>KZ505670.1:2021336-2070361 GCA_002844005.1 Limosa lapponica baueri | reverse complement strand
AGATTGTAATTTGCAGCTGAGCAAAGTTAGAAATCATCTTCTCTGAGTCTGAAAGGGGATCTTTACTATAGCTTTCATTAATATTGAAATTTAATTTGTATTTATGTAGCATTATGAGACTCTCAGAAATAAATTGTATTTGAAAAAGATATTTTAAAGCACACCAGTAGATTGTTTCCCTTTAAGAAAAAGTGGATGTCACTTAGTTTAAAGATGGTATGTTTTGAGGGCTAAAGATACAGCATCGGTTTTAATGCTTTATTGCTGGCACAAATTGCTACCTTTCACATAAAGAACTTGTGCACCAAATGGAGTTTTGGAAACCGTCTCAGAAGGTGGTCATAACGCTATATATGCTATGGAAATTTGTGCAGACAACATTTGAAGTGATAGATGCAAAATCAGTTGCATTTGAAAGCACTGCAAATTTTTTCAAGGAGATATTAACCTTGAGATGCAAATAATAGCTACCTCCCAGTTCACGGTTCTGTAAGTATTTGATTTTTCTTTTCCTTGTCTTTTTAGGACACCCATGATAGCTGGTGGGTTATTTGTGATGGACAAATCCTATTTTGAAGAACTAGGGAAGTATGACATGATGATGGATGTCTGGGGTGGAGAAAATTTAGGTATGTATATTATTTACCTTGGGATTAGTCTTGAAAGAAATTGGGTTTCATCATAGCCTTTACTGTCACGGAATCATGGTCTCCCTGATTTTGTCTGAAGAGGGTTAAAAGCAGAGTTAAATCTTCACATGCATTATTGGCAAAATCCAAAAGATTTATTCCAATTAAAGGTTTAAAACAAGTTAGGAATTATACGCTAAATATGAGAGAATAAAAATATTTGTTTATTAAGCCATGAAGGTTTTTTTGTAATGGAAGTTGGCTGATAAAATAAAAAAAAATTACAGGATATAGATAAGCAATTACTTTCAAAAAATGCTATCTTGTTTGAAATTCATATCCTTATCTAAAGTTATTGATTAAAATACAATAATGTTTAAATGCTGGCGATTTAAGGCATGTTTTAAGAAGTTGCTGAAATTTAATTGTGAAAAGTAGAACACAGGAGTTCATGAGTTTAATGGTCTTACATACACCTTAAGAAATCAATTAAAACTTGGCTGACTGAAGAATAATCTATGTCTTACCCTGGCATCTGCCTGGCATCTAAAGTTATTCCTAAACTTAGTGAGTTTTTTAATTTTACACGCCTACTTTAGCCCTATAAGATAACTACGGTTGAGAAGGCATTTTTGCTGAAATTCCTTATTTTCAGATGTTTGAGTGGGATTTAGGGAAGAGGGAGCAGGGGCTGAGAGAACTTGTGCTTTGGCCATTTCTTTGACCTGGTGGTTAGATCTGACTTTAGTAGGTTTTTTGGTGCTTTGTATTACAGTATTGTACTAAGTTTTTCTCCAGTTAAGACTGGTAGACTTGTATTAAAACAAAAAAGATTTGGGAGGACCAGAACTGTACAACTTCTTAAGACTTCCAGTCTGTCATTAATTTAATTTATTTAGGTAGGGATGCATCTCAGACATTTGAAATAGAGTGCTTTTGGGACCAGTTCTAAGGATTGAAACTTCTGTACTGCACGTGCTAGCTGCAAAAATCCTAAAATACCTTGAACTTGTAAAAACCCATGAATATTTTGAGTACTGATATATGCATATGCATTGAGCGTGTGCTTGCCCTACAAGGAAATATCTGCTGTATACAGCACACAAAGTATGGAGACATGGGAACCAAATGTTTAATGCTTCTGTAAGGAACTTAAAGGCTGGAAGAGGCATCCTTACAGTCCAGTCTCTGACCTTCCTATGCAATACTCGAAGAAAGCTCTTCTATATTTTGAACAATAACTTTCTGTGTTTCTGTTTTCTCACTATTATGGCTGTATATTGCTAAATAACTGCTAAATTGTGTTAATATTAATATAGTAATTTTTCATTTTTTAAATGTCCTGGAAAGTCATTGGATAAACTTACTACAGTACTACTTGCATTCACTTTGAAAACCTCTTCTGCTACTAGAGCATTTAAATATTTGATTGGCTGCAAGCATGTACTTGAGCAACCAAGTTTTTCCTGAAAATTTAGCAGCTGCTTTGATAATTGAGGCCTTGATAGCAGGAAAGGGCACAAGCAACAGCTCCTCACTCAAGGTGAGAAGACTGTTTATGTTAGTCCTGCTGCATTCTGTTTCCCCCTCCTCCACGAGGAGGAGGAGGAGGAGATGGAGACTTTGGGGTACCTTTTCTCTACTCCCTGAAAAGGCGAAGTCAGTTAGTACAGCAGACAGCTAATTATTTGTTCATAGCTGCCAGACTAACTGAAGATGAGTAAAAATCACGTGGCATATGATTTTATTGGCAATAAATGACATGTGCACCAGATACTGGAAATCTGTGTAGTGCAGTTTAAAATTCAACGTGTGCACTCATCAGGCCTTTTACTCTCAAGCGTATCTCTGGATCAGCAGCTTGATGGACTTGCAAAATAGTTCTATATGTTATATTTATGCTTCATAAAACTTAGTATTTTTCCTTCAAGCACATACAGAGCAGCTTTTATATGAGATTTTGTTCATATGTTAGTATAGTCTCAACAAATTTCAGGATGGGCCTGCACTGTTTTCCCTAAATAAGCCAAGAGACAGCTCTTACTGTGAAGACATGGTGCATTTTCAGTTTGTTGCTAAATGTGACCAATGACACGTGCTTGCTGTACAAAATGTGGATCAAGGTTTGTTCAGTCTTGTCTTGAATTCTGAACTCTAATGCTCAGAATGCTTTTTGACAAGCAGAGAAGGATTGGAGTACACTGGAGAACTGGATGGACCATTAGAAGGTTTGGGTCTAGTTTGAAAACCTGTGCTTTTCGTAATAATTTTGCTAAGATCAGGGAGCAAGTAAGACATTCCCTGTCTTCTGTGTCGATGACACATTACAATAAAAAGAGCAAATCTGTTATTGAGAGATGTAACATAATCTCATGCAACTGAAGTGTGTATGACATGCTGTTAATGCCTTTTTAATGAAAAACTGTGTCCACTGAAATTGTTACAATAGTAACATTTCTTCTTCCACTGTTTGAGTGTGGCAAAAAAGATGTCTTAAGGGAATTTGTGGAGTGTTTTTACGTTTTAGTTGCTGTACATTCCTTTTTCTTTAAAAATCCATGCAGACTTTAGAAGCCATGTTGGTATAAATAAGAATTAGTTTTCTTCTTCCTATTAGTAGTCCTTTGCTCTCTTTCCCATAGAGCTATTTTTCACCATTTTCACTTTTTTTTGGAGAATCTTCAGAATCTAAAATGCTGGAAAGTATACATGTAGGTTTACATTGCTGGGAATTTATGGAGGGGGAATTAATCATATTCATGTATACAGTAGAGGAAGCTATGGATAATGAAAAAAGTTGACACAAGGTATTTCTAAATTGCTTATTAAACAAAAATACTTTTTCAATGCCTACGTACATTGAATAGATGGCAATGACTTTTTTGATTAAACCTTCAAATGCATAATTTAAGAAAAGAGCTTCAGCATACTGCATTGACCTTCATTTTTAACCAGAATCTCACTTTACATCATTTCAGAGGCATTTATTTCCTAATACTTATATAAGTCTCATGCTACATTTTGAGTGTTTAGTCTGCACTTGCTTGTCTAATGCAAAAGCCTTTATCTTTGATCAGATCTCCCTGTCGTCTTTCACTAGGCTGTCCTCACTGAGTATAGCATCCCCTCACGCTGGGCTAATAATTGTATGAACTTGCTAGCAAAACTCCATAAATAATACTTCAAAGTGGTACAAGAAAACTATTATTCCTCTGCTTTCACAGTTTGAGAAGCATGGGACCAAATTTGAGCTGGATACGGGAAAGCCTGAAGTCTTCTATCTATGCATAATTTACTCTGGCAGAAACAGTGCTTTTGTTACTAAATTAATAGAAATGCTGACCAGTTATTTACTGTGATTCTCATTTTTTTCATTCTAAATTCAAAATAAGAGTTGTAGGAATGAAGTCAGTGCTGTGAAAAATGTATAGAGAGAATGTCACGTTCAATTGCTTTAAAAAATAGTTTTGCCTATTTTTCCACATTAATTTAACTGGAAAATCAAGACCGTAAGTTACTGGCAAAGACAATATTGTCATTAATATTTTTTGGAGGATGATCTGTCTGGAGATTAGACTATGTTGACTGTCTAGGATTCATGAATATGCCTAATTGGCCCCGATGCAACAGAATTTATCACTGAAGTAAAACAAATAGGAAATGATCCTTGTAAAAGCAAAGGCCATTCAGAAGAAAGACAGTTAACTTGCACTGTCAGCAGCTGAAATCACAGCCCCTCCCTCTCTTTTTCTGTGGACAGACCATCAAGAGGACATGTTCTCTAACATTCGGGGTTGGTTTTTGTTGGTTTTTTTTTTTTTTTTAACTTTTGAAGTAATGCTATTTTTATGACTTATTTTGTGTATGTGGGAGGAAGGCTTCCAGGGGAAGGAATGGCACTTAAAAGTCATAAAAGGTAGACACTGACTTTAAATGAGCTGCTTATTATTATAACTTTTTTTTTTTAATCTGTGGAAAGATACTGAATGATTATGAAGAGGCTTGAAACTAAGGGTACCACTCTGTAACTGGTAGCAGCTGTTGGACTAAAAGGGGAAACATCAAAATTGAAACAGTGCAACTAGAAGCACCCTTCTTACTGTGCTTATTTGGAGTGAATGAGGAAAGGCTCTCTGTCGGCACTAGGTGACTTCTGGTGTCAAAGGTCTAAGTTGAGAAAGGTGTATAAATATTTCTAGACCTTGACCTCAATAGATTGGCTTAGAAGTGTACTGTCCATAACCTTCAGTTTACAGAAGTTGCATTTTTGTTCAGTCTGTCTTCAAATAAAGTTTGACTTAATATAACTCCTTCCACAGCCAGTGTTTGGGAGTGTCTGGTTATCTGCTGTTGTATTTTAGCACCTCTAATCTATTGATTGTTTTATTGAGCCCTGATTTTGTCCACTGTGTTATTCCATCTCTAGCTAAAAAATTCTGTTATAAGCTAGAACACTAATTTATCCATTATGGGTACCTATTGTCACTTACCCTTTAGATAAAGCAGAGTAATAGTACATATAGGCCTACCTTACTCTGGGAAATTGCAGTGTGGTTTATGAATTTGGGGAATGCTGGTAACCTCAGATAAGAGAATACACGTGGATTTGCTTCTAAGTTAATATGATTATTTTTCCTGAGCTTGGAGAATAACAAATGCTCAGATATGCCTTTATCCTAGATTTTATCAGAAAACCATCTTATTGATCTTCTCAGCAATAATCACTAAAAGCCTTCTCTCTAAATAGTATACTACAAATTTACAGTATTTTGTGATGCAGGTCTGTCTTTCATGTTTATGTTTCAGAGATCTCATTCAGAGTTTGGCAATGTGGTGGCAGCCTAGAAATCATCCCTTGCAGCAGAGTGGGTCACGTATTCCGTAAACAGCATCCTTACACGTTTCCCGGTGGGAGTGGTACCGTGTTTGCAAGGTAAACTGTTAAGTCAAGTCTTCAGCTATATAGCAATGTTTTGGATTTCTTCAGATGATCAGCAGGTGGCAGTAATTTCATTTTAAGGATCTTTTCTTTAGAAATATTTGCAATGTTATCTAGCATGGAAAACTATTAATTAAAAGGAAATAAGTTACTCTGGGGCAACTATGCAGATTGAGAGAAGAATCTAAAAGTTCAAAAAGGGAAAATTCCAGTAGGCGCAGCCTGAGAATCTGGAAAAGAAGGAAATGCTTAGCTTGGCATTCCATAAATTTTGAGAACTTTGTGTTTATTTGGTTTTAAAGGAGGCTTTATTTTCAGAACTGTCTCGTAAATCTTCATTTTTTAGAAACAGTTTCATCATTCACTAAGAGCCAGAATACACTGTTACGAATATGCTTTGCTTGCTTTTTGTTAATACTTTATCAGTATGTGATATGCAAATGATTATGTAAACTGATTCTGGCATTTGTGCCATTCTGTTGGCAACTTCATTCTATATCATATTTGCCTTTCCTGTGATATGTTTAAAAATGCTTTTTCTGTAGATCTAAGAAACTGATTAGGTCAATATGCCTCTTAATTTTGCTGTTGATAAAACATACAGTCATTGCTAAAATACTGAGCTATTTCCTCAGTTTCTCCTCTATAGACTGAGAATAGCAATCCTGATTCATGTTCATAGTGTTTTTTAAGTAATATGGATGAAAGTATTGCATGTGTGTATGGTGGAGGTTTTGACCAAGGCTCCATCAGTTGTAGCTGAAGAATCACTGTATGCTTTGTTTTAGAGAACTGGACTTGAGTCTCAGGGGGCTGAAGAAGTACAAGTCTCAGCTAAAGGTTCTGTGGGTTTAGAGCTGCAAAGAAAATTGTTTATTTATCCTTGAAGGGATATGGAGCCCAAACTTGGTTTAACATGAAGCAACGCAGAGAACGCAGTGTACTTAAATTCATGAAAATGTTGTAAGCTGCCAGTATGTTTGGACTTGTTTCACCTTAGATTGAGGAACCTCCTTAGGGTGTAATTCTTCTCTTCCACACTGGCTGTGCCACCAAGATGACTCTAATGAATTTAATTGTTTGCTAAAGTAAAGTCCTGTTTCTTCCAGTACTTCCAGTAGGGATTTTTCGGGTCTTTTTCTTTGAGATCTGTATTTTTGCTACAGTGAAAAATGAATAACAGTACTTATAGGAAAACAAAAGCTAGCAATGAAATATACATCTTAATATGTCACATCTCTATTCCAGTATTTATAGTCTGCATCAGGAGGGTAGAAAGATCTACCAATTAAACTGTATTCTGTAGGCTTAGGATCCAACTGTTTTAATGTCATGGTAGGTTTTAAAATTACAGTGTCATAACAAGGAGCATAGTTAATAAAAATAAATATATAAGCTGTGCAGTTTTCCCACTTCTCTGCAGCTTTTCCATCCTTGGGCTGTTGCTAAGATGCTGCTTTTCTTGTGATGTAAATAGATACTTAAACATAGCTCAACTGAAAAGTAGGAAAAAGGTGTGGCTGTATGCATGCAAGGGTACTGGAGACATCAGAAATGCATCATATTAGCAGGGATTGAAGGTTCTGCATTCATACTGGGATTAAAGCTTTTGGATTTTGTGGTGAAGTCAAATCATCATTTTGATTGATTTGATCACTTAAATGTCCTGACAATTGCTATGACAGTTTTGTGTTTGGCTTTTTTGTTAAAGTCACATTGTGTTTTCCAGTCATTTGTATTCAAAATGACTTTAAAAAGTAATCCCACATGTACTTGAATGGTGAGGACAGCTGAAGCCTGAAAATTAGTGTCTTGGGTACTTACATCCCTTTCCAGATCTGCCTTTCTCTGCAAGTGGTTTATTACCTGTGTCCTTAGCTGTCCAGCTGTCTCAAATTCTGAAATGCCATTAAAATTCTTTGTTTCATTGAAATTATTTTTAAATTGACCTGGAAAAGTTGCATATCACTTAAAAGCAGGGTTGACAAGTTGCTGTATATTTAAAGGTCTCCTCATCGCCCAGCTTTCTTGGGTGTCAAATGTAACAAAAAGCCTTAAAATCAGTTTTAGCAATGACAGAACAAGAAACCTAAGGTAATGGGATGTCCATGTAATACAGGTGTTATCAGATATTTGTTGGACCATGGTGCCAAGAAACTTGCTGCATGGAATCTGTGCTAGTCTTGCAGTCAGGACTTATCTTATGCCATCATCTGTCCCTTGACTGTATGCAGTTTATTCTGGGGTAATGCTCGGGGTAGAGCATCCTATTTTTAACTGACTAGTCAGTATGAACTGCCTTTTGGCAGCCAAAACAAATGGGTGATTCTGGATGAGAGTCTGGGAATCCTGTTTCATGAGAGGGGAAGACTGCATCCTGGCTCTGTGGTGTGGGCAGATACAGCTTACGTCTGGCAGGTTTTGTTAGACTGTTATGCACTGCCTTAATATACGACTTCAGGTGAGCTAATAAACCTTGCATACCCTGGTCTGCTCCATGCAAAGCTACCTCTTATCTCTTAGTGCAAGGTTTCGTTGACTGTGGC
This sequence comes from Limosa lapponica baueri, assembly GCA_002844005.1. Lineage (NCBI taxonomy): Eukaryota > Metazoa > Chordata > Aves > Charadriiformes > Scolopacidae > Limosa > Limosa lapponica. Next base: position 2,062,247 of record KZ505670.1, on the reverse strand, counting down.
TCAGCATTAAGTGCTGACTACACCCTACATTGTGTTCCTCAGTGCCCTGCTTTCTCTGGGGTCGTACTAGTTTAGGCAGTTCTCAGCACCTACACGGTTTCTGTAACTCATGTCACACTAAAACTGAATTGTTTATCCCAGAGTATGGGGAAGCATGATGAAAGCTTGCATTCTGGCCTTGGAAGTGCCTTTGGAGTCGTTAAACCCTGGCAAACGTTAATAGTTCCTCTCCCACCACCAGCATCTGTTTGGCCTGTGGGCAGCCAAGCTGATTGCTGAGCAAGCAACAGGGGCAGGTGCTGGGTGGCTGGCTCTCACGCAGGCCTGAGAGACTGCAAGAGAAGATAGACTGAAATAGCTCTCTCATCTGGATTGAATAGGATTTTGCTTACAAAAAACTTAAAGGAATCTTTGCAAGGAGAAATCAGTCCTCAAGCAAAAAAAAAAAAAGATTGAGGCTTGTCTTGTGAGGTTTTTTTTTTTCTTCCCCATGTCCTTCCTTCTTAGCAGCTGGCAAGAACAACTCACTTTATACTGACTATTTTTTATTTTTTGAATTGGAAAATCATATAAAAGAAGTTATTGGCTGACTGAATTTACTCCAGTTGCTTTAGATGAACATACTGCCAAATGTAAAATAAGTTCAGAACATGCCAGTTGCAAGTGAAATAAGACTTAATTTTCTAAGCATAAAATTATGAACAATAGAAGTAAATGAGTTTTTCCATCCCCTGGCTTCCATGTAAAATGCATTATCCTCTGGGAGTCCAAAAGGAGATTTAGAGACACCAGTTACATAAATGCAGGAATTTTAGCATTAAAATTATTTTCTAATTACTGGATCTCCTCCATTACCTCATCTACAGCAGACTTGCTTAGTTCATAGCCTTAAATAGTAGAAGTAGGATGAAGACTGAAAATATGTCTTGACTGTGTTAGCATATGTTTTCAGAAAGGTAAAAAAATATTATTAAATATTGCTAATTGTTGAGATTTTTCTGTTTCCAATTAGCTTGGTTATCCAGGCAAACACTCACTGAATTTGGCTTCTGGCAAGTTACTCTTATAAAAAGAAAAAAAACAAACAACAACCTAACAACGTGCATGAAGTTTGCAGGAAGAACTCAAAAGATGCGTACTAAATTCTGGATGAAAACCTGAAGCAGTGATGAGTGTGGAAAAGACATTATTTCATTCTAAATGCATTGATTTCAGTTATGTTACTCTCTAATGGTTTTCTATTACTTGGATCTTTAGTAGGAAATCTTCTGCCTGGTGTGAGGCAGCTGACTACGTAGTACTAGGAAGGATTAAAATCAACTGCAGGATAAATGACATGGTTTAATTGCAGCTAGAGAAAATATAACCCGTGTGTCTCATGATTGTTCCTAGAAATACACGCAGGGCAGCAGAAGTCTGGATGGATGAGTATAAAAATTTCTATTACGCAGCAGTGCCTTCAGCCAGGAATGTACCTTATGGCAAGTAAGTCACAAGTGCTTCTTTGCCCTATTCATTTATTCCTCATGAGACAGCACCTTCTGAGGTGAAAGCAGTGCTAGTTCTCATGTGTTATCTCTTTAAGATATAGCTCTACAGTTCTACTTTCTTGAGTTTTCTGTGTATTCCTTAATGTATATGAAGACAGCAGCCTGACTTGAAAACTGCTCCTTTTTTTCTCCCCTCTAGTATTCAAAGCAGAATGGAACTCAGAAAGAGACTTAGCTGCAAACCCTTCAAGTGGTATCTTGAAAATGTTTATCCTGAGTTACGGTGAGTTTTGGCTGAATTGGTGATAGTATGGAGTTCTCTTTTTTGCCCTCCCCAGAAATCATCAGTTACTCTTTGCCCTTCCTTGGATGTAAAGGATGTTTTTTAATTTATTCATGAAAGGAATGATTTGGAGGCTTATTGTTTTTTGTTTTTATTAGTTCCATTCATAAAGAGATATTTTTCCCTTAGTAAGCTCCTTTTCCTTTTTCTACTTACTGCGACCACAGCTGCAATGGCAGGTGTTTTAGAGAACAGTGCCCAAAGGACTCAAATTATGAGCCTGAAGTTAGTCTCCTACACAGGCCATTTGTTTAAAAGTGCACTGTTCTGTATCCTGTTGTTGCCCCTTTAAAAGCTTTTGCCTTCACCAAAGCACATGCCTAATTGAGCGAGGAGGCTGAATCTCAGCACAGTACAAGTAATGGGAGTTGGCAGACAAGAGGGCCTTGTCTGTTTGGCAGACCAGGGTAGATGCTGAAGACTTAAGAAACTGAGTCTTCTGCTCTTTCTGTCTCTTGTCGCTGGATAATCACTAACTTTAGAGGGGGTGGGGGGTGAGAAGAGGAAAATGAGGTGTAACTTTGCTAACAGTCCTTGTAACATGAATGCATCCTAAGTAATGAAAAATCCACAAAGATAAACACTTTTTTGAAAGGATATAAAAAGGTTTTTGTTCAATAACCCATTAATAAATGTCTGTCAGATATAAGTCTATAAACTATTTTGTCTGCTGTCAACCTAATATTGGTAGTGTAATTGTAAGATACTGTGTTTGGCTTATAAGAATACTCATTTTTTTTCCTGGGGGCAGTTCATGTCAGTAGAGTCAGGTAACTGCTAGTGGCATTTCAACTTGGAATGCAAAAGCACCAGCCATGACAGCCCAGTGGAACATATGCAGAGCCACACATACTAAAGAGTCTCATAAACTAGGATGATGCTGAGGAAGTAAATTATTCTTTATTTTTGTCTTAAAAGTGCCAGAGCATATTTATTTTTGATTTGTCAGAAAAAAATATATCTTGCGAGCTCTTCTGGAAAATGTGCTACCATAAGCATTACTTAGGTGTAATGTTGTCTTACTCTGTGTCATCTCTCATGTGCTCATTCTGCTGGGCTGAATTATTACACTCGTATTATAGCCTGAAGTTTTAAAAGGACCTAATAAGCCCTTTCCCCTGCCTTTGTAGGGCACTTCACTTTGGTTCATGGGTTTGCCTTGATATTTCCATACTGTGTGAGTGTACTTTATGTGCAAATAGATACCAGCAAAACATTGATTTTTTTTATATATATATATATATATATATTTTAATTCCTAACCCCTTTTCTAACACTTCAGTAATAACAGTCTGGGAAAAATGTAAAATGTCATATTTCTGCCACAAGCTAGCTTGGCTGAAAGAACAAGAGGGCTTGATGACCGTAACTGATAGTATTAAGCTTGAGTGACCTTAAATGATGACGTTAAGTCATCTTTAATTTGCTTTTTGTGCTGAATTTGTATGTTCATCCTCATTTTCTGGTATAAGTCTTTTTATATTCTGTCCTAAGCTTGCAAGTTTACTCATGTTTGGTCAGTTCATGATGAGATAATTGTCTTCTCTCTTCAGAAGATGATTGAGATTTCCAGATAGTAGTCATCACTCATGTTTAACCTGTCATCTTAAAAATACTCCAAGTAAAGACAAGGAGTTTAAAAAAAAACACAACCAACAAAAAAACAACAACAAAAACCCTGCATTAAGCAGATATTTCTGGTTTTATTTTAGGGTACCTGATCATCAAGATATAGCTTTTGGGGCTTTGCAGCAGGGTACCAATTGCCTTGACACTTTGGGCCATTTTGCAGATGGTGTTGTTGGAGTTTATGAATGTCATAATGCCGGGGGAAACCAGGTCTGTATGCCTCTTTTTTCCTCCCTTCCCCCCCCTCCCCCCAATGTGTGATCTTTAAATAAATAAAAATAGTAAGTGAAACTTTTAAACTCAAGTGGGTACTGTGTGCTGGTGGTAGGAAGATGAACCCAAATCAGCAGATCAGTTATTATAAAAGATTGGCTAAATAACTTCTCCCTCAAATATAATTTTGCGTTTTCAGGATTAGAATCTAAGCCTAGAGATTCATTCAATGTGCATCAGATTATCCCTTTCCTTGGTCTCTATTAATATTTGTTTTTACACTAGAGGCCAGTAACTTCCTTCCCAGGAGCTTTATACTTGTATAGAAAGCTTTTTTCAAAGAATTGATGTGTTTGATTTTTTGGGGGGAGGGATTTTTACTTCAGAAAAGATTTAGGTTGTATTAAGCATATTGCCTAAGGCCAGCAAAATAGAAGAATGCTTTACTGTGGTGCCCTATTAGTCATTTCCAATTTGTGGTAGTGGGATATTAAAAAAAACAACTGGTCTTAAATCCCTATTTGGCTCTTCTAGAAAACAGAGGTGCCTAAATGTCATAATCCTATTCACTCACAGTAAAGGGAGTGTTTTAACAAATCCTTTCTAATCCTACTCTTAAACTAATTGCAAATGTGTCAAATCAGTAAATGAGAGCATTAATTATTTCAAATAATCTATTTATGCAGTTGTGACTTAGTTATCATGAAGTCTATACATACGTGCTCACTGTTCTGTGAGCTGCTTTGTCACTAAATTCCTTTCAGAATCAACCTGACTATAAATCAAATGTAAGATTAATATTTCAAGTACATCTGTTAAAATGGAGTGCTGACCAATTACAAATCAACTGTTGAATGAGTATCAGAATTTTGCTCACTCTGTTTTAAATTAGAAGGGTAAAACCCTAAAATCAGCTAAAGACTAGAATAAAGGGGTTATTTTCTGGAAGATGTAGCATATTGGAGAAGAGAAGGCTCCAAGGAGACCTTATAGTGGCTTTCCAGTATCTGAAGAGCTTACAAGAAAGCTGGAGAGGGACTTTTTACAGGGGCATGTAGTGATGGGAAAAGGGGTAATGGCTTCAAACTGGAAGAGGGTAGATCTAGATTAGATATCTGGAAGAAATTTTCCACTATGAGGGTGGTGAGGCACTGGAACAGGTTGCCCAGGGAAGTTGTGGATGCCCTGTCCCTGGAAGTGTTCAAGGCCAGGCTGGATGGCGCTTTGAGCAACCTGGTTTAATGGGAGGTGTCCCTGCCCATGATAGGGGGGATGGAACTCGATCTTTAAGGTCCCTTCCAACCCAAACCATTCTATGATTCTTTGTTAATTTGAATGCCTTGCCATCGTATATTTGAGATATGTCTGGTTTTCCCTGTCACTAAAGAGAATATATTTGAAATGGGAGGCTTTTTCTATTACCTTTATGAAAGTACACTCATCTTTTCATAACACCACAGTGATTTTTAGGAGAAAGGGTGGACATGTCAGAATTGTCTTGGTGCAGAAATCTTGGAAGTTTCAGGTGTTGTTGTATATTCTCTATAGATACACAAAGTTATCTTCCTCTTTCAAACTCCCCATCCCTGTATCTGACCCTCTTTTCTCTGTAGTTTCTTCTGTGAAGCTGACCTTGACAAAGCAATATACACTTCTCTGAACAGGTCTCTGAGAGGCCATGCAGAAAGATTAAGAGGCAGAATGGGTCAAAAAAAGATTTTATGTCCAAGCATAATTCGTGTTGGGTTGGAAGGAATGAACAGCATGGGAGAAGAGGGATAGGGAACAAACCAGAGTCATTGAATCTGTATTATGTGTTTTGTACCTATTTTTATCAAGAGGTTTTGGGAGGGGGGGTCAGGATTAAGAGTACTCAAATATTTTAGGCCTTCTCCTATAATTTGAAGAAGGTACTCTGGCTTATGCTCAACACGACTTCAAATGCAAAATTTAAGTAAAAATGGGATTTTTGCCCTGTCTCCCCCCCACCCCACCCCTGCTGAGGTTACTAGAATTCTGTGATTAAAAAGGCAGATGCGCAACTCTGAAGGGCTGAAGGCATTGTGGTGTATTTGACAGCTATGTACAAATATGTAGGGTTATGGTAAGGAGCTAAAAGTAAAGCCAAGTGCAGTTAAGTGCAAGGGGAAGGTTTCAGGATAGTGGTCTTCCACTAACTTTATATTTCTGCTTTATGACACAGGTTTTTTTTCAGGTGTCCTGATTTTCAAATTGTTATGTAGAGCTATCCTATTTCCAGCCCATGCCCTAAGCACATACACTGCTTGCAACTTCTCTTCTCTTCTGGTGCAGTGGAACTTAATCTTATCTCCATTATAGCTAGTCATAGTTTCTCATGGCTGGAGGAAGGCATCTATACACTGTGTGTGTAGCATAAAGGGCTGTCACATAATTATCTTCAGCAGCAGAGCTTGGAGTTTTTTGTGAAGCAGTACCTGTGACTTTTAAATGTGTTAATTTCTTGTGTGACTTCTGTTGTGTCTGGGGCTCTTGCAGCCTTTTGATGGAAAGGTGAAGATATATAAAGCAATATTGTCAAGGCTCTAACTTTCTCTGGCTGCAGGGTTCTCAAACAAGTTTTGCCACTTCCGTGGCAGTATTTTCAGCTGTCACTATTCAGTATAAATCTTATAAGGGGGCCATCTGTTTCAGGGTCACTTGTGATTCCTGATAAGCTCTGAAAATAACTTGTTTAATTCCTGAAGTTGTTAAAAGTGTTATTAGTGATTCTTGTTGACATATTAGGAAGTGGACAGAACTGAGAAAGCAAGTAATTTTTCTGTGATCTGAGATTAACATATGGAAAGGAAAAGTTTTCAGCTTAAGGATTTTGGAGACAAAGGGCTACACGCTCTCCTGCCTTTGCTTTGTTTTGCATAGTTATTATTCTAGTACTTGCATAATATGGTACCTATCTAATGGCTTGCTACCTGTACGATGGCGATTACATGTAATCGTGTGGCTTAAAGTTCTGATTGTTTCCTGAGCATCTGTTCTTGAAGAAACTTAATAACTGTTAAATCTGCTGAGTTTAAAAGTGATTACGCGAGTGGAAAATTCAGTTATGGTATCAGAAAAGAAGTAAAAAAAAAATAATGAAATGGGGTGGGATTAGTAATTTAATTTTTCTCTGGAACACTGATTGCTTGCAAAATAACACTTAAGTGTAGCCAGGCTTGGCCCAATATATCTAGGGTGTTGTCTTATACAACTTCTCTTTAGTTGCTGGAGAAAAGCTAATTGTGCCATTTTAAGTACAGACAAGAACAATTTGCATAATTAGCGTGGCTTCAGTGGATAGATCAGCTTTCTTACTCAAAGGACAATTACAGATGAAGACAAGTCTGGATCCTGGAGACCAAACTTTTAGAAGGGCATGGAGAATCTGAGCATCAGTGCAAGATCAGGCCCTTTAGACGGATGCTGAGATCAAACAAGCTGGGCAACAATACATACAGAACAGCTCTTCTTTGCTCTCTATTTGAGTTGTATATTTAAATGCATTTCAAGAAAATTCTGTTGTACGTCATGCCTTGGATAGGAAGTAATAATCTCCCTCTGCCCTTGAGTTTGGCCCTCTTGTGTATTGTTTTCTGGTGGTCTCTATCATATTAAGAACGATTCTTTCCTCACTGTAGTACATATGCTTTGTTTAGCGTGTAGGTAGGGTGGCCAGCAATGCTGCAAACCACATTTTTAGAGTTTATATATATATAAAATTTTATATATATATTTTACATATTCTATATAGGATAAATTTATATATATGTGGGGAGCATGTAATACACGCACACCCCCCACATACATACATATATATAGAGAGAGAGAGAGAGAGATAAATAAAAATATAACTGGACAAATGTTTTAAACCTGAGGACCTGTGTGACTGCGTGCTGTACTTGTGCAAAGCCAGTAGAGGGAGCAAACAGCCAGCCCAGCCCTGCGCTGACTGTGGGATACTGAAACAATTAGAATTACTGTGTTTGAAGGGGATGGGAAGCAATGAGCTCTTCTAATGCTCATACATAGCTATTTACAAGATTTGAACTGTGCTATTATATGCAGAGATTGTGTGTGCACTTTGTCCATATGTTCGTATACACAATTTTGTACACTTTTTTCTTCCTTTTTCTAGGAGTGGGCCTTAACAAAGGACAAGTCGGTGAAACACATGGATTTGTGCCTTACTGTTGTGGACAGAGCACCTGGTTCGCTAATAAAACTTCAGGGCTGTAGGGAAAACGACAGCAGACAGGTTAGTATGTTGTGAACGCACTCTGCAAACAGTGGGGGAAAACAAGGGTTGTGAATGAGAATCCAAGCACATGCTTGGTAATCATATCTTCTATCCATTCTACTCATCACTGTCTCGCGGTTGTTTGTGTGTGTAAAGTTAGGATGCATGACATCTGGGCAGAGCAGCTGGAAATAGCTTGTGTACTAAGCTTTTCACATGCCAGTGACAATCTTATAAGAACATACAGAGATTTTGTCCCAAAGTTGGCCTTATGTGAAGGTTTCACCCAACAGCATCGACGTGTAACAGTCTTCAACTGCCACGCCTGTTTTCTGAAATAGAATATACATTCCACAATGTATTTTTGAAAGATCTTATTCAGTGAAGTTTGAAGATTATATAGTCTGTGTGTCATAAGAGTGTGATTTGGCTTTCCTTTCCTCTTTTCAGCTGTGACCTGTTTATAGCAGTACTAGACTCCTTCAACTCATTTTTATTAATGCAGCATTGTAACTTCACCTATTTCCCATGGCTGAGGAAAATCACATTTGCAGAGTCATTCCATCTTTTTGATCTAGTCCTATAACAATTCATCTCTTTCTGCTAAGTCATCGGTTCTGGTTGTCTGCCAGCTTCCTTGCTTCTGTATCTCAATTTTTGCAGACAGATAAATGAAAGGCTATTCCTTGATGAAGGAAGAATATTCTTGCCACTCTTCAGAAAAGGAAACTAAGGAATCAAGATTATCTTGATAAGATTTAAAGGCACAATATGTGAGAAATACAACAGAAAAAGTTTTTTAATGTCCTGTATTTAGGATTTACTCTGTCCTCGGCATCACCTTGGGCAAAGAGTTTCTGACAGTGCAGATTAACTGGTTGTCTTCTGTATAATTGTAAGCTGTCTGACAGATTTCTGTGAAGTTGTCTTTAGCGATTGCACTTCTTGCTTCTCTTTGTTCAGAATCGTTGTGTTTTGTGGATGGGTTTTGTGATTTTTATTTTTTTCTTTAGACCAAAGGTTTCACACAGGTAAGATGGCGTGACAGTGTATTTGAGAAGTGCTGAAGTAGAGGAAAATGATTTGGTGTATTCTGTATCTATTGCCATGTGTCAGCTGAATGAACAGTTGTTTTGGCAAGGCTTGCCAGAACTTATATACTCGTATTCAAGGATCACCTAAACCGCATACTACTATTGCGGTTTTCATAGCTTTCCTAAGCAGAAGCCAGGAAAGCTTATGAAGACTTCAAATGACAGGATGTAGAACTCATCTTTTTCCTGCTTTTCCAGGTCAGTAACTGTATTTTTCTCTTCCAGAAATGGGAACAAATTGAAAGCAATTCTAAACTGAGGCATGTTGGCAGCAACCTCTGTCTAGACAGCCGAAATGCCAAAAATGGTGGTCTCACTGTGGAGATCTGCAGTCCGTCTTTGTCACAACAGTGGAAATTCACACTTAATCTGCAGCAGTAGAAGGACTTACAAGCAAAATGTTGTTTCATAGACGTTGGGCAAAGTTTTGATTGAATTACTGATGTATTTCTTAAAAACTTTCCACGGAACTTATATACCTCAGTATTCCACCTTTATCTGAAAGTGGGAGAGTGCTGAAGCCGACAGCAGGGATCCAGGAGACTTGGAGCACTGCAAAGATGTCACTGAACATGACTGCAGCACAATTCCTTCTTGGTGTGAAGACTTCAACGGTTCCTTTCTGTCTTCAGTTATGTACTTGCACAGCAGATCATTAACTCTAGGAACAACTGATGTATGATAAAAAAAGGATCTGAAGAAAAACCTGTGGGGAACAGGGTGTGGGAGGGAGGGTGGGAAAAATTACTAGGAGAAGGTCATTTGGAATCTCCATTTGCATAGAAAACATGGTTTGTTGTTTCCAGAAACAGAAGTGTCATTTTGAAGGTTTTTTTTTTTCTCCTATGTGTACTTGGTAATTTGAATATGAACTTTTCTATGATGGACTCTAAATATAAATATATAAAAGTATATATATTGTCAGCTCCCAATGGTTTATATAAGTTCTCATCATCCTGTAATTATCAAAGAAGTGATTGACATATGTATAACCAGAAATTGGATTGGAATGCTAGGAGAGTGAAACTTTATGAAGGTGCGGATTTTGTTCTGCTGAGTATGATGTCCGTGCTAACACTGGATGCTTTTGCTTTGCAAACTGGATCTACTTCGTAACACTTCACCCTCACTGGAGATCGTGAAACTCAGGAGGAGAAAGAAAGTAGCAGAATAAGTCAGTGCATTTGCACAGATGATTGCTTGGATTGTTTATTCCAACTTGGAAATTCATTACATGTGCTCTGGACAACGTTAAACTTGTACTTGATATTTGTGTTAATCATTTCTGTAGTACTTTGTCTTTAAAATACTTCTTCCATTGTTACAAAACTATATAAACAGTGCAGATCTTTCATGCAGCCATGTGGGTTCAGCACAGTTTTATTCTGGGCCCTAATGAGAAAAATTTTTGTCTCAAAGCCCCTTTTTGAATTGCAGAAATAGGATAGAATAGTAACGTCACTGACAGCACAAGATCTGAATTTTAGTTTGCAAGGATGAGCAGCTATGTAATATCTCTGAATTGCACTTGCTTAATTTATAGACTTACTACTGGGAAATTTTCTTCCATTCTGTTTCTTTAAATGGAGCTTTTGAATGGATTCAGGCCTGGCTCTGGGAATCAGCCTGGATATCAGCAAATCCTATGTGTTTTTGACCATAGAACCCCATGCATTTTGCAGCTTCAGTCCAGCTGATGTCATTTTTATATTAAAATAATACTGTCAAAGTTAACCCCAACTTTGACCTGTCCTTTCTTATGTTTGCATAGGCTATATACTTTTTTTATTAAAAGCAAATGCTCCAATGAGCTTTTAAAATGAGAAGGAAAGGTATATAAGTATTAATAAGTGAGACAGCATTGACAAAAATCAGTGCAGACGTGCAGTCCTAGGAGGTGGTTTTGGTAAGATGATGGATCTTGGAAAAATGTAAAGGTTGATCGTAAGGAGGTGAAAAGCATCTGCTGTACTGTAGTGTGCTGGTACAGTTCCCCTCTTTCTTTGTTCCTGGAAGTAGAGTAGTTCCCCATTTTTCATTTTCTGTTGGCTGCATCTGTACACTCGGTGTAGAGGTGGTACTCTTCTGGGCAAAATGGCTTTCACTGTGCTAGTCAGTGTGCCCATAAATACCTTGTGCGTCTGAAGTGATGACTTGCAAATACCTGCATCCCTTTTGGATGGAGGCATTAAATCCCGTTTCTCCCATCCATCATCTGACTTTTTTATGAATAATTAATACCCTTGTTTTCCCCGCTTCACAATCAACTTTCTCCAAAACTTGCCAGTTCTAGAGGCCATGCAGTGGATAAACTATTTTTCAGCTTTTAGTCTTTCCCTATCTGTAGCTTTTAACCTAGCTGAGAACTTGAAGAACGTGATTCATAAACATAGCAGTAGATTATTTCATATTCTGGAAAATAAATGGTGAAATGTGGGCTCAGCAGCAAGTCAATTGTTAGAGGTTTTGAAAAACGGAATTTAAAAGAAAAAACCCAATTGCTCAGCCTCTCCCATGGAGGAATTTCCATTTGCAACTTTGATCATAGTAAGGGTAGTACTAACTGAAATCAGCAGTTGCAACTCTGAATATTGACCTGTCTCTTAACTCTGAATCAGAATTGCCAGTAAAAAAAAAAAATAAATCCATATTCCATCTCTTAAGTCTTTAATGTCAACTGCTATCTTACAAGGTAGGAATATTTTCACTAATTCCCCACGGATGCTGTGCATAGGGGTTTTAATATAGGAGCTGTACATTAAAGACAGCATTGCTTTTCTTTGAGAGAACACACAAGCAGTGGTATCCTTTTGTTATGTTTACATGACCGTGTGCCAAAGTTACTTACTGTGATTTTAGGGGTTTTTAATGTTGAAGAAATTTGCCCATTTGAAAGATAAATTAAGAGCCCTTGAAGCAAATTGCAATGGAGTCTCCTGAGAACTTTTCTTATTGTCTTCAGAGCAAGAACGGTGATATTGTTTTGCAGATTTTCGAAACATAGTTTGGAAACTGTTTTTTCAGTTGGTTTGAAAAGTCTGCTGTACAGAGCTTGTACTTTGTTCATTTTATAGATGGAAACCATCCTTGAAAAATTGTTTAACTTAAATAAAGAAGAATGCTTTATAGATAAATGTGTGGCGGTTAATATAACTGATTAGAACCAAGAAGCCTGCCTGGTGCTTGTAGATTGAAGTAGTTTTCAAATGCTTCAGTTTACTTAGTTGTTTCGTAAAGTTCCTGTTCTAAAAGTGTGTATATGTGGGCGTATATTTGCATTTATGAAAAGATAATTTGTCTGTATTTAAATTAATATGGCAACTTTGAGAAAACTCTTATTTTGGAAGCTGCTTCACACTGAGAGTGAGTTAAAGCTGACTGCAGTCACCTGAAAATATATTGTTAAGGCACCCCACCTCCTGCCCCCTTAGGCCTGATCTTCTCCAGACTTCCACTGACCTTCTCTGCTGCCAGAAACCACTGTGTCAAGTGTGATGGGGCCTCCTGCAGCCCGCAGGGTGATTGCAGCAGCAGCTCTCCTGGTTGATTGGGGTCCTTATCTGCTCACATTGTCTTTCTGCTCTCTGTTGTGCAAGGCAGTAATTCAGATGTCTGGGGTGCACTGGAAGCTAGATCTTAAATACTCCAAATGAACTTGCACTGGCACAGTTGGGGCGGGAGCCAATCCTCCGTGGTAGGTGATGGACAACTGTGAAAGGGTGAGATTCTCCTACTGCTGTAAGAGTAAGAGGGGCTGCAGCCAGGGCATGGTGCTTGATTACAGCATCACGTTGGCAGAGGTGGGCTCAAGCCAAACAGGCAGGGGAAGGTGCGATGCTCTCCAGGAAGGTAAATGGGAGGTGGGAGAATGAACGAGGTAAAAAAAATCTCATCTGTGATGTTTTATCCAGCTTCAGAGATGCCTCAAGTCAGATGTTGGGGCGCATCCTTCTTTCCCACTCTGTGGCATACAGGACTGGGATCTTTGCTCCTGGTCTAAGGAACTTTGCTTTACAGTTAGCCCCAAGGACACGTCCTGCACAGCCTGCAGAAGCATTTCTAGGAAAGATTTAAACAATTCTACTCTTTTGATTGTACTGACAGGAAGATTTTTACTTATGCTGTAGGAGAGTTCTTGGTACAAACTTTCCCTGTGTGCCAGTCAGTGACTAGTTGGTACCTTCCAAGAAGTCTAAATTAAATTGAGCAAATAGCTCTTTAATATTTATGGTTGGCAAAAATATGAAGGCCCTGTCAAACTGAGTAAAGAAAAAAAAACAACCTTGCGTTTGCAGATTCTGTCTGAGCACTCAAATGAGGATTCTCCATCTTAAATGCCCTTTGACACCTGTCAGCTGACAGGTCATACTAAAAAATAATTACAACAGGCTTCTTGCAGTAGAAGTTTTTAATCTAATCCAGTATTAAACATAGAAGTCTGTCTCTCATGTCTCTGCCTAGAGTCTTACAGGTTTTCTGTGTGTGCTGCTCTCAGTGAACTTCTTGGTGTAAGTATCAGGACTGAATGACCCATCGGGCAAGTTTTGCGTTACTTCTGACCACAACTCCATTGCTTCCTTTGCCTTATACCCAAGTACGTGTATGAAAAAAAGTTTCCCATTCAGGATAATTAATTTTCTGGAATTTCAGGTCATGCTTTTTAGCCAGTTTCTATGCACGGCTTTACTCTACATGCCTGTCACTGTGTGTAAAACCAGATATATTTACACCCCTTTTATAAGGGAATGTTTAATCTTTCCTCTTTGTGGATTAATAAAAACCATATTTTAAATCCTGAAGTTTCAAGAAGATGCCTGCATGCATTTGGAAAGGAAGCTGAATATTGAGGTTAAAAAACTATAATCTGCTTGGGGTAAGGACTATTCTTGTTTAAAGTCAGTCCTACAGAGTGTTGTCAAGTTAATGTTTGGGGTGTTACTGACATAACCTTAGTTATTTCATTATATTTTTATATACAAATACCAGAGTCTACTTTGCCTTACTTAGATGTATATTAAATGTAGATACTCTGTAGAATTTATGTGGTCCTGAGTTGCATGCATGCATCACCTGTGCCCTCATTCAGCCTGAAATACAATTAATAATTTTGTAGCAATAACTTGTTATAGAACACTCCAGCAAGAGAATGATTTCAAATGAATGGAAACCACTGAAAAAAAAGTCTGGGATAATAAGCCATGATTACAGAATGAGCACAAATGCCAGGGTTGCATCTTTTGTTAGACTGCACATTTTATTCACAGCTTAATATCTAGTAGCTATTTTAAGATCTGCTAGTAATCAAGCTTAAAAACTGGGAATAAAGTCAGTCAGCAGATGTTCTCCCTGTACAGCCCTCCAAAAAGTTGTCTGAATGGGTGCAAAAATACCCTTTTGATTTGATTGCTTGCAGCACAGCAGCATGTTGTTGCTCTGTATGCAGAAAGGGGGACCTGTTTGATTTGAAGTCCCTATTTCTACCCAGCAGATGTTTTTAATCCAAGGAATTTTTTTTTTAACTTATTTTTTTTTTTAAAGGATCTGGAAGTAGCAAATAACTATGTTTTCTGCCACACCTGTATTAATGAAACCTCACCTTTGGTAAGCTGGGCATTGTGGTAAAACAAGGGTTAGGAAACAACTATGAAGAGTCTGTTCTGCTCTGGTTGCGTGGCGAGCACCACTTCTGCAAAACCCTGTTCTCCTAACTTTTTAACTCTTGTGCCACCTTTCTTCCTGTCCAGCAAACTGGTTTTGAAGTGGATGTGAGGTGGATTCCCAGGGGGCAGCTCTGTGCTCTGCTGAGCCAGCCAATTTGTTGCGGCTGAGGGTGAGAGGGATGCTGATCCCACCTCTCCTCCCCTGTGCTAGTGCAGGTGCCCCTTCCATGAGCCAATTAACTGCATAAAGCAGCAGAACAAGATTGACTGTATTTTTTTCCTCTCTATCTTGGAGAGTAGAGTCGGCCTTTTGAAGGATCTGGAGAGCCGGAACTGGCACAAAGTGGCAGGGTTTCATAACCAGAAGGAGGCGATGGGGGGGAAGGTGTTGAATTTCCCTCCCTTCAGCACCAGTGAAACATCAAAGCAGCTTCTCCATCCTGTGAGCAGGGGGATCCAGCATCTCCTCAAGGTATTGCCCCTCCCTGCTCATCACTGTGGGACTTTGGGTGCAGTTTTGTCACTGTCCTGTGTACCAAAACAGCCTTATTGCTGATATCTGGGTCTTAAGCTAGTAGCACCTGTAGTGGCAAGAGATGAGGGAGCAACAGAGAGAAAAAAAAGTTGCATCAACAAGGCCTTGGTTTCAACATCAAGCTAATGTTTGATAGGGACTTTCCTACTTGGAAGGGACATACACTTTGGTTTAGATGATCTTGGGAAAGAAAATGCTGCATCTTGCATGCAGTTTGTGTTTTGTGTGGTATGGTGCAAACCATCCTGGTGTTAGGCTCTTTGCCAGCTGGTTTCAGAATTGTATGGAGATGTTGCTTTTACTTTTCCTGTTGAAAAAACTGTTTGAGAGAGGGTGGCATCTTCAGATCATTGGTGTGAGGGTCAGAGCTAGAGAGAGGAAATATGAAAAAATAAGCCTAGAAGAGATCAGGAAACTAATTTTGTGTTTTATTGTGAATAGCAGAAGTCTAGTGCTTTCAGGGATCAAATTCTACATGCCATTTTAAGAATTTCCTTCCTCTTCAAAACCGCTACAGATATAAACCCCTAAGAACTGGCATTCTCAATAGCCTCTTAGGTAGAAGATGGCATCTTTGACATTCTGGTGTCTCTTCATTGAACAGTCCCTCAGGACAGTCTTTGAGAACTTCTAAAGAAAACAAGTTTTTACAGACTTCTGAAAACACGCCATGGGATTTTCCATTAGCCTGGAAGCAACGAGCTTTGTGCTGCATCTGAATTTTGACCTTTATTAGCAGTGCTTGGAGAAAGGCTTGTATGAGCTTCTGAATCTCCTCACCTGGCACAAAGGGGGTCCTGGTTCAAGATGGGGCACCCTGGGCTCTGTTGCTGGAGAAATGATGACAAAAAGGGGCAGTGGCTTTTGCAACCTGGGAATTCCTGCGTTGTGGGGTAGGTGGGAACCAGCCACACCGTTTTTGTTAGTGCCAGTACTGAGCTTTCATGATCCATTTGGTATGGATGAAAACAATTTCTGGCAATGAAGGTGAAGATGTGCCTGGTCTGAACAGAACTGAGCCTGGCAGGAGTGAGCAATGCTCTTGGAGCAACTGAGTGACCTTCTGGACAGTTTAAAAAAACCCAACAAAATAAGAAAAGCATTTGCTTTAACATCGAGAGGGAAAGGAATATATTATTTAGACCGGGCCAAATAAAAAATAATTTGGGGCCACAAAGCGTGAGCCCAAATCCATGTGAGTTGAACACGAGCTTTTAGCCTGCCTGCTCTGTTCTGGCTTTGCCTGAATATTTGCATTGGAGGGGGCATCCCCTTGGGCCTCGCTCCCTGTGTCTGCAAAGGCTGGAGCAAGAGTAGCCTCAATCGGGTTTTTAAGCATGTTGTTGAGCTGGCTTGTAATGTGTGAAGAGCTTTGTTAGTGAAGTGACATTTTCTGTCTTGTCGGGGGCTGCCTCTCAGGGCAGGGAAGGTTACCGCTTCTTCCCCTCGCAGGATTGCCAGGCTGCCACTCCTCCCCTCGCAGGGGAGATCTGGGGGGATTGTACGTACTAAGCAGAAGGCACCCACAGAGAAGATGCTTGTCTGTCTGCTTCTCTGTATAGTACGGTTATTTCTGTGTTCACCTATACGTACCAGGCCACTGCTTTTTTTTATCTATGGGAAGTGGTTGTCCCTTTTCTGGCCGACGAACTCCTGCTTGCCCGGCTTCCCTTGCGGGGAGGACTCGAGCCCTGCGTCCTGCTGGCAGCTCCGTTTTCTTTGACTGGGTGCCCTGGAGCACAAGTTTCCTTAGGAAAGCCAGAGATGGCAGCAAGACAAGTTTCCTGCTGGTTCCCTTGTTCCAGTGTCCTCCTTCTGGCAGAACAGAATTTGATTTTTTTTTTTTTTTTCCTTCATGATTATTATGGGCTGTGAAGAACAGCTCTTAAATTAGCCCTGAGGAGGTGGAAAGGTAGAGAAAGCTCGCTGTGGGGAGTTTGGTCTGATGCATGTAATAAGCACAAGCTCTACCTGATTCCACTGATGAACGCTGTCATATGCACAGCCCTCTCCTTAGTTTGTTTTTGTTGTTTTAATTAACTTTTGGCAGCCATGCCAAACAAAGTCCTGTGTCTTTTTCGAACCACTACTGCAAAATTACAGCAAAGCTCTTTGGCCATAGCTTGACTTGGGAGGCTCAGATCCATCCAGGGAGCATCTCATGAAACTCAAGGCCTGTGTGAAGGTGCCAAAGGTCCAAAACATCCCACAATATTGACCCTTTATCACCCTTTCCTAAAAAACTCCTGCTTCGTCTTCTCTCCACTGCTTTCAGCAGGTCAGAGACCTTCAAATCTGATGCTCTTGCCACTTCTTTGGGACACTTTTGTGCTGTTTGGCCAGACGTGATCTTGCTGGACGTGTGCTGAAGTGAGCACTTGCAGACCACTTTGCTGGGGGTGTGTGTGTGGAGCTGGAAAGGGCCAGTTCTGGGCCCTTCAGCCGTGCTGTGCCAATGTGCACCCATGTGGATAAGGGCCTGGCAAGTGTGACGCTGGCCCTGTTACCATGTCTCTGAAGGCTGTCTCTCAGCGGGGGAGACTGTCCCTCAGCCCTGGGGACTGTGGAGCAGTTGTGTTGCTCCACATGGAGAGCATGCCCCTGGTTTGTCCTGTGATGGCTGCTGAGGGTGAAAGCATCCCAGAGCATCTACCTGATGGGGAGGGAAGGCAGCACATGAACCTTTTCTGTGCCCTGCAGCATTGATGGGCAAAGCAGGATTTAGGTCACCTGCTTAGGGAGCAGTGTGCTTTCTGCTTAGTGCCTCAAACACACAGCCCCAAGGTGCCAACAGGAGGGAAGGGCAACTTTTGAACCAGATTGTAAATCCCCTAGACCCCAGATAAGATGTCTTGCTTTGTTTTCAATGAGGGAAGATGACTTTGCAATCACTCAATTTTAAGTAAATCTGTCTTAAGAAGATAGAGCTGCTCAGCCGTTCCTGGATGCTTCAGCCTTTGCGTAGGATCCCCAAGAGCAGCAGCAACAGCAGATCTCATCCACTGCTGATTTTCATTAACCACAAGAGAAACTGGGTTAAGCTCCCTCAGGCAATAAAATCCCGCAGGCTGCTGTGAGGCTGTCATTGCGAGAGAGGCTCTCTCAGCTGGGAAAGGGCACTGCTGTCTCGCAACAGTGAACCTAACCAGGTTATAAATAACTCCTTGTTCCCCAAAAGAAGCAGTTAGAGGAAATTCTTTCTCTCTTTCTATTCCAGTTTTCTCCCTTTTGGGTAGTGTCAAAGCGATTTGGTAATCTGCAGAACGAAAGCAGAGCTGGTCAGGGCCAGCAGCCATAAAACTGAGGAGAAAACAGGTAGGGTGAGCACATGGAGAGAAGAGTAGGGTCTGGCTGGGCTGGCATATCTGGTGGTTAAACCTGATGCTGAGGCACGAGGTTGGGTTCCCACTACATCACTGCAGGAGAGGATTTCCAGCACTGCTGAGGTCAAGACTGTAGCAGCAATGCCCCCTTGCAGCCCAGTTCTGTCAGGAACCTGGTCTCCCTTGCTCAGAGGGTGCCTGGATGTCACTCCTGCAGGCTGCTCTGCTGGGAAGTAATGGGAGAAACATTCATCCCAGCACCTTGCAAGCTGTCCATGATACGTGATTTACAACTGGTCTGCTGAACCACCCTCTCTCAATAGATGCTTCCACTGAAATTTGGTGTTGATGTTAATGGACAAGTCCTGAGAAACGGATCGTTCATGGTGGTCTGTGGGAACCAAAGTTCAGGAATCTCTTTTGCTTATTGTATGATGAATAGAAAGCTGTTGCTGGCACCAACTCAAGTCTGGCACCTACTTCAGTCTACTCTAGTGTCTACGCTCAACGTATGTGCATTTGCCCCAGGCCAGGGTGAAGGCAGGTATATTTTATGCAATGTAAAACTAGCTTCTGAAATCACTGTAGTGCACAATGCCTTGAAATTGGCTGCTGTCATCCCAGGTAAGAGAGTGCTGCTGAATATGGATGATTTGTTTAAACTACCTAATGTCTGTTTATTGCATTGGCCAAGACCCCTGTAAGGAATACAGATGTTTAGCAGCTGGCCTGAGTCCTACTGAAGTACCTTTCAGATAAGTCAGAGCTTCTTTAGCCCGGGATCACATGTACCAAGCTCCTGGCTGCAGTAATAAATTTTCTTCATTAGAAGTGCTAGTATCTCTCCTATTTTAATAAGTTTATCAAACCTGATTTACAGTATTTAATAGCACTGATTGCTCAGTCTGGCTGCAGACTGTGGGTCAGCATCTGTGTTTGGTTTAGTAAATACTTGATATTATCTGGTATCTGAAAAGACAGAAACTGTGGAACTCTGCAGTGGCACTTCTGAAATTGCTTTTCTGAACAGAACAGTGCTCTACCTGCTCTATGTTAATCATGGGATAGGAAAAAAAAAGATTATTTGAACACAAAGATGTTATGCTAAGCTAGTTGTTTGGATGCCTCTCTTCCATCCAGTCTCAGAAGTAGCTCTGTACCAGGTGGTAGTGGCTTGCTGGGTGCGGTAATGAAGAAGACTGAGAAAAGACAAATTGAAGAGACAATGAGAAGAGGAACAGCATGCACAAACTGGAGGAAAGCTGAGAGGTACAGAATTATATTTTCCTTTGCGAGTGTTGGATGGGAACTTTCCTCTCTGGCTGGGTGGAGATACAGTTGCTTGTGTTTGGAGACCAGGTTTTTCAGTTCAAATGTTCAAGAGATGCATATGTTTTTGTACACATGTATTAATTCATATATTTGTCTTTACCTCCAACAATTTCAATGTTAAAAGATTTTGAGATACAGATAGACTAGTAGGCAATGAACTTTTCCAATTCCTCAGGGTGGTTTGCAATTTATTCTGGCGTGTCTGGCTGCAGATGCTGATCTTCTTCACAGCAAATTAAATAAATGTCTTCCTGCCTCCCACCCTTTCCCTCACAGCTTTCCATTTTTGTAAATTATTATTTGGCATTATTGTACCTGGCTGTTTGTTTTTAAATTTTGTGTCTGTCCAGAAGAGATTGAAGGTGTTTTGCTTTGCTGTTTCCCCAAAGAGTATGAGACCTTTCTGCAATTTTAAATCCTGCCTTGTTCTTAGGGAGCCTGAATCCGGCAGAAGGAATATCTTACCCTTCTTTTAAGGTTGCAATCCAGCCTCAAGTCATAGAAGTATGAAAAGGAGCATATTTTGGCTTGTTGTACCTCGGCATCTTCACATTGCATTTGCCTTCAGGTCAGTGCAGGGTGAGGGCTGTGCTGCAGCAGGTGAGCCTGTCTGCCCAGGGGAGGTTATTCTTATCCAGGTTTGTGGATTGCGAAGTCCCTATGAGCCTGAGAATCTGTTTTACTGCTGCTCTTGCTTCTTGGGTGAAGAAAGGATTGCAGTTTCCCAAGCAAAAGCTGTAGCAGGAAACAGATTCTGGGGAAAAAAAAAAAAGCTAAAGCTGGTAAAATACCTAAATCCTGTGCCAGTATTTCTGGTGCAGGTGTCCCTGGGGAGTCCTGTCCAAGCCCTCACCTGGGAATGTGGGAACAGCAGAAGGGGGAGAGGTGTCTCTGGCTCCTCACTTCTCATCACCTTTTGCCTTTTGTTTTCTTGAACTGTCTTTCCCAAAGACAAAGCTGTGGCTGGCTGTGTCTCTGACCTGGGCTGTCACTAAGGAAACTGGAGCAGAGAGATCTCCGAGGAGAGTTGAGATGGCTTTGCTTTGCAGGAGTCTGATGAGAGGCCGTTCATTACTGCATGTAAAGTGCTTTTTCAAGCCTCAGATGAGGATGCTTTAAGAGTTGCTTGTGCTCTGACCGAATGATGGCTGGGGTATCCTTCTTTGCATTGTTTGTGACTTGGCACTTTTTTCTCTCTGCTCCCCTTTGGGGATGGAGGGGCAACTGGATTCTAGAAAACACCACAAAATGGAACATTAGGTTTGGCTTAATTAAGAAAGGCTACATTGATGGAATTATTAATTGCAAATTCTCTTGAAAACAATTTCACAGGAGATTTAGTTACTGCTGGCCCGGGCCTGATCTGAATGGATGGCATTGTTTTAAATGACAGCGCTGAGGTTATGCGTGTGTGTGTCTTGGTGTTAATCAGATCCTGGATTTCATAATTTCACAAATTAAATTCCTTGTTTTATTCAATTAGTGTGTTAAAGATGATTCACGTTGCTTCTCACACCTCTGATTATGTAGCCTGATTACACACAGCGTTAGCTCTGGTCATGGCACATCCAGGGACGAGGGAGCAAAGCGATGTGCTGCTGGGGGTGGCTCTGGAACCATGGCAGTGAACTCGGAAATTCTCATTTGGCTCATGACCCAGCTGAATGTCCTGCCTGGTGCATGGCTGGTCCCACTGCAGGGGCTTGTAGTCATCTCCTGAGGTCCCTCCTGCCTTTGCGTACCTGTGAAGTGATGTACAGAGCTACCCGTGGGTGCAGGTGCTGTGCAGTGTGTGGCTGTTCGTGTCTTGTGGAGCCTTCCCACGAGCCAGGGTGTGTTTGTGCCCATCCATCACCCTGATGATGCACCCAGATGTTTCCAGCCTTGGCACTCTCTTGGGATGAACCAGCCTCCACCGTGCAGGCAAGCACTGTGGTTTGATTGCTTCTTGATCTTGGATGTGATGTCTCAAAATAGAACCCTGTGGGTTCCCCCAAAAAATACAAGGCATAGGAGAAAAGGAAACTGTTTCTTGAAGGAGCTGATTGTATGAAGTGTCCAGACTGCCTTTTAGATCACACTAAAATGTCTTTCAGACTAGCACATTAAGGGATGTTGATTCAGCTACCTATATGCTGAAAAGATTTCTGAGAGCTTGGCTGTGTTGAGCATGCCAGAGTCTTCTGCCCTCCCTTTTTCTGTTACTAGCTGAGTAATTTAAGGTAAATAGTCACCTCCTAGAGACTGGGTCCATAGAGATATTAAACAGGTCAAGGAGCTTGCTGCTGGTTGCTTCTGCTAATGTTTTATTTTCCTTGAAAAATCTGGATTTTTATTTGGGCAACTTAGATGCAAACTACATTTCTTCCTATGGGAAACACAAGTTACTATGAAGAAATACCCTGAACAAATTAGACACATCAGACACCTGAGAGATCACAGCAAGAGGTCAGTGTTGAGCCACACTAGTACATACCTGGAGGATGCTCTGCAGCCTGGTCCCCGGCAGATAGCTCTACAGCTGTGGGAGAATGAGGGACACAGAACCAAGGCGTGGGGGACATCTTTATCGTGATTGTTGGCAAAGACCCACTGTAACCCCATTTACATGTTGTCCTGCAAGGTTTCTGCTCCCTTTGTGGATTAAGGTCTAAACCAGGTCATAGTAACTTGTTGGCTTGGAGCTGTGAAAGAGCGATCACCACTGGTTTTGCCTGCAAATGTCACTTATTTGTCATGCAGGTCATATCTTTGGTGGGCATCACTGGTGGTACAGACAAACCTTGCCAGGAAGTTGGTGTTGGCCTCTTCTCCCAAGTGAGTAATGGTAGGACCAGAGGAAAAGGTATGAGGTTGCGGCAGGGGAAGTTTAGATTAGATATTAGGAAGAATTACTTTACTGAAAGAGTCAGCAGGCACTTTCCAGGGGCCTTCCCAGGGGGTTGGTTGAGTCACTATCCCTGGAGGTATTTAAGAAACGTGTAGATGTGCACTTCAGGGCATGCTCTAGTGGCCAAGATTGTAGGGGGTTTTTGTGTGTGTATGGTTGGACCTGGTGATCTCAGAGGTCCTTTCCAACCATGACGATTCTGTGAAATTTTCAGGAAAATCAAGATTGCATCAAAGTTGCTTGATGAAGCGTTAGAGCAGTGAGGATGAAGGGCTGGTACCGTTTCAGCAGAGCCACCTCTGAGAGCTGGGACAGCCACCCCTGTCCTTGTGCCCACTCCTCCCTGCCCTGAGGAGGCTGGGAGGCATTGCTTACTGGTGGCGGGAGGGCATGGTGGGGGGCAGCAGTCCCCTTTCCTATGCTTGTGTGCGGACTATGTTGAAAGGCTTTTAAAACTCAGTTCTTTCTTAAAGAAAATGCCTTTGTACACAATGGCTGGATAAAGATGTCAGGCTTTTGCCTCTAATGATCTTAGATAAATTACAGGCTCTCACTTCAGCAGTATTTTCTCTGTGGCCTCTCACCTACACACACAGAGAACCATGAAACATATTCCCCACCTATTCCAGAAAAGAATGAGACAGAAAAGCAACCGGTAATATAGCTGACTGTATTTCAAAGTTGTTGATTGTAAACAAACTTTGTTGAAGAAATAAAATCACATGACAAGATATCAGAGTGATACTATAAATCCATTTTGTTATTGTTGCCACACTTCACATTTTTGGAACTCAGAATTTAGCTCATGGTGTACAAAACTCGTAAAAATTTATTGCAAGCGTGCCTTTGTGTAGAACAAAACTGGTGTCACAAAAGTAGTTCCCTGTCCCATGCAGAAACACAGTTGTGTATCTCTTACCATGAAGAGGTCACACACCTGCATTTCCTGAAAGACTTGGCTGTTACAAAATTGCTCTGAGTGTTTAAAAAAAAAAAAAAAAGGAAAAAAAAAAGAAAGTAATTGCAATGTATGCTTTGCCTCTGGAATTTATATTTTCAATGGAAATCTTTAGAATTATAAAGAATATAGAACTTTGCAACAGAACTGGAGTCACTGATGTTGTGAGCACAGCCCGATGGAGTAGGTGTGAAAGCACTTGGCCAGGCAAGGCTGGCCTTTGCGTTTGGTACTGTCACTGCATTTGATGGAATGTAAGTTGCACATACTGAAAATAAATGAAAACAAAACATAGAGGGGAAGATTCCTTTTCCAGAATCCCCATTGCTCCTGTTTCTACCGTGGCGCTTCCTCAGACTGTCGCTTCCATGCTGTGCTGGCATGCAGCAGTGCTTTGACTCCAAGGCTGACGACTACTGAACATCTATAGTATAAGGACAGGCACGGAGTGAGTCCAGGGATGTAGCTAAAGCAGGGTTGATGTTGCTAAAGCAGGTGTGCGGACTGGTTGTGTTAAACCTCAGCCTTTTCTTTGTAATTCGAAGGCAGCAGGGGAGGGGGATACACATGCTGGAAAGATGGGAGTTAGAAGGGATTACCTGGTGCCTCTCCCTCTGTGTGCCCAACCTCTGAACTTTCCTCTGCCTCCTCAAACCCACTGCTCCCCTTAAACTCCTCCTCCTAACAGACTGTGCTGATCAGCCTCACCTATATGGATCAGATTAATCTCTGGCATAAATATGAGTTTTGCTGTCTCTAATCTCATGGGGGTCAAGTTATTTTTAATTGCTGTACTGGGATGCCAGGCAAAGATTTGGCTGACAAGTAGAAGAAAAATCCAAGTTGCAAAAGTAAGTCAGAAAGACCTGCAATTTGTTTTCCATCAAATGAGTAACTCCTTTCATAGAGAGGTGTGAGTTTTTCAATAGTCACATTTTGAATACACCTTTTGACACAGATTAATTGGAGAACAAGACCACAAAGTTACTTTGACACCAAGTGGGTTGGGATTCTGGACAGATGAACCTAGTGTACTGGGCTTTGCTTTTCAGTTTCTAGGGTTTTTTTCAGTAACTAGTGAAAATAGAACAAAATGCTCTGTTTGAAGTCCAGAGCACAGCATAAATATTTGAAGAGTGAAAGCATTTGCCAGCTGCTTTATTTTAGAAACAGAGTTGCCAGGGCTGGGAGCAAACTGCATGGGCCTGGAATCTTCCCTTCCCTAGTAAAACTTCTGGATTAGCTTGACTATGAAGTCTCTTTGTTCAAGGATCCTGCATCCCAAATTGCCCTCATCTCTCCCCTCTTTGTTTATCCAATTGGGTCCTGCACATCGTGGCCCCTCAGGACAGCATTACAGTCCTTTCCCACTAGGTTCTTCATCCAGGTCCCTCAAGCATTCCAGGGTTGTTGCAGTTACATCAAATGAGCACTTCTGCAGAGTGATGTTTTCATGGATAAGATTTTTTTGCACTACACATTGTGTGGACCACCTTGACATCTAATATAAGCAATTATTACTTCAGAACAGTGATACAAAAGGGATTTACCACTTAAGGCCTTTTCATGATACCTAACAGCTGTTCACCAGACCCATCAGTGTGGAAGGGTTTAAAACAAACCAAAACACCAAAAAACTCCCCAGACCATGTCAAAGGCCCCTCTTTGACAGTGATCCAGAGCTGAGGAATGTTGCAGCCATTCCAATGGGAGCAGTGGGTGTGGTGATTGCTGATACCTATTTTGGGTCCATACAAACCCAACTGGCAGCACTAATGGGGCAAAGCAGGCAACACCTTCACAGTGATTGCAATTAGAGTATAGGCTTCAGAAACAATACCCTGTTCCATCTGAGATTTGCAAAATAGCAGAAAAGATCAGCAAAGTAATACTATAAAAGCCAACTCTCTGTTGTCATTCTCTGTTGCCAGACTGAAGAAGAACCTGCAGGATGATTTGGATGTGCTCTAAATCCATGGAATGAAGGAAGCAAAGGAAAGCATAGGGCAGGAAACTTCTCCAGGGCTAGATTTCTGAAGACACAGAGCTGCCTCTCAAAAGAAGAGGAAGAGACCTTTTTTCACAAAGCACAGATATTCTCTGCTGTGCCTCAACAGCGAGATGACGTTACAGAGGCTTTTCCAGTTCATAATGCTTCTGGAAACAAAGGTAGGATTGGGAAGAACTGTTACAAGAAGGTCTATACATCAAGTAGCACTGGTGTTAGGCTTGCGTTTGAGCAGGTGATGATGTGATCTGTCTGTGCACAATATCCTAGTTAATCACAGGCCCAATATAAATGTGTTTTGAGCTTAGAGTTCCTTGCCTTTGTGAAACATTGCTAACAGTCCTTTGACACTTGAATGTTCTCAACCAAATCGAGATGAGCTCTTGTTTTACAAACAGTTAATCTTACATCAGTCCTAGCAACACAAAAGTGCCATGGTAAACTCCACAACAGAGATGGATGGAAGACTTCATATTCCATCTAAGCCTCAGTGACTTTTCTCAAGTCAATTTAGTAATGATTTGTCTGAATTCCATATTGATTACTGGACTATAGCAGAGCTTCACAGTCTCCGTTTATCTCCTCTAAGCCCCTCTAGGCAGGCTGGGCTGCTGTTTTATGCAGTTTTCTCTTACCTTCAGTGCAACTTGGTTTTGACTCATACTGGCCTATATGGAGTAAGGACCCTGTGCTGATGAAGTTCCACAGCCCTTAGTTCATGGTGGAGCTATGCTCACCATGCTTTCATTTTTTGTTTGGAAAAGTGCATTTGAACAAGAACTAAGTCACTGAAAATGCAGAATATGGACTTAATCAGCAGGAGTGAAAACTCTCCTTCACAGTTTCATCACCCCCTTACCTGTGCTGTGCCCTGGTGTCTGATTAGGAAAGGGGACACTCCTATTTGGGGAGCTAATGATGTCTCATGAGTGCTGAGGTTGTTAAAGCACGTTGCAATGCTTGCATGGAAAGTAGCACAGATGCACAAAATTATCAGTGCAGCATAATCCCCCACTCACGTCTAAAATCAGCTCTAGGACTAGGGGACTAAGACATGTAGGACTGAGATACTTTCACTACTCACCAGTCTAGAGAGACTACTAAATAAACGTTAGAAGGAAAAAACCGCTTCAGCCAAAAAAAAAAAAAAAAAAAAGCCACAGAACTGGAGGTAAAGAATGGGAATCCTGCTTTGAGTTGCTGTCCTTAGTGTCAGTCTGGAAACAGCTGAATTTTTTCTCTTGGAATTGTCTGAAGAAAACAAAGTTGTACCTATTAGGGATACTGAGACTTCTATAAATTGGGATTCTTGGACTACTTTGTAACTGCTGAAGGATTGGGGCTAGAGAACAGAAATCGAAAACGGAGAAGAGATTTCTTTAAATTGTGCCCTAGTGTCAAGTGCACAAATGGGCTGAAGTAAAAAGTGGCAGAGTTTCTGCAAGCCCTTGAAGCATTTTTCAACTGGGACAACAGTAGTGGAAGAAGAAATGTTTTCCAAGAATGGATGGTGGCACAATAGACATTTCTTGAAAGAAGTACTGTGCATAGAAGGTGGTCAGTATGTCTTACTGATGGTCTCAGTTCTTTGAAAGAAAGTTTGCATACCATAAATAAGTAATTTTCATTTTTCAGAAGTATGTGAATGAAAGTTCAGTTCAGCAGAAGAGAAACGAGCCTTGCTGCCTGGTCTACTTCAGCTGCAAACTTTTTTTTTCCCCTGGAAAAAATTTAAAAAAGTTCCTCTGTGACCTGATTGGCATTTCCACTGCTTTTTAGCTGCTGCTGAGCTTAAGATCTCTTTCCCAGATTGTCTCAAGGCTACAAAAAAACCCCCAAGCAATCCCGACTTGCTGTCATTTCACAAGTCATTGCACAATTAACACACACACACACACACACACACACTATAACTAGCCTCCTTGCACTACTTTGAGACTAACCCCCACCCTTTTTTTTTTCCCTTTAACTGGGGAGAAACTTTAATGTTACAAGCAGGTGGGGAACCAAATCTGAGTAAGCCAGTTTTTTCAGTAAAAGGTAATGCTACAGAAGCTGAGCCGCAGTTAACAAACTTTTGCCTTTTAAAAATGATTCAGTTTCTTCCTTAATTACTTTGCCTTGTTTGTCGTAACATAGAGAAAGTGCAAGTTGCTTTTTTAACAAGGAGAAATCTTAACTTTCCCCAACCCTATCCACTCCTAGTCAATAAATGGAGAAGATGAGGTGGACTAGTCATCTGTGGATATAGACTATGCTTTGGTGGGTTTTGCTTGTTGGCTTCAAGAGCCATAATGCAGGCATTTTGTATATATAAATATATATAAATATTTTTGCTTACTTATGGAATGTTTGTGCATATGTAGGGCACCAGTTCAAAATGATGAGGGATGGTTAAGGCTAAGAAAATGAAATTCATTGCAAAGCTATAATTTTGTCTTAATTTTTCTCCTTTACAAAGGAGACTAAAGCATCTTCCCTGTAATAGTCAGCCACTGTGTAATCCCCCGTCAACACCAATTCTAGGGAAAACTACTCAGGACCCAGTCCCTGAGGCAAAAAGCTAGGACCTCATGATTTTAGCTCAAGTAATTCACAAAATTAACAGCCGACATTAGTGGAAAATGAAACATTTCAGGGCCTTGGACCTACTGTCACCTGAAAAAGAAAAGGCATTTTCTGTATGGGATGGCCTAGATCCACTCATTTAAGCACACAATGTAATGTAACAATTGGCCAAGGGCTTCAGATCTATCTCAGGGGGCTACAACGTAGCTGGAGAGTGCTGTGCTTACTCCGCAGAAGTCCTGCAAACCTCCCCACCTCTGCTGGGGGCATGTGCACTTTGCAAATGCCCTGGCACTGTAGGGGAATGCAAGGAAGCTGGGCTCCCAGCAGCTACTGTTCAAGCTGTCCCAGTAGCAAAGTTCCAGCCAGACCTTTCTTTACTGCCCCAGTTTTGGCTACTATATAAATTTACAGGGCATAATGAACTTGTAGCTACTCTTCCTGTTGCAATATAGGCTGGCATTGCCTAAAGCAGGGAGCAATAAGAACACCATTTGCCTTTAGGTACTCTGTGGAATTCCCTCAAAAAAGGAAATTGTGGGCTTATATTGCTGAACATTTCTTTTTCGTGCCTCGCACTAGCTCTTCTCCCTCTTTGAATACTTCCAAGACCAACAAGAACCAGTCACCACACACACTCAGTCTGAAGAGGGGTGGTCTCAGTTCTCTGCAGGACCAAGAAGTTTTGAACTCATCCTTAGGCTTCCATGCAGCTTGGCATTGCCAAGAACCAAAGTGGTACAAACCCTCTCCTTCCTTTCAAGGCCAGGAGGCTTCAGTGCACAAGGTTTTGTCCTTTCTCCCACGTTTCTTGGGTGGAGACCTTGTGGACTGAGCAGTGAAAAGGCATGCTTAGGAAACCCACCGCAGTACATCGTGCAGCTGGCAAGCAGAGCAGGATGTGTGGGGCAGTGTCCAGGCTGTATTGTAAGCAGAACCACCATGGAGCTGGCCATCCCCTTACTCTCCCTGCAACCAGCTGAGATCTGTTTCTAAGTCTACTCCAAAAAAATAAGACTTTGGTGGAAAGAGAAAGATGTCAGTGCAAGGATGGTCTTTGGGCTAGTCAGTAATTTACTAACACCTGCTGGAGTCTTCCTCTATTATGATTTCCATGCTATGTATTTGCACATCACATAATGAGGAAATCTGGGGAGTTCTCAAATTCATGTTGGTTACTCTCTATTGTCTCTTGCCAGATAGAAGCATATAACCTGGTGAGGTTTACACTGATAAATCAATCACTCCATTCCTCTTCAATCAACCCAAGTCATTCTTCAGTAAAATGTTTCTGGCTTGGGGACCTAAAACCAGCTGGTCCTCTAAGCAACATGTTTTCTGCCCAGGAAGTTAATGCAATTCTGTTTGAGTCCATCACTGCTAACCTTTCGAACACAGAGTTTTTTGCTGATTGAGTTGTGGACTGAAATCAGTAATGTGTAGAGGGCAGGGTAGTATTTTACCGCAGTATCAATTCTCCCCTTTTTCAATCATGTCTCTCTCAGCATTGTCTTCCAATTCAGCGGCATTCAGATTCCACCAGCACCAAATGTGGTGTTTCAGCCATGGGCACCAGCTCATGATGATGCTTGTCCTCTGCGGCGTTACTCAGAACAGGAGAACTCTTTGGGCTTGCTCTGTTTTAGTGAGGTTTAAGGTATGGTTGCAACTGGGCTTCTTTCTTTTTTTGTAAAACACAATGCTATGTTATTTTGCTAAACATGTAATCTGCCTAATTACAACTACTGTGACAAGCCCTGAATTCTAACAAGAATAATTCCTACAGAACACCCCGCAGTGATAATGGGAAACACACTGCTATTAGTGACTTATTTTTTTCTTGCCAACTGTGTATTGAACGAAATTCTAAAATGGACCAAAAAAGTCTTGACAGTTACAAAAGAAAGAAATCATTGTTCCTAAAAACCTAGCAGTCCATTACATTAGATTTTTAAGCAACATTTAAGATACAGTTGAAATCAAGAAAAAATATAGTTGTTATACTCTGGTTTCTCACCTGTACACTGACCGTGGCAGTTAAGATGTGAGGCAGTATTTACTTACTGGTTTACTTACTGTTAATACTTACAGCGTTACTCACTGCTCATGTATAAAATGTTTCACCTTGGTTAAAAAAGAAAATAAACGTAATGTATTTCCCATTTTAAATTCACTAATGTATTTGGTTTCTCCTAATTTTCCTGTGCTCTACCTGGGATCAAATTGCCTTATATTACATTAATAAAAATAGAGGAAAAAAAAATAGACAGAAAGAAAAAGTCTTAACTGGTCATCAGCTCCTGGCTGCCTGCCTGTGAAGGTTTTGTTTGTCAATACACCTGCTTCAGTGTGCGTGCACCTGAACTGCTTCGTGTAGCACACCGGGAGGACAGCAGCGATGCCTTACAGGGTGGCAGGAACTCTCAGCCACAGGCCGTGGTGCAGACTGACGTTGCTTGTCCCCGAATGGAATAACACCAAGTAAGGTATAGAGTTTTCTGTAATGCCCGCCTAGGACTGCTGAGCTATGTCAGCTTATGATAAGCTCTTAGCCTAAGAGGAACTTTACAAGATGACCCTGCTCAACAAATAGTATTGAGATGATGACTAACTTAAGTCTGTTTCTGGTGTACAGATTCCCACAGGGCATTCACATACGCAATTTTGTGTCAGCTTTTCCACTGGCACTTTCTGCAGGACATGTTTACATCCAGCTGCTACTAGGAACAAAGTTTCCACCTCTCTAGTGGCATCACTTGGCATTTTTAGATAAGGACAGCACTGGTGGTGTCACAAGTTTCTTGCTTTGCCGTTCCAAGTGTGGTATCTTCTTCTGCTTACCCTCCACCCCCTGCCTACCCCACCAAGAACAATGCATCAATGGGAGGGTGAGGTGTCTTCCAAGCCCAGAAGCTCCTTTACAAGTCTTTCACCAAACTGTGCGCGGCTATACCTTGTCACATGGTAGGCCTCTGACATTTTGTAGAGGATGTAGGCATTGTTTATAGCGATGCTGATGGCAAACCAGAATACTTGCTGCCAGGTCTTGTTCGGTTTGTGAGAAATGAAATACCTAAAAAGCCAAGAGAGAAGGGGAGGGAAAAGCACTGTTCAGCCAAATGCTTGCAGCTGAGATGCAAGAAATAACCCCAAAGATTCTGCAGTCCCAAAGGGAAAGCAGGCCCAGGACTTAATACCTAGTGCAAGTATCATCTTAAGAAATTTTGTACAAAGTGTGAACAGTCATTTACAGTTAAGTTGCACAATTTTGGAAATTTCTAGCAGCGTCTAAAAGAACACACTTCCTTGCTCTCAGAAGAAAAACCTCAGCAACACTCTCACCTCTGCACTGCTCTACATAAGTAAGGCACCGATACAGTCTCCTCGAGCTCACCTGTGACAAACATCCACGTGATGGGAGCTGTGGGTCTGAATCCCTTCAACTTGTAACTAAAAAAAACCTCAGGCACATTATGTTACACTTTAGAGAGGATTGCTGATGCTTCTCTCCTCTTATTTATCTCTATTGCCAGCAGAGAATGATTTCTGCTGCTGTCAACAGTAGGTGGGAGGATGTGGGGGTAGAGCCAGAGCGTGCAGTGATGGTATGTGGAGCACCTCTCCATAAGGCAGAACTAGAAAAGACTGACATCCTTATATTTAGGTTCTGACTAATTCTAGGACTGCCAAAATATTCGCTCTTCGGTCATAAGATTTCCCACTTTCCTACTTTCATTTTTTTAGTAACCATTTAAATCTACCACCTCACCTCTTTTTCATATTGATTTCCTCAGATCAGATCCCAGCATCAGTCTCCAGCAACCACCTCTTCCTCTTTCATCTTTTCTACTGAATTCTTGCTGTCTTGCCCAGAACTGGCTTGGAAAATCCCTGCTGCTTTTTCTCTCTCCTCAAATTTTAATTCTTGAAATGTTCTGTACCTCATCACTATTCCCACAGCCAAGCTTCACCACTACTATTCTTACTCTTTTCTGGTTCTCCCTGCTACATTAAGAGCTAACACTGAGGACCCCAACTGGAATTCAGGAGCCAAAAGTTCTACATTCTGCTCTCCCAGATCACCTAGATCAGCTTTACATCCATAACTGATTGTGCTTTCCTTCTGGCTCCAGGTAACACAAGTATTACAAGTATCAAGATTATCACAGATAATCACCTAAACACCATCTGCTGATAGGGATGGAAAGCTGAGCTGAGCCCCCCCCTACTTGTGGGGCTGGTAGACCCTGGTTGAATTCTCTATTTAGCCTTCAATTTGATGTGGCCAAGAACATCAGCCTGCCGGCTCACCTTCCCAACACTTCTTAAAAGTAATTTACAAGATGCTAAGAACATAAGTCTCAAATTTTTTGTGACTGGTGGTTGGAAAGATAGAGCCAAAACAACACTAGCCATGCAGCTCTTGCCCTTGTGCAGAGGCAGCTTCTGATCTTTGATTGAAAGAGGAGTTTTGTCAGAGATTAATTCCATGAAAGCAGTATTGGTCCCTCAGCTGCAGCTCAACATGGAGAACTCAAACATTGCAGCAACACAGGAGTGAAAGAAATACACATGCACACATTCTTACTTACTTGCTGTATTTGTCGTCATATTTGCAGATATAGCTAAGGTGAGCAGCAAAGGCTTCAACTGCCAACGGGCATGGAATTTCTCCGCTTTTTCTCTTAATTATAACTCCTGCATCAATTAGAAACATAACAGTTTTAAATCCACGATAGGCCTACCTATTAAAAGAACAGTTTCTATATATAGTTTGTTATAAAATAAATCTTACTGACATTTTCTGCCCTAAATCTAGGAAGTTATCGGTAACAGAGATGCTAATTTGATATTTATTTTTTTTTAAAATTGGTAATACATTGAGCTAGTGGAAGGGGAAGAAGAGGGATCATTTTTTAGTTGGAAATGGAAAGGTTTTGGACACAAACCCTTTTACCATACGTTCAGAAAAAACCACACATTGCCATAGTCCCAGAGTAGCCCTCTACAGACAGTATTAGTCTCTCCTCTGTTGGTTCAAAATGAATTGTGGTCTCCTCTAGAGCTCTGACTTGTTATTTTATGCTTTGAAATCTAAAGGTCCCAAATGAGTCCTTTGAAATTAAATCCTTTGCTTATCCCCACCCATGGAGGCCAAGAGCAACAGTACCTCCACTCCACTGGGTGCCAATTGACAAAGAAAAGAAAATACAATAAGAAGGAGCCAACTGGCTAAACCCAGTCAAGACAGAGGTGATGCTGGTGGGTGAGTTGAAGGAGCCACAGCCACAGTATCTTTGAAATGACAAGCAGCCTGATTTGCTGTGGTGGGGAGCCAGAGCTTAGGTGTGGTTTAGGTGGCTCAGTGGAGCTAAGTACATATTTCTCGGCCTGAGAGCGATGTTTCCTGCCCTGTCTGGTCTGCTGGCTACATAATTCAGCTCATCACAGGGATGAGTACCCTTCTTACTGCAGAAATGTGTGGTAAGGCAACAAGTCCCCTGCAGCTACCTACCAACCACTCTCTGAATAGACAAAGATGTGCTGCCTACAGCAGATCACTCCAAGAATGGGCCCATTCCCTCACATGGTGCGTCTTTGACCTGGTCTCCAACACTACAGCAGTTTTTATGAGTCCAACGCTCTCCCACAAAAAGCCCCTAGCTCTTCTCTGATTTATTGCTCCTGTCCTCCGTGTTATCCCTATCTGAGGGAAGCTCCTTGTAGGAGGGAAGGATGAGTAAACCAAACATACTGTACAGGAATCTGTTCCCTAACTTTTGACTTTACATCACCACAGGGTTTGATGATCAGTACTCCAGGGTATGGACCACCTCTTGCTCC
Source organism: Limosa lapponica baueri (assembly GCA_002844005.1). NCBI lineage: Eukaryota > Metazoa > Chordata > Aves > Charadriiformes > Scolopacidae > Limosa > Limosa lapponica. The sequence goes on along the minus strand of KZ505670.1, from coordinate 2,028,102 downwards.
AAGTCTATGACACACTGTCTAGTGAGGCTCCCTACTCTCTCCCCAGCACAACGCTATTTTTCTCCAGGTCTAGAGAACCATAGGCTTGGTTACATCCTTTCTCAGCACTATTTCACTTCAGATACAGTTCTGGGCTTTCTCATTTCTCAAGCCTTCAAACTCTCATTGCCTTCCTTCTGCCAACTCTTTTACAATCATCCCTAAAATGCTCCTCACGTTTTGATTACAGACTTCATCATTTCATTCCTTCAGCTGGAAGTCTCATTCCATCCATTATCCCTGTCAAGCCCCCTGTGCTGTCCTAGCTGGCAGGCTCTATTTTGAAGCAAGACTTATGACACATACTAAATGTCATGTTACAGCTGAGCCATGCAGCAATTTTTTTGGAGTCTTTAAAGTCTGATTTTTCAAGAGTCCAAAATGATATCACCTCTAAATTGTTCAATACACTCTCCTTTTACCTCTGCCTCCTCAAGCTAGGTGTAAATGTAGCCCAAGGGGAGGGGAAAAAACCCCAATCAAATAAATAAACCCTTCATTACAGTCACATACTTATTGTAGTACTTTTAAAATCCTTTTAATGAGTTCTACAAAAATCTGGCCAGCATGAGGTGAAAAGAACTGGTATACCACCAGCCTGCTGCATCAGTGCTGCAAAATCACTTGCCATCCCACCTGGGCAGGTCAGGAAAGAGTAAGTATGTTCCTGGTGCCAGCTTTTTACAAAAAACTACCATTCTTTCTCCTCTTGCTCTCTTCTCTTTCTTCCTCCTTTCTTCCTTTGGAGGATTTAGATTTCCTTTGCAATTTGCTTTGTATTTACAATCCTTAAAAAATTGCATTGCAGTGGCAGCTATGTGGGTACCATATATTCCCTCTCACTTTCTATTATATTCCACATAACATTCCTCTATTTTGAGAATATAAATAGCTTTATAGGCACATTACTTGTATAGCCTTTCCTAGGCTTGTTTTGTAGCCATAGGCCACCTCTCCAGGGAAGATGACTGCCAGAGCTGGGTCATTCCTAGCTGCAGGTCTCTCTGGCAAGTGGTCCCAAGCCAGCTGACTCACCGGCACAGCCGATGAGCTATTTCCCCTCCTGATCCTCCCCCAGCATCGCTGTGTTCCCGTCCCTGGCAGCACTCCAGGGAACACACCGCCCGCGCTGCAGCCGTGGCCTGCCTTTGCCTGCGTGCTGGAAAGGGTGGCCTCCACGCTGCCACGGGGGACAGGCATCACCTTTTGGGTTTGAGGGGGTTTTTTAACTTTTTTTAAAAAAAAAAAAAAAAGAGTTTTTAAGCTGTGTGCTCGTCAAGCAAAGCTTGAGAAATACCACCCCAAATGAACCAAGCAGAAAGAAAAAGGCAAACATATGTTTGTTTCCTCAAAACACCTATTCTAAGTGAATCCATGATTTTAGGAGGTAGAATTGTGTTTTTTTAAAATGGAGGCTCAGTAATACTAGCACTTGCATTCACCTGGGCAAACACTGAGATTGCATAACCTAACAGAGGGGGCACTGCGTGTTTGAAGTGCTGTGTGGCTTTTTATCAGGACTTTTAGATTTGTTACAATTCTTTATCAGAACTGCAGACAGTACAAGGCCTAGTTTTCAAGGTCTTCCCATTAGAGTCTTCCAGCCCCATCCCCACTGTCACCATACTTGGACATGACTCCCCGAATGCAGTTTTACAAAGGACACATGGAAATAAAGTAAAAACCCTAAGGTTCCCCATCCTGAAACATGCTTTTTAACAAAAAGTATGCTTCTTTCCGCAGACTTTCCTGTTCTGGGCCAATCTCACAAGCTGATTTTTTCAGGAAACTAGATTTCCACCAGACAGTCCTCACTCCAGCTTCTCCTGGGCTATGAACCACACAGGGATTTATACAACTGCTTTGTACAATTGTGATGCCTCCACAACATCTCCCATCTTCTCACAAGTCACTTGTGAGGTACCAACATGCCATTTGCAGCTCTTCAGTCCTTGCATCTGTGGCCCAAGCTTTGTTTTCTATCCTTAGCTCTTGTCCATTTAGCTTTCTAATACAGCTGGTTGGCGAAGAGCAGCTGTGAAAGCTCTTCTCAGAAAGAGGCTACTTATTAACAAGATCTTGGGTTCAACAAGTTTTTGCTAAAGATGTCATTCTGGTCATCCTGCTGTGCAGCAAGTGAGGCTGCTGCCTACTCTGTCCTGCTTCATAGAAAAAATACAAAAGGCTGTAGTTATTTCTAGAACACAGTAATGGAGATGCTGGGAAAGTGGGCACCAGATTTATAGTGGAAAAACAAAAATGCAGCCTTGACCCAGAGATGGGGTGGTTTGGGCCAGCAGATACATCACATGCTTTAGAATAAGGGTAACTTTTTACTCTCTGGGGGTCCCAATCTCTTTTGGTTTCTCAGTTCTTCTGTAATACAGGCACAAAGGAAAATTAAACTCAATTTAAAGCTTAAGGGAAATTAAAAACCCCACTGAATTTTGTTCTAGGCAGAAACTTCATAGTTGATAGCACAGTAAGCAGGACATTTTTGCAAGACTAGAGGAATAAGACTCATCCTTTACCATCTGAGATGATGTATTATGACATGTTGGTTCAAAACATCCATAATAAATTACTTGCTGCATCTAAGAATAGTATTCATAGATCGGCTTTGACAAGTGTACTGCCCTCCTGGTGCCTCTGGCTTGGGTGAGACTTACACTCTGAGTACAGGCAAGATTTACCTTCTCAACTTTCCTTTAAATTGAAAATAAGTATTAGCTACATCCACCTCTTTTCTCATCATAAGTTTTGGGTCAACCGTCTCTTGCCTTCTGTTTCTAAGGTTTTCTCTTCAGAGCTTCCTCCATCGCTCCTCCAACATTTATGCTCAACCAAGAGCAAACGTGCACCATGCACTGTCAGGCAACCCCACTGGTGCCAGTCTCTGTCCAGCTACCCTGCGTGGGCTTTAGTCCCGTTTGCCCCTACCTCCTCTCCTGTCTAACACATGTGCTTAGCAGGTCTGTGCTACAGGCTGACTCAAGGAGCATAGATTCTTCCTCTTCCTCTCTACTTACATGCCTAAGAGGAGATTTTGGTGGTCCATCTTCAAGTTGGTTTAAACTAGCTTTGCTGCACTGACTTTAGAGATGCCAAATCAGAAGCAGGCAATCTGGTTTCCTGCCTTGCTACTGAGTCTCCATCTGTTCCCAGCTCTCCATTAGAGACACTTTTCCCCCCAGCACCACTCTTTAAAAAGCCAGTCTCTGTTTTCTGCTCTGATTCACCATGAACTATGTCAGCTGTCCCAGCCAGCATTTGGTGAGCAATGTGTTGGGCAAGTCTTGCCCATCACACACACAGGTCCTAATCAGTGGACGTTAAACTATCTCACGCATGCAGCCTAAAATCCCATCTATGTCAAAACAGACCCAAGGTTAGTCACAAGCACAACAGCTCACGTCTCCGTGTGCTGTTTGTAAAGGATGCTGCCAGTGCAGAGTCTGCTTTTGCCCCCTCTTTCAACAGGGCATTTAATACTGACATTTACAGACAGACTATTTTTCTAGTAATTTTTATGAACTATAAACAAATGCTCCCTGATAGCCTATAAAAACCAGGTGACAGGTAGTGATAACTCTTGTCCAGTTACTGCAGCTGAAAAATCTAAATCCAGCAAAGCACACAAGGGAAACAGCACAAACCCTGACGGTGAACACCCCTCGTAGGGAATAACACTACTCCAGGGACTGGCTTCAGCAGGGTCCCCAAAGTGTCATATTTCCTTCATGTACCTATTTTCAGCATTTGTGATCAGACACTGGTCCATCCGAATCACCAAGTCCTCACTCTGCTGGGCTGCCTGGCAGAATTCCTTGGGATCAGCCACTCTTTGCAAAGGTAATGAGCCTTCTGCCAAGGCATCGAGCAACACACTAAGGCGACTTCTCAGCTTACCGGACAGTAAAGTTCAAGGCCTTAACTTTGCTTCTGTAGCCTGTACACACATGTTAGAGTCACTCAGGATTCAGAACATGGGTGTACAAGATGCCTTTGAATCGGTGGCTTTACATTTAAAGATTTAGGTTATTCTTATTTGTCTCAAGCAGTTCTACATAAATCTGAATAATAAAAATGAAAAGGAACTGAAACAGTGTTTTCACTGAAAAATGAATTTCAAAGAGTTAGCTTCTTACAGAAGCTTCTTATAGATACTGCATCTTACAGAAGTTTCCAAACCTTAAAACCGTTTGTATACTTTCGAAAAGGAAAGTATCAAGAAGCTCTTTGCAATTATTTGAACTGTCGAAGTTTTATGTTTTGGTTTCTTCTCATCAGCTGCTAAAATCAATTTAACATACAACAGGAAGCCTTAATCATATTTACTTCTGGCAAAAAGACATTTGTTTGTGACTAAGTTTTTACTGGATAAGATAAATTAATTGTAGGATCTGCTCAGAGTTCTAAGTACATCATGACATTTATTAATTTCTCTGTAGCAGCAACCCTACAAGATGCTTTGCAAATGGGGCTAGTATAGTGTTATACAACAACCATCTTCCCTTCTCCTACCATCAGCAAAGATATAATCTTTATACCTAAAAGGACACTACCTCTACCAGCTCAGGCAAAGGAGGCTGCATTAGCAGGAGGCTTTTAACCTTTGTACGGGGAAAAAATAGCTGTAGGAAGACAAAAAAGGGAAGTAATCACTACTGCTACCATTAATCTAGGATATTATGATCAAGATTTTTGTTCAGGCTTATTACCAAACTCAGTGGCTCATTTTGCCTTGTCACATAAAGCATGTGCACCTTAGAGATGAGCAGTAGGAATATTGCTTACCTTGTTGAACTGGTGAATAGGCATTGGTCAGAAAACGAAAGTGCCCTTTATTGTACCAGCAGATCAAAGACATGTTTCCCTTCATTCTTATTCTGTACTGTCCTCTGGACTGGGGAGTTTCAGGGTTGTTCAGCATGGATGGAGGTAGGCCTGTGCAGTCACTCTTCCTGGTGCTCAGCAACCCGCAGCAGTAAATCTCTGCATGTGAACAAAAACATTCCCTATCAGCAAGACATTGCATGGACCCAGAAAGCAAGAGCAGTGGAGCAAGTCTGAATGACCAGATTAGAGAAAGAACCTGTCCTACAACATTCTAGTCCAGCAGATATGTTAGCCAACCTGCTGTCTCCTGTAACAACAATAGGATACAAAGAGTTGTATCCTATATGAACGTCTCTGGAAACTGAGACAAGTGCAGAAAGCTTACTCTCTAGATGAAATGTATTGACATCTCCTGCACAGTCATGATGAAATTACAAGGAGAAGAATTCAGGGTATCTTCCCAACAATAACTTCTGTGCAATAATCTTCACAACACGTTTAAAATTGGACTGAAAAAACCCCCAGTGGCAATGTGCATTATGGAACAAATCAGAATTTATGATCCAAGAGAGTCTTTGATGTTTAACTAAGAGAATAAATTGTGGAGGGAGCAGAGAGGTAGGGAAACCTATAGCATCTTAGATGTTAACCAAAATAAATTCTCCAACACGACTCCCATGATACTTTTAACCACAGTATACATAGCTGACAAACTCTGGTTTAATCTACTGCTTCACTGTGCCGCTCGGTTCTTGATTTTCAGCCCACTGCTCCTTGCACCTGCATTACCTGGTTTGTTAAGGAAATACTGCTTAAGCAATTAAGAACCACTGAATCCACTGGTTGATTTGAAAAATGCATGTGTCAGAAGGATGGAGAAGGTGGAAATACAAGTTCAACGAAAATGGATTTTAGGGAAAGAGATAAACCAAACAGTGCCCTAGTTGAGTGAGCACTAATCTTGTCCTGCACAGACATCAGAGGCTCCACAGGCAACGCATTCTGATGTTCACAGCTTCATATGTGTGAATAAAATCTAACACCAGAAAACATGTCTCAATGCAGCCAGGTGGGTACAAACAAGATTTGGAAATAATATTAAAAATGGCAAAGCTTGAATTTGTCATTAGGCTGTGAAAAAATAATTTTGTTAGTCCAAGAGAAGCAGATCTTCTTGATCAAACTAATTGAACTCATGGAAATCTTAGATGGAAACCTCCTCGGTCTCCCTAGGTTTTTGTTAACCCACCTGAATGGAAAAAAACAAAAGACGGGCATTGAAGCAGCTGACATCTGTGTGTATCTTTCATATGGCAGCAGAGGCTTTCGGTAATCTAAAGCTCATCTGTCAGCTAAGTCTAATTGATCAAATTTTTCATCATGCTGAATTTTGCCTGTTGGATAACTGGATATCCTTACAGGGGATGCAGTATCTGGCTTCCACTGAGCATGTTACCATTTATGTGGCTCTTCTGCCTCTGTCTTTCTGGAATGACTTAAGCTCTCAAGTGCAGGTGCAGCCTTTGTTCTTGGTTCATATAGTCCCTGGTATGCTGAGCATCCCCTCAACAGCTCACAGATACTACTGGAATACTAATATAGTAATTGCTAATACTTATTATTTGGTCCAGTTGCTGTGGGCAGGTCTACAAGGAGCTAGGGCTCTTCCATCAGAAATTTAAGACTCATGTCAGAAGGCGGACAACCAACACAGCAATGGGCCAACTTCATCCTGAAGGAGAAAATCTGCACTCCATAGGTTATTTCTAATGAATGAGTCAGTCCCTGGTAAGTTCCTTCCACAAAAGACAATGAAAAAAGCCTGAAAAGGCTCACAACCTATATAGGAGGAAGTGCACTTCCAGTGGAAGGCTCTTTTTTTTTTTTT
>KZ505670.1:1963179-2020143 GCA_002844005.1 Limosa lapponica baueri | reverse complement strand
AGGAATGTCACAGCAAATAACAGTGACAGCTGTCTGTTCACAGAACAGAGAATCTGGGTCATTTCAGTGCAGGTTTGCACTTCTGTTCAGAAGCCAGAAAAAGAAATGCTTTGTGTGTCCCCTGAAAAATAAAAAAAGAAGTCTATTCAGGTTTTTGATTTTGAAAAAATTCAAAGTGCCCTGTCTTATTTTCTGAAGCTTTCTCAGATCTTGGTATCTTCATAGACCTTAGAATTATGTTCACTTGACATCGCTTTATATTACTAGGCATATATTCTCTACTGCGGTACAGTGAAGGTCCTACATAGCAGACTTTCAATAAAGAACGCTGGTTTTTGCAGTAATACATCTGTGGGTTAAGGTTAGGAAAAGCAAACAATAGTTTAGTTCCACAAAATTCTTCACAGGATCATGGGATCCTATGGATTAAAGGATAATTCAGGTTGGAAGGCAACTCAGGAGGTCTCTAGTCCCATCCCCTGCTTAGAATAGGGTCAGCTCTGAGGTCAGACAGTGCTGCTCAGGGCATTATCTTGTCTGGGCTTGAAAACCTCTGAGGACAGAGACTGCACAACCTCTCTGGGCATCCTGCTCCACTGTCCTCAGAAAAAACCTTACATCTAGCCTGAACTTCTTCTTTTGTTTCAGTTTATGTCTGCTGTTTTTCATCCTTCCACGATGCACCACAGTGAAAAGCCATCTCCATTCTCTCAATAACCTCCTCAGGGAGTGTAAGGCTGCTGTTGCCCCCCACGCCGCCCTGAAGCCTTCTCAGGCTGAACAAGTGCAGTTCCCTTCCCATAGTGACCATGTGGTCCAGCCCCTGGTCAGGTTGGTGACCCTCTGCTGAACTTATTCCAGTTTATCAATATCTTTCCTGTACTGGGAGGGTGTTGTCCAAAAATGTGCTAAATAGGAGGTAATATACATGGGGAGTAGGAGGCAGCAATTGCCTCTATCAATCTACAGGCTGCAGTCCTGTTAACACAGCCCAGGATAGTGTTGACCATCTTTGCTGCCAAGACATGCTGCTGACTCACGTTCAACTTGCTGGCTACAAAGTCCCCCAGATCCTTTTCATCAAGTATTTTGAGAGGAACGAATACATTTTTGGTGGTTCCCTGTTTCTAGATTTTCCAGAATTTCCTTTAGTTCCCTTAAATGTCAGTTTAGGTTCCCAAAAAGTTCATTGTTTCTAAGCATTAGCTGATTTAAATCTCCCCCTATTTCTCTGTTGATAGTTACAAAAAACCCCAAACAACATAAAGCAGTTAAGATCAATGCCAATTTCTTTTTGCTTTCAGTTCTCAACAGAATCTTTCTGTTTCCACCACTGATCCTGCTCTAACCCAGAAACAAAATTTTCTTGAGCAAGAAAAGTAACTTTGTCAGTTTAAGAATGGATCTTGAACTGTCCTGAGCACCTGAGCATGGATGCTCTTCAGCAGGCTTTTGTCATACTTCTTGGTCATGGTGTGGCTCTGTTGAGATTTAGTTGGCTGTACACCAAAAAAGCATTAAGGTCATTGCGGAGGATGACTGTTCGGCACATGAGGAGAGATCTCTCTGCTGAGTCCAGGCGTCTCTGCCTGCCTCTCCCCAAATGTCCTGCCAATGCAGTAGGATCCCAGCAGGTGCTGGCAATATATTAGCTGCTTTGCAGCAGAGTCAGTAAACACCGTCTCCTCCCAGGGCTCTTACTGACTTCACCACTGCTTGACATCTCTAGCATCTTACCTCTCCCAATGTCTCATAGTCATTCCAGTTCAACATCTCCTTGCCAAACCTGTGAGCTAGCCCCTAGTGCCCCCATGGCAAATGCAGACAATTCCATGGCCTTATTAAACAGAAACCTTTTCAACGTTCTCCCTATGATCTTCTTTATATAGGAGTGCCACACTATTTTGCAAAGCAAATAAAGCTGCCATCTTAGTGTCCATCCCCCACCCACCCCATAGCTTCACCCCTAGGAAGGTGATAACGTGTGCCAGATCAGAAATTTAGTTTTGGAAGCTGCTGTCAGATATCATAAAAAGTCTCATGAAGCCATATAACAAATCATGAACCAAACTGAAATCTCAGTATAACATTAGCATATTTGATCAGATAGTAAGTCAAAATTGTATGCTTTAAAAAGACATTACTGAATTTGCTACCCACTGGAAACTGTTAATTTGAATGATCTGTTCAGGGTAAAGACCATGAATAATTCACCCCTGTGAACAATTTGAATTATCTGTAAGTAATAAACACTCAGCTGGTTTAGTAGCCACGCATCTTTTTCACTAGGGTTATGGACCAACTGCGTCATGACATATTGTTTTTATCATTCCCCAGCTGAGCATAAAGGGTGCAAACTCAGCAGTCAAATTTTTGTCTGTCAGTCTTTATATTTAAACCTGACACATCACAGGTACTATGAGTATGTGGGTTATCCTCTAAATTTTTTGAGCCCTCATTTTGCATCATTGCTTTGGTAGTCTTAAAATTGTAATGCTTATAATCAGCTGTGAACAGAGTAATTTACTAAAGAACAGTCTCTGCTCAGAGAAAAAACTCCAGTGCACTATAAATATGCTTGACTTCCTTCCCATTTGGCTGTTTGGAGCATTTGGGAAACCACGACTCTTTTGTGAGAATATGGCAGTATTCCACTGTACTCTGTGAGCTTACCTAAAATAATGTAGGAGTTAAGTCCTGCACTGACCTCAACAGAGACAGCCCTCAGTGCCAGCAGTCTTAAGTGCTCAGCTACAGCACTGGTGCAGCTCCCTGGTGTTCTCATTTTAAATGAGAATCAAGACACGGCCTACAGGAGAGATGGGGAAGGATTCTTTATCAGGGAACGTAGTGACCGGATGAGGGGTAATGGTTTTAAATTGAAAGAGGGGAGATTTAGATTAGATACTAGAAAGAAATTCTTTACTGTGAGGGTGGTGAGACACTGGAACAGGTTGCCCAGGGAAGTTGTGGATGCCCCATCCCTGGATGTATTCAAGGCCAGGCTGGATGGGGTTTTGAGCAACCTGGTCTAGTGGGAGGTGTCCCTGCCCATGGCAGGGGGGTTGGAACTAGATGATCTTTAAGGTCCCTTCCAACTCTAACCATTCTATGATATTATCTTAATTCCCAGTTTTTTCCCCTGCTTTGGGTCACATTTCATTAATATAACGCTCTAAGTGGATTTAATATTCTACAATGCCAAAAAACATGCCAAAAGCAAAACTCGGTTGTCAGTGGTGTGTTGAAAAGGGAAATGGCCCCGTAGCCTCCTTGTACATGATGCATAATGGCAGACTCCAGTCTTACTGCTACGAAGGAGCTATTCTACGCACCACACTGACTTTGAAAGGCTGTGCTGACTGAAAAACAAGCCAAGAGTTACATTGAGATGACTGTCAGTGATGCAGGAGCCTGTAATTTAAGGGGAGTCATAGAATCATTTGGGTTGGAAGAGACCTTAAAGATCATCGAGTTCCAACCCCCCTGCCATGAGTCACAAGTCCTCAGCATTTCTGAAAGCAAAGTAACACATGGCTTTTTCACACCCCAAGGTGAGGGTGCATTTGACAGAGAGAGTGTCACGAGACTACTCTCTGGACTAGAAAGAAACCAGCTGGGAGAGCCATATCGATAGACACTCTGCTAGGAAGCGTGCTTTTGCTAATGTAGAGTTTATTATGCTTTCAAAACTAAAAACTGTCCTACCAACACGTGTTGATACCAGCAAAAAAGGCAAACTTTACTAGGGCTTTTGTAATGGCATAAAATGTTGTCTAGAGAAGTCACATCTTTAGCAGATATTAAACCAGCAAGGACTTCTAAGGCATAGCTTTATGGATCCATCCTATACCTAGTCTTTCACAATGGGAAGAGAAAAACCACAGGCAACTAGGAATCCCTTGAAAAGTCCCCCAGGCCATATAGGAGATTAGACCTCACATTTTCAAGGCAAAGAACAAAAGCAAGGGCTTTAAATAACCTTATTTAGAATGTGTTTACATCCTCATTTTGAACTTTAGGAAGATTTAAAGAGGAAGATTTAAAGAGTAATTTAGAAAGTCCTCTGCATAGAACCTTTTCATGAATGAGAACTTTTCTTAGAGATGACCAACTTATCTATACAAGGACTTGAAATATCTATGAAGCCTTTTGGGTGTTTTTTTTTAATTCAGTGGCAGGAGACACTGAGGTCTGTCGTTATTAAAACCCAGTGAGTCACCCGATACACACCTTGCTTCTCAAATTCTTCAAAGAGATTCAGGCTGGTAATGCTTGGGCCAGTGAAGATGATGTAGTTCTTCCCAGAGGCATTCTGACAAAGGCTTTTGGCCACCATACTGTGAAGCTGCGGTTTGTTCTTCAAAGCATCCAGCCCGTCAGCACCACTCCCTTCTTTGAGATGGACATAAATCTTAAATGAGAAATGGTAAGAAAAGTCAGAAGGTTATAAGGAATCCAGAGGAAGCAGATGCAATTGCTAACGTACCTGCTCAGCTCAACTGGAGACAAGCTGAGAATCAAGGCAGCAAATACTTTTTATAAACTGCTAGTTAATCTAAAGTCCCTTTCAAGGGGCTGTTGTTTTAAAAACCCCTCAGGTTAGCTGGCACAGCTATCTATAAATGCAGCGTCCTTTGCCTCAGCTTAAGGGCTTCCTGAGGTCCTTGTCACTGTTGTGCAGTTTGAAGATTGTTTGCTTGGCAGGAAAAGACTCCAGTCATAACTGAGATTACGTGTTGTACTGAATCTGTGTAGGCTTCAATGCTGCCAGCAAAAGGAGAGCATGGGAACTTTAGTTTCAAAAAAGGCCCTTCCAAGATGGCCAGAAGGAAACGGCCCATTAGCTCCATTGCAGTAATGTTCAGATTTATTTCTGCTAGCAACAACCATTAGGCTGTGATGCAACTGCGTGTGCATACCCAGAAATGAGAGGAGCCAGCAACACACATACCCAACCAGCCAGAACATCCTCATCAAACTCTCCAGGCAAAGCACTAATTCTTACATCCTCTACTTCCATCATGATTTGGAGACAACCCACCAAAACAGATTGAACCAGGAAGCAGGGTACGGAGTAATATGCAGTTGTTAATAGGGAAATGCCTGGCTCATTTGTAGCAGGCTGCAGTAGCTTTAGCATGTAGCCTGTGCAGTCCACAATGCTATGGATTTCAAGAGAGCTGTCACCATCATCTGTAGGTGAACAAACATGTTTGTGATAGAGTGCAGGAACATTTATCCCTTAGTAATATGGCTATAATTAAGTGAACATAGTCCAGCTAGTATACCCAGCAACTGAAAGAGCACTGAAGTAAAGCTATTCCTTCATTCCTGCAAGTGGTCCCTCTAGAAGAGGAGTCTTCTGCATTGTCATGCAGAAGGAGAAAGCACATAACCCTTCCTTTGTACACAAGCCTTCAATTTTATTTCACTGACAGCATTTTACAAGCATAACTTTCACCAAAGTTGAACATCTATTAAAAACAACTAGGCAGCTGACCTTCATCTTGTTCTAAAAGTCAGCAGAAATAGCCTGCTGGAAAGGGAAATGAGAAGAAGCAGACACTGTGCTCAGTCACTCAAACAGTACTGTAACACCATGGAACTTGCAAAGATTTAAAAACACACAGAAATACAAATTTTGTGAAAAATTTCATTTTTTCTCAAAGGCCTGCCTTTGAGACTTTGGCTCTGAAATACTTTGATCTTTTAGGAATTCCAGAAAATTTTACCCATCAGAGAAAAAGTTGAAACTTGCTCAGTATTCAGGGTCAGGGAAAAGGAATTTCACCTTGTTTCTTGGAGTGATGTATCCACAACGAGCTTTTGTTAAACTTGCTTGAGATCTCAACCACCCAGATCATGCAGCATAGCATCTGTTTCTCTTAACAACATACTCCTTCATAAAGGAAAGTTCATTACAATGCTCAGAGAACAAAAATGGTCGCACGTTTGCAGTAGTGCTCTCAGTAATTTATATCTCAATGATCTTAGAGGGGAACAAAATTCAATTAAACAGCTTCTCCCTATTTTAGATGGCACTGGTATTCTAGACATATTAATGTAATATTCCCCAGCAATTCATGCATCATCAGACCCCAGAGGAGCATGTTATTTATGAAATCTCTGAGAAATGAGACATGCTTTGGATAATAAAGTAACTGAAGTGCTAAAGAGCAAAGTTGGTGCAAGGATGAATACATGGTAATTCCAAAAGAAAATTATCACGGAATTGTTGGAGTTGGAAGGGACCTCTAGAGATCATCTAGTCCAACTCCCCTGCCAAAGCAGGATTGCCAGAGCACATTACTCAGGACTGCATCCAGGTGGGCCTTGAAAATCTCCAGAGAAGGGGACTCCACGGCCTCCCTGGGCAGCCTGTTCCAGTGGTCTGTCACCCTTACTGTAAAGAAGTTTTTCCTCATATTTGAGTGGAACTTCCTATGTTCCAGCTTGTGCCCATTGCCCCTTGTTCTGTCACTGGGAACCACTGAAAAGAGTCCGGCTCCATCCTCCCTCAAACCGCCCTTTAGATGCTTACAAGCATTTATAAGGTCTTCCCTCAGCCTTCTCTTCTCCAAGCTAAAGAGTGCCAGCTCTTTCAGCCTTTCAATAAGGCTGAAATAATATTTCATTATATTCCTTAATAATCTATATTAAAAGGAAGTCTTAAATATACATTATTTATCTTAAAAAAAAAAAAAAGAAATCCCTTTTCTGATAGAAACAGTTTCCAGATGAGGATAAAAGCAGGAGTGTTTGCAGACTCCCTGACTGTACTCCACTCACTTTTGAAAGCTGTCAAATTTGTGCTTTCCCCAATGCTAAGGCTGAGGACTAGCTAATTACAGTAAGTAATTTAGGTTATTAATCAGGGCTCAAGAGAGCAGCTTAACAGTGGAATGCATATAAAGGGCAGATTGTTCCAAATTTACAGCAAAGGTATTTCATGATTATTGGCATGAAAATTAAGATTAGGTTACTAGTATGTCAGCATAGAGACCACACATCAAGCCATTATAAGGCAGTGGAGACAAAAGATGAAGACAGATTAGTTTTGACCTTGGATTAGCAGTTGAGCTGAAAACAAAGCAGGAATCTCTAAGTCTAGGAAAGTGTCTTACACCTTCCCTCCCCTACCGCAGTAAGTCTTAGCCAACCAAGAGTCTCTCCTGCTCCATGCTCCCTTTGTGTTCCCCCCAGTGTACCCGCTAAGGCATGAGACAGTCTGCTGGTGAGCCAATTGTTCCCTCAACGTGAGCTGGTTTGGGTCTGCAAGCAGCTAGTTTAAAGCGCACACCCACCATGCAACTGTCTACTGAGATATCACTGTTTTCCTACTAGGATACTACATACTCCATAGGTTCTGTCAGCAGAGTTCCCCTGTGCACCTGGCACCCTCCTCCTAAGCAACTCCCTATTTTGAGGGTCCTTCTAATGGCCACCTTGTGATTTTCATCCCCCCTGCTCTGTTCTCCTTCCCAGTGTCCTTTACAAGACATCCATACCCACTACTGAACCTTCCCTCCTCCTCCAATGTTAAATACATCCCCCTTTTTTCTCCTTGGGCATTTTCCTGCCTGTCCAAGCACAGCCTTTGCTCTTGGCACAATTTTTCCTGTTTTGGAGAAGCATCATCCAAAGCTTTATCATGCTGAGCTCTACTGGGAAGATGGGTGACGGCAGCATAATGTTGGAAGGCATTAAGGCTGCTGTGAAACAGCAGCTTGGTACAGACAATTGGCAAAGGCGTAGCTTTAAATATCCTTCCAAGTGCCTAGGATCTCATATGGCCTTTATTTCCCCTCTCCCTGTCCTCTCATCCAGCTTATTTCATTCTACCTCAAATGATTAAGTTCCTACCTACTGAAAGCCACAGCATTCCCTCCTGTTCTGTAATGCTTTAGAAGTGGTATTTAACAGTTAGCAGCCTGCTGAGTTGCCAGAAATTGGCTGCAAGGTCTTCACAGGCACAGTCAGAAGCTGCTCCCCAAAAATGTTTGTTCAACTGTTCACCAGAGCTTCTGGGTTGCCCTGTGACAGCATCAGAGCTTTGTGCCCTTTCCACGTGCTCCAACAGCAAAATGTCATCAGAAGTATAAGCTCAGCCACTGCTGCTGGACAACAGATGGAGATGTTGGCAGCAACATCCCCTGCTTCTGTGGGTGACAGTCAAAGCAGTGCTTCTCGAATATCTGCAGAGATCACTTTCACTGTGTATCTTTTTCTAGTGGCTACTGATCCATTTGATCTACAGCACCAAATGGCATAACTTCTATGGAAGTAACATCATTTGTCTTAGGAGCCAACTACATGCTGAAGGTCTTTATTCTATAATGCTGAGATGAAGAAGGAGCTTTCTCTAGTCATTCCTCAATTCTTCTTTTCTTGTCAGAACAGCTACACATTCAGCTTTACCATCTTTCTATCATTTAGTGCAGCCCTACTGCACCAGATACTTTACTCTACGGAAAATTCATGTGGAAAGTTCATAAGGTCTTACTAGAAACAGAGTAAAAAATCGAGCACTTAGGAACAAAAGCTGCATCTTGACTGCACATTTAAGAAGTGCCCTAGAAACTAAAATATTGGTGATTCTGCTAATATTCAAAGCTCAGATGGTAAATTGAAAGCACTTGTGAGTAGCTCATCCCAAATATTCCACATTCATACATAATTGAAACACCCCAGGGTACAATTCTCAAATGAAATAGATGACATTTAGAAGAAAAAAGAAAGGGCGGGGGTAGTAACAAACAGAAAGAAGATTTTGAAGGCTACATTGTGCAAAATATCTCACAAAGGGCAGACCCTAAACAACCACAAAACAGAAGCCAAGTTTTCAGATGACACAATTATAAAAGCAAGAGAACAAAGAACAGTACTGACATACTTTTTGGATCCTGAATAGTTATTGAAAAAATAACTTCTTTTTTCCATAGACTTCACAGGCAAATTCTGAACTACTCCTTCCTAGCACCACTTTCTAGATCCTGCCTTATTCTGTCTTCCCCTCTCATCCTAAACCCCATATTTAACTGTTGCTGTTACCATTGTTGTTGGGAGACCCTCCCCTCCGGTTCCACCCCAACCCTTCTGCACCCCATGTTCCCCGCTTCTTTAATGCCCTCTTCTCAGCCAGCTCTTAGGCCTAGCTCTTCCTCAGCAGCTGTTGGCACCACTGATGGTGCTCTTACTGAGACTGGATCTTTTCATTGGTTTGAGCTTCTCTTCATTCTCTGCCTGCACTTCTAAAGGCTACTTTGCAAATAGCATGCAAGGGCCACGCAGCTTTCCCAATCTGTTCCCAGCTAGCTTTTGGGGTTCCCTACAAAGCTCTTTCTTTGGTCCCCCTCTCTTCTCCCTCTGCCTCCTACTTTGGGTGATTTCAGTCTGCATTAACACACAGATCCAGCTAACATATTTGTACTGAGGACTGGCATATCCCTGTCTTGTCTGCACATGTTCTTCAAAGTTTCTAACAAGATCTTTGTGAGCCTGGCAGAAAGATCCTGGTAGACTTGAAAATACAAGCCGAATATGGCATAAAATAAAGCTCTTTGTTTTTCTTCCCGTGATATCCCTCTTGTATGTGATTTCTTCATCACTGAAGACACTACAACATCTTACCTATACCTCTTCCTATACCTTCTCAGTATACTCGTTGCTACCTGTGTTTGCCCTGTGAAGCCACGCATCCAACCACTGATGCCAAACAAGGCCACATTTGCTTCCTTCGATGCTGCCCTTCTCCTGCCTGGTTGGAAATCACCACCAGGCTCTGCAAAGCTCTTTCTTGTTGCTCTTCAATACCTTTCTTAGGAAGGATGCAACTCCCACAACACAATTGCTAATCTATGCATTGCTGCTGTCACCTTCTTAGCGCCGCTTCATCGGGATCCCTGTGTGTAACCGGCAGCCCAGCTAAGGTGCAGGATCGAGGCTTCACTCTGGTGCCACACAATTGCACGGCTTTGGCTCTAGTTTTACTAAGAAAATTACTTGTTGAGCCACAAGAACACGTATAAGCAAGAATAAATGTAAGTGAGAAGGTACATAAGTGATGCAAGATAAGAAAAGTAAAAACTATCAAAAGTGCTGTGACTGTTGAGAGGATAATACGTAGTAGCTCAAGGAGGAAAATACTTACATAATAAGCTATAAAATCTTAAGGAAAAAACAGAAGATGACAATTCATTAACACCAAAGGACCCATCTCATTTCCAGGGAGCAACCAGGCTGATGACTGCCTGGCCTGTGCTGGCTCCCTGGGAGCGGGGAACATACTGGTGGCTGGCAGGGTGCTGGTCCCAGCTCCCCACTGTGTGCATTAGCCAGTAAAGACTGCTGTACACATCCCACTTGCAGAGTCTCTGGACAGCTGAAAGGTGCCCCAACTAAAGTGACTCACCGTGGGACGCTTATGTTATGCCTCCATCTTGCATTTAGATGCTAAACTTGCTGGAGCAGGGATTGCCTTTTTATTCTGCCTACAGCACCCAGCATAAAGGCATGGGATCCGCGAGGGGCGTTCCTATGGCACACTATTAAGTGAGGAATAGAAGCAGCCCTGGTGCTTTTATCCTCCTTCCCCAGGCAGAGCTGCACTGAGTGACAACAGCTGCAGAAAAGAGGCAAACTCCAAGCACCACAGATGGGAACTAAAAAAATAACCTTAATTCCCACCTGCAAATAGACACTAGGACTGCAAGTAAACTCTAGGAGAGATCTTTACATTATGTCTCATTTAGATGTTTGGTTTTCCCATTTATCTAGAAACACGGTAAGATTGTGAACTCTACAGAAGTGAATGCGGCTGGCTCATCACACATCTGCAAAACTACCTTCCCACTTAATACCAGTAAGCAAGAGGGAAATGGATTTTTAATTGAGATTTGAGATTCTCAGATGCAGATGGAACCGCATGCATTAAAAAGCCAGAGCCTGGTGGGAGCCAGAGGAAGAAAGCAGATAGGATTTTCCAGCCACCAGTGACTAACAAATGAAAGTGATCAAATTTCCTGGGATCCCCTCCCAGCCAGAGCCTGACCTTGAGAACCTCCTCAAAGCAGCCGCTACATCTGTGCGTTCCAGATGCAACTGTTCCAGCAACAGAGAAATTATCAGGGCACTGTTTAAAGAAACCCAAGGGCTCAGACTAATCTCTAAACAGAACTTAAACAGGCTGAAACGCCAGTATTTCTGAGCAGCTTTATTAAACAAATGCACAGATGGCTAACTCTCCTGCAACTCTGACCTTGAAAATAAAATTCACTCCAGGTTTATTTACCCCTCCCTTTCCCAGTGACTGAATGCTCTTATGTGGTGTAATGTGAAATTAGAAATTCTTTGGGGCATCATCTCAGTTTCCCTAAATTCTGGAAGTTCTTACTCTGTAAAATCAGCAGGGTTATAAAACATTTGAGCTGACTGGACTTACCCTGTTTGAAATCAAGAATGAAGTACGGCATTGGCTTTAAAAGCATGATGTTTACAGTGTTTTCTTTTTTTTGCTGCAACTGAGAGATACTGTAAGAAAAGAAGACATGATGCAGCAGGAAAAAGCAACAGAAAGCAGCAGATGAGGCACTGCTGTTCCAGTGGGGCGAGCTGAGGTTATTCCTAGCTCTGCCACTAATCTGTGGAGCAACCTCAGACATCTCACTTCACTGAGAGCTGCTCCTCAGGGAGAATAATTTCTTACTCCCTCATGGTGGGGACACCCTGATTCAGGTTGCATTCCTTGAATACCACTACAGTGCAAGTCGCTGATTGTTCAGTAATGTGGGAAGACTCAAGCTGCAGAGACACAGTCCTTTTCCTTAATCTGTTGTTCTTCAGGGTAAGAAGTGGAAGGTGGAAACTCAAATTCAGTCCCAGTACAAGGATCTAAAGGTCTTCATAAATCTTAGTAACACATTTCACAGGGATGTTAGTGAAAATGAAATGCATTATTGCAAGAACTTTCTGCCAATGAATAAAAGCAAGTGCAGAGCCCATATAGTTGGGGGCAGGGAGGGGCTGTAGGAAAGGAAGACTGTCCAGAATAGCCTCAGAGAACAAATTTGATCCCAAGGAATAGGAAAGGATACACACATCCATAAAGTCATCTTTTCTCCACCATGACATTTTTTTAAGCGAATAATTAGGTTGATGAGCTAATTCCATTACCACCTATCACAGTGATTAATATTGCCTGACTGTCCCTTTGCAGTGCTCTCTGCCATCTACACACTGCTTTCAATTTTGTTGATTAATGGCTCTTTGGGCCAGGGACTGTCATTAGGGTTATGTTTGTGTCATGGGCCTGTGGTCCAGGACGAGACACCTATGGGAATACCTCGTCCTGCCTGATTCCCCATGGGATTCAGTGCATGGCACCAGCTTCCTTTGCTTCCTTCTCCTTCTGCAAAATGACCAGAAAACCTTCTTGTGCGGGAGGAGCTATGCAAGGACTAAGCATCACTTAGTAACAGTCATTCATGACCATGTTCATTCCTTATGAGCCATACAAGAAAAGGAAAGAGAGAGCATGACATGTCCTACCAGGACAAAATATCTAGCTTTGATCAGGTATTTGGGAACTCTCAGCATTTTTTTATGAGCTCTATTGCTATATCTAAAATGAAAGAGAGCCCTCCTAATCATATTTATGCTCATCTTTTACAAGGAAGTGTTCCAGAGTTTTGAGAGAAAAAGAGAGAAATAAGAACTGACACAAATAGAGTTTTGATTTAAACAGGATGACTTAACTCAGCAAACACTCTTAAGAAAGAAAGAAACACTTCTAAGCTCCTGTGGTCATTTAAAGTGCAATCAAGGTATTAAAATATTGGTTTGAAAAGTGTCTTAGTGGTAACATGTATGTAGGGAAATACATTGGAGGGAAATGAGGAAAGCAGGGAGAAGATGGAGCAGAGGACACCTGGGGTCCTGCAATCTGAGTTTGCTGTTCTCACTGAATTAGAAAGAAAGAAATGAGAAGGCCCCAAGCCATCTGCTGCAGCAGCAGCTGCTGCCACCTTGATGTCCAGCATCAAGGATGGGTAAAAAAAGCATCAGCATCAGGGCAGTTTTGCTGTCTACTTTGCCAAACTCAGCCTTCCTGGAGCCCTTCTAACCCTCTGAAAGGCTTTGCTCATGTTCCCAGCTGCTGTAGATGTATATTTACTTTGTTTGAATGATCTGTCCTTCCTGCGTGTTCCTACTTGGCCAGTTGACCGTGAAAAGGTACTCAAGGTACTCACTAAAGCAGCTATTCACTGCAACAAGATGCTTTGCTTGAGAAATTCCAAAGCAGAGATGTGATCTGAAATTGTGCATCCATGTCCTGGTTTGAGGCCCAAACCACGACAATCCATCTTAAAACAAAGACTTAACTGTCAGGGTGGGTTCAGGTTATCTGTATTTCTAATATGTATACATTATTTATATTATGCATATAATGCCTATGCATCTTATATCCACAAACAATATTTGGTTTTTATGCCACTTCTGTTCCATGAATGGCTTATTGGGCTGGATTTTTAACCAAACACCATTTGCTTAAAAAAAGCAAATGATGGGCCATCAAACAGAAGTATTTACTCATACTAAAAAAACTGATTCAGTTTTTTTCATGAGAACAAGCAGACAGAGCTAAAACTCCTAACATTAACAACTGCCCAGTGAGCTGCCAACACAGAGCAGCTCAGCACATGGCTTTAAAACACTGATATCAGTTTTACGTTAGGAAATCAAACCAATCAACTCTCTTCATTGTAAAAAAACCATAGATCACTGGGAAAACTGAGATGACCTCAAATGGAGATTTTTTAACATCAAACTCCTCATTCAAGTTTGGAGGACCTTGCTTTTGGCCAGGAGCATCACAGACCTCTTGAGGTCCCTTCCATTCCTAAGAGCCAGTCATATGTATCTCATTTCCCTCTTCTGCCTCACCTTTTTATAGGTATATATTATTCAGACTTTTCAAACTGAATTAGCCTGATTTATGAAGTGTTTATAGTCATATTTTATCCTGAATAAAATGACCCTGATGTAACCATGTGGAAACAATGAGGGAGGGAATTCATCCAGACAGTATTACAGAATATCGACATATTTTCAAGTGTGTGCTATAAGGTTTTTCCAACAGCAGACAAGTGATAGACCAGTCAGTTCTTAACTATCAGACAAGTCCTCCCTTCATGATGGCAGTTTCACAAGAGATGGAGGCAAAGGTGTGCACATGAAGGGGGAAAACATTGCATTTTTTTCTTGTTTAGATCAATTGTCTTCCTACATTAAACACAGAACACACACACACATACACATTTTAATACAGTAAATAAATCAAACAACCACCAAATAAGTGCTTTAGATTCTGCAAGATCCCTCGTAACTGTGACACATAATTGAACGTAGCATTTCAAACATACCGCAGTTGAAGGTCCCCATCCTCCCTAGACTAGGTTTTTCCATTGTAGCATGAACGTTCATGTTCCTGTATATTCTTTTTCACCCTTCCCTAAGGTCCCTCTCACCCAATCATTTTAGCATTATGATAATTACAGCCAAGTCACGGAATGAAAGCAAAAGGCAATTGGTAAGATGATCCTGGACGTCATCCGGATGCAAGTCAAGCACGAGTATCTAATTCATCAAGGGAGCAGCAGGATTAGGGTGGTGCTGAGCATCTATTCTGTTTCATTTGATATTCCATTAATTTATTGTCTCAATGGACAGGATGGGAGGTGCAATGTAATTATAGCTCAGAATCTGAAACTTCTGGCATGTCTGAAGACTTATTAATTGGGTGGCAGTTGGCTGAGGGGAGCACGGCAAGAGAGATCAGCAAAGTTTGTGCTCGCTGTACCCCTTACGCTTCAGTAATAAGCTGCGTGTGGAACTGGTGGAGTTCACCTTGGAGATTAAGGACACTGCCTCTGTGTAGCAAATGACTTTCCAAAAGCCTTGAGAGAGGAAACTTCCAAGGATGCTTCACAAGATGAATCTATTTTGTATCGGACAAAACAACTGCTTTAAACCCTGGGTGGAAGATGTATGATCCCAATTTTCTTCTCAGAGTGAATAGCATTGCTGAAAATGCAAACCCCTGTTCCCAGCGAGTCCCTTTTCTTGTGCAGCTACTCAAACAGTCGTAGTGATTCACGGATCAAATTTTACTGTTAGCAAATGTTCAACCACAGCAAATCCACGGGCCCTGCAGTTTTGACATGCATTCAGCCTGAGCAGGCAGTGTGCACATCCTTCCTGCACCTCTGAACCGCTGCTCTGGAACATGCAGGACACCACATTTTCACAGAAGCTCTTGCGAAAAAGAAATATCGGAAGATATCTGCCCCCTCACCTCTAAGTATCAAAATAAATGGCCAGATTTTTTAAGAACTCTCAAAATACATCAGCAATTGGGGAAACTGAGAAACTGAAAACTTGTTCCCAGCGCTTTACAACATGAAAAACAAACCCTTTAACACATCTCCCAGTCATGTTCATATCTCACCTTGAAGTCACATTAGATTTTATTTCTTTGGTAGAGAAGTAGAGGTGTGAAAAGATATGCAATAGGAAACCCCACTAATATGTTTCTCACTGAAAAATAGACATCTTGATACCATATTGATTTAGTCTATCGGACACTGCTGGCTATCACAGATGCAGGGTTATACTTAGAGATAGAAGCTGACTCATTAAAAATGATAGACGTCACAGTACCTAGACATTTAGACAAACTTAGGATGTACAAACAGACAAGCTTTTTAAGTCCATTTCAATTTAATTAGCTTAGGGCTGGCAGCCAGATGGACAGTATCAGAGACAGGCACCCTCAGTGAAATCATACAGCAAACAGAGCACCGGGAACTTGTCATCACTGTCCTTTGGACCTAGTATCTGTGGGAGTAAGAGGCCTGCTGCATTCAGACTGTATGAAGAGAAGTGACTGTTACCTTTGGTCCTACAATACACTTAAGGGCCTGCTGAAATTGAATCAAGACACCTGAAGAGGAAAAACCCACCTGGCAGATGAAACCAGTGGATGAGCACTGCCGGACCCAGAGACTGAATTTCCTCTTTTTCCTCTTGCGCAGCTCCCTCTCCGTGCACGTGGCAATGAAAACGGGATCCTCGTCAATCAGGGGCTCATGTAGTACCTGCAATTGGCAAGAAAGGAGAGGTGGGGGGAAGAAACAGAAGAGTACACGATTATCGGGGAAAAAAAAAAATGGTGCTTTAAATTCTTCCAAGGAAATACAATCGTTATATTGTACTTGTGCACATCACCTCATACAAAGGAGCGAACCCACTTTTGTTCAATGCTACCATCCAATAAACTCCAGAGCCTGGCCAGGCACACTCCATTGTGGATGGTTGCGCTACACGTGGTTTGCAAACATTGCAAGTCATGGCTCTCACTTCTCACTATCAGCTACAGTTTAACATCCATCTGAAATGTAGCCTCTACCTCTCACTATCAGCTACAATTCAACATCGCTCCAAAATGAGGTGCAGGGTAGGGGGGTGGGGTTGTTAGCAGCATCCTTCTCCAAGCTTCATCATGAGCTTCATCTTGTTTGGCAGAATGTCTTCCACCCAAACATCCCCTACAATATGTTGTAAAGTACACTCCCTGGTTACAGCAAAGGAAAACACACAGCAGAGAGGAAGAGAAGTTAAGGGAGAAAAAGATATTTTCTGCTGCCACTTAAGGAGGTGGTGAAGAGACAGAAAACATTTTTCCTGGTGGCAGCAGCTTCAGGGAAGCCTCTCTTGCCTCAGGAGCTGAAAAATTTGACAAAAGGAGACAGAAAGATAAAAGACCGGAGGCGGGAATAGAAAAAGACAAGGCAGACTGGAGCAAGTAATGAAAATCCGTGAAAGTGAAGAATTTTCTGCATTCTGCATCCAGATGATGTAAGTTGTTCCCTGTTCCTTATAGCTGTTCCGTCACACTTCTCTCCATTAATTCTGTAGCAAGGTCATTAGGTTTTACACTACAGAACCCACCTATAGAAAAGCACTACTACTGCCCTTCAGCACATGGGTAGCTGTGTATGACATACACATCCCTGACTGCACGAGCTGTGAGTTGTCTAGCAAGTCACTTGTGAGAGTACAAATGCTTGGAAACTGTTGAAAAGTCTCAGCTGATGAATGCTGACCAAATTCAGACATCTACATCTCAATCAGAGCAAGTCATTGCAGGCTCCCCTCCTAGTACACGCAAGGGAAGCAGTTCCGGCAGGCCAAAATTAATACCCTTTTAAAGACGTGTAAAATGAGTCAGATGGGTTATGATCTCAAGGAGACCATTCTTTCCCAGTGACCACCACCCCAGGAGGCAGGCTCAGATGTATCCAGGAAGCAGAGGTGCTCACCCTCAGATGGACCCTTTCCATGTGGGCACGTGTGCTACTTTTGTGCACATCTGCCGGCAGCCAGTGGCGGAAATGAGAACAAAGCTGCAGTAAGCCTGAGAGCGATGCTCCTAGGAGAGATGTGGTGGGTAAGCAGTTAAGCACCAGTGATGAGCAGCTGCTGGCCGCCTCAATACAAGACGTTTGTTGAACATCATTCTGTCAGCCCAAAATAGGCACCCTGTGCCCTCCCCACACAGCAGCGGCTGCAGACTTTCATTTATACGCACTCAACTTCTTAACAGCTCATAAAACATTCACAGGACCATCTGAAAGCACTCTTGTGAAATGTTCAAATTATAGACCAAAATGCATATGCGAGCAAGGAGAGCTGCACACAAAGCTATTTGTTCTTAAAGTTGCAGCTGCCCCGTTTCCCTGCTGGAGCCAAATTTTCTTCCTCTCTCAAGGTCCACACAAAACACCGCTCTTCCTTTCCGAAGGCCACCTGGGGCATTTCACGCTTCCACCTCAGTGAATTCTGACAGTGTTTTGCAAATATTAAATGTGCCCTCATTTGCTTTTGCCTTTCTGCATTTTCCATGCAGAGGGGAGGAGCATATTGCTTGGAATGGGGTTGGATATACTATTAATTCCTCAGCTTCTGGAAAAGGCCCTCTTACCTGCCAGATCCCAGAGTGGTGTGGTTCAACTGTTATAATCTTCCCCTCTGTAGGATGGAGAGCAGCAGAAATAAAACGCTGTACAAGCATCACTTGAGGACATTTTTTACCCTCTGTTGTTAGCTCAGCTCCTTCCTCTGCACCGCAGCATCAGCTCCCATCACAGCAGCTCTACTGCATCCTGCTCACCCTTCACACTCACTCACTCTGCCTTCTAAGACACAGGAAAGCCTGTCAGCCTTAAATTTAGAAAGCAAATCAAGATATTGCAAACATTTCCTCATCTTCCTCTTCTCCCTGCCCACACTCAGACCTGCCTTCCCCTAGGACCCAGAGCTTCCCCTCTTTTCCCCTATCCCAAATGTTTAAGTCATTCCCATTTCTTCATAAGAAGACTAATGCTGCACCAAAGTCCCTACTGAAGTGCTGGAAAAAGGGAATAAAAATGGAAACAGAGTAAGGCAAGATTTTGTGCTGCTGCAAAGAGGGAATGTGGACAGGCAGGGAAACTGAAATGAAAAGCCTGGAGCTTGCTATTCCTGCTTCCTCCAGACAGGAGGCAAGCATTGTCACCCCTCCATATGCAACCACTGCTTCAAGAGCTGTAAAGGACTGCAAGCAAGTCACTGTATGGGCTGTGCCTGCTGCTGGAAGAGCTGATGCCGATCTCATTTTCAAAGGAGGCAATTTTTTGGGGACATTGACGTGGTTTTCTTGTGACAAAAGTTACCCCTGTTGTCACTGGCCAGTCTTATTAGTTTGTTCACCCTCCTTCATTCGCAGTCTCCTTCCTCCTCCTGTAATCTCAAACCCATCTCTTTGCCAAATCTCCAAGCAAAGTGGTGGTATTTTATCCTTCCCCATTCCTGCTGTCGCTGCAATACTTGCTTTTCCAGGAGTGAGCTTACTGCCCCTGTGGCATATTCTTTCCTGCTTCTCATCTTCCTAGATAAAAATCTACTTTCAGACTTAATTGACTCCT
Source organism: Limosa lapponica baueri (assembly GCA_002844005.1). Classification (NCBI taxonomy): domain Eukaryota; kingdom Metazoa; phylum Chordata; class Aves; order Charadriiformes; family Scolopacidae; genus Limosa; species Limosa lapponica. The sequence continues at coordinate 2,001,118 of KZ505670.1, read as the reverse complement.
ACATGTATTCCTGGCCACCTCTTCACCATCTTTGACTCACTCCCCAAGCCCTACCATCTTCCTATTCTGACTTCCTTTCATGCAAGTTATCTCATGGATTTTTTAATAGAAATCATCCCCATTTTCTTCTCTCAAATCCCCAGTTTTGTTCAGGTCTAAGAAGCTCCTAATCTAGCTGCTGCACACCCCCAGCTTTGTGGTTTTTTTTTCCCTCTTCTTTATAGCTATCCTCATCCTTGCTTGATCTTCTTGCCAAGCTTTCAATCTTTGTTTTCCCGTCAATATGTACATACACTCCAAGTGTTGGAGTTCCACCTTGGGGTCTTGCCTCTCTAGCAATTGCTCCATGTCACAATATCTTTCATTCACTGAACAAAACAGCTAGCCATTGTCAGCAGTGACTGCCTTTCTTCTCCATTTTAGGTCACCTCCAAAGCTCCACAGTTCCACATCCTGCTCTTGCTGCAGCCCAAATAGGCTTGTAGGCAAAGCCCAGAACCACTATTTCTTTTGAAACTGGACTTCCTACACTCCATTGCCCTAGATAATCAACGAACATGTCCTTGAGATAGTTCATCTTCTTTTAGCTCCATGACCATCCCCAACACAGGCTATGTCTTCAGCCTGCCTCCTGGAGAAACTGCCTCAGCTTGCCTTGTCCCTGGTTTTTGGTGGGTACAATCCAGTTGCAAACAGATTCCCCTGGGCAACTGCACCTGTATGCACAGATTCAGCCATTGCATCTGCAACAGTAGCTTGTGCTTCTGCTTCTTTGCTCCAAAGCTCCTCCCATCTAAACTAAGTTCTCTGCTAGTATCTGACATCTCTGCTTGCGTATCTGTCAGTTCTGATTTTATTACGCTGCGTTTGAGAGCATGTCCCTCCCCTTCAGATAACCCCTTGCTATTTCCTTTTTTGGTCATTGCAGACATCCCTCTCCTCCTGCTGCAGATCTCACTGGCCAGTGAATCTGAATGTCAGTCTTTACCTCCACTTCCTTGCAAGGTCTCCTGAGCCAGGCAGTGCCTGCATTTTTCATGCTTTCTGAGTAACAGCTCGAAAATATTACTCCTTTTAGAGTAACAACCCACCCACCCAGTCAAGTTTTCATCCAACCCACAGCCATCCTTCAACAGTTTTCCTTTTAGCCTCGACATAAGGCAATCCTGCCCTACAGATTGCTGCTAGAAAGTTGTTCTCCTAGTCCATCACACTGGTCGCATTACTTTTCTTTATTTGTCTCTGATAGCTTATTTTCTGCATTGTATCAGACAGATTCTTTCTCTTCAATTTCAAAGTCTGTTTGGCCTATCCACATTTTACTGATCCTCTTTGCCATCACTCAAAGACTAACTCCCACTTCCAATGGACCCATGATTTCATGCTCCTCTGCCCATTTTTTCAGTCTTCAATTGACTCTCTTTAAAGAAAAAAAATAATCAGTTCTTACAGCGCTCCATTACCATTAGGTAATTTAAAAATAGCCATAACAGTTCATCACTTTATGCTGTCAAACTCTCCCTAAAATCTGGCTTCATGAGAGGATTAATTGGCCAAGAGGTACAGGATATCAGAAATGTACCTTGCTATTCAATATTCTTATTGCTTCTCGGTCTGTCTTTCTCTTGTTCCATGTCTTATACTTGGCCAACATTCTCTGAATACTTTACGTCTTTGTGTTACACTCACAGAAGCCCTAAGACAGAACAGTCCTGGTTTGCGATCAGCACCCTTACTCACAAAGAATCATTTTGAAAACAGGAAAACTGAGATAGAGGTGTGACTTGAGCAAGATCTTATAATTTGGAAATGCCTGATACCAAAGCAACATTTAATCATGAGGACACAAAAGAGCTACAAGGTGATCAGCCTGGTTTTGCCCCTCTGTTTTCAGAGAAAGCTGTCATCTAATGCTGTGAGCTGGTTTGGAAGAACTATGTTGAAACTGCTCTGCTGTTCCCTAAGATACCACCAAAAGCGGAACACAAAAAAGCCCCCTTGTAACTGGCCAAACTTTAGCACCATGCCCTTGGAGCTAGAGGTTGGAGATCTCTCTTTTTACCAGGGAGTTCACACCTGCCTGAGGTAAGGACTTAAACCAGCTGTTCCCAGCTGACGTTTCACTGGGCAGATGCAGAACTGTTTGGTTCCAAGATGCCAAAGAGAAGGTACTCTGGAGGAAGAGGGAAGAGGAGGGTGCTTGGAGTTGTGCTCCTGACCGCTCCCACACCAGTCAGGGGCAGCCAGAGACAGCAATCCTGTCTAGTCGCATCCCGCTGACAAGCATATAAATACTCAGCAGGCACAGAAGGATATTTGAGCAGTGATGTTATTTTCCTGAACTCCTCTGATTTCTGGAATTCAGTGTATATCCTTGGCAGGTGAGTACCCTTGAATTTATTGCAGTATACCTCCTGAGCTCGGGCAGGGCATCCTCCCTGTCTTCAGGCTTCCACAGTAGCACTGAACTGTAGACAGCAGCACAGCTACAAAGCTAAACAGCAAAGAGACGACACTGATTACAGGAACAGACAGAAAACCCCACCTCTTGTTGCTCAGGTACAGCCAGTAGTTATCTATACAGAAGATGTTGGGGAGGTATGGGACACAGAGAATATTCCTGTTATTCCTATCCAATCTAGGTCAGAACACCATTTTTTTTTACTTCAGAAATTGAAGCTAGCGCTGCTGTTACACAATTATAGTATTCTGGGCTTTCAATAACTTCAATAAGCTGGAAAGTAATTATTTCCTTTTGTTTGCCTGGTATATTTAGCAAAATAATTATAATTCACTAGATTGTTTTCTTTGTTTTGGTATATTAGCACAGTTCTCTCTCTCTCTGTGTTTCCTTTCATAGAAACTGTGGTATCATTTTTGCATGCACATTTTTGGGCAGGGGATTACACATGAGAAAAAAAACCCTAAATATTCTCTGACAAAAATTCCACTTTAAGAATCACAGAATGGTAGGGGTTGGAAGGCACCTTCAGAGATCATCTAGTCCAACCCCTCTGCTTAAGCAGGTTCACCTACAGCAGGGTGGACAGGAACGCATCCAGGCAAGTCTTGAATATTACCAGAGAAGGAGACTCCACAACCTCTCTGGGCAGCCTGTTCCAGTGCTCTGGCACCCTCGAAGTAAAGAAGCTTTTCCTCACATTGAGATGGAATTTCCTGTGTTCCAGTTTGTGCCTGTTGCCCCTTGTCCTGTCACTGGGCACCACTGAAAAGATCCCCTCTCAGTCTTCTCTTCTCCAGGCTAAACAGACCCAGGTCTCTCAGCCTTTCCTTATAAGAGAGATGCTCCAGTTCCCTGATCATCTTCACAGCCCTCCACTGGACTCTCTCCAGTAATTCCCTGCCTTTCTTGAACTGGGAAGCCCAGAACTGGACACAGTACTCCAGATGTGGCCTCACCAGGGCAGAGTAGAGGGGGAGGATGACTTCCCTTGACCTGCTGGCCACGTTCTTTTTAATGGTCCCCAGGATACCATTGGCCGTCTTTGCCACAAGGGGACATTGCTGGCTCATGGTCAAATTACTGTCCACCAGGTCCCTCTCTGCAGAGCTGCTTTCTAGCAGGTCAGCCCCTAATCTGTACCAGTGCATGGGGTTATTCCTCCCCAGGTGCAGGACCCTACACTTGCCCTTGTTGAACTTCTCTGCCCAAGTGTCCAGCCTGTCCAGGTCTTGCTGTGTGGCAGCACAGCCTTCTGGTGTGTCTGCCACTCCTCCCAGTTTTGTGTCATCAGCATACTTGTTGAGGGTACACTCTGTCCCCTCATCCACGTCATTGATGAATATGTTGAACAAGACTCAGTACTGACCCATGGGGAACACCACTAGTTACAGGCCTCCAGCTGGACTCTGAGCTGCTGATCACAACCCTCTGAGCTCTTCCATTCAGCCAGTTCTCAATCCACCTCACTGTCCATTCATCTAACTCACACTTCCTAAGATTACCTATGAGGATGTTATGGGAGACAGTGTCAAAAGCCTTGCTGAGTTAAGGCAGAAAACGTCCACTGCTCTTCCTTCATCCAGTCAGCCAGTCATGCCATTATAGAAGGGTATCAGATTGCTCAAGCATGATTTCCCCTTGGTGAATCCACGTTGACCACTCCCACACTCTTTTCTAGCTCTCCAAAAATCTATAGAAGAAAAAAATGTGAAAGCAGATGTTGCACTGCCAACTGGATGCAGACTGTCTGCTCTGTCCATAGGGATGAGTTAAACATGGCATCTTCCTAACCTATGTTCTGTGAGTCCACACTGCTAGAGGAAGCAAATCAAGCAAGTCAGTAACAAGTCTACCTACTAGTCTGATCAGCCTTGCTATATTCAACAGCAATGAGCTCAAGTCATTCCTCTGCTTGATGCCATTTACAAGACGTTAGCCTAAAGCTTTAGCATAAATCATGGCCCTGGCACAAGCCACCCAGACCCCACGCCACCCAGACCCCATGAACCTCATGTTTAAGATACAGGTGTACAAATCCATTTTGAACTTGGGATTTCAGGTATCACTGATTACAGAAACCTGCGCCCCTCTTCCCAAAACACTTTAAGAGGCAGCACATCCAAAAGCCCACCTGAATTGGTCTTTCCTCTTGCCTTTTCCCTTTGTTTCTGTGCAACCGGGTTATTATTTTTAATTATTTCTATTATTTCTCACTGGGCCTGACATTCTGTGCTTGGTGTTTACTGAAGTCTGCTAATCTGCACTCAAGACAATTTCTAGGGAGAGGTTTTTCCTGCTATTTTGAGCAGATGGGGTCCATGTCTCTTGAGGTAGTTAGTGTGCAGCCCTGCCTGATGGCACTCAGGCGGATGTTAGGCACAAGGCTCCTTTCCGGAGGAGGCCTGGAACATCCCTCAGTAGGGTACCAGTGCCACACTAGAGTATTTTTAACAACAGATTCAAAGCCTTTTTCTTTCTCACAGAGTTATTTTTGAAGCTGTATTTTCGTGCTTTTTGTTCTGCTCAATACCACTGAAACATGCTGTATAGAAATCACTGACGTAAACACTGACGAAGGAGCAGAGAAGTGGAGGGGGAAGGAAGAGAACTGGGTTGTCATTACTTCTCCCCCCCACTTTTTTTCTTTTTTAAAGTAGCATCTCCTTACCAAGCTCACCACAGGCACACATTTTGCTTGTAGAGATTTAGATGTTTTGCCTCTGCAAATAGGATGCTATGATTTTGTTAGTTCATTTCTCATACCTTGCTCAGGAGGGGGGGAAGGGAGAAGGGATACACATGCAAATCAAATTTTATCCTTTAATGGATTTGCACTCACAGCATGTCCCACAGCACACCATTATAAGCATTTACATTAGACACAGTGATCACATTTCTGAAGCCTTTATCTTCCACCCACTGAAGTCAGTGGCCATAAGGATTAGATTTCATATCTTAATGAGAGCTCGGTCCCAACAATACTGTGTCTCTCACTGCCTGTTTTGTCTTGATGAAAATGCACCTTGCTGGCACGGCTTAGTGAGAACGCTCCTCCCTCCTCTGCCCTATCAGCTTTTTAGACAGCTGTGTTGTCCTGTATTTATACAGGTATGACTTTTTTATTGTCTATAAAGTAGAAAAAACCTGTAATGACTCCCAATTTATTTCAGGCACACTTCAATGGATTTATTAATTTTGTGCAGTGGGCAAAAATGTGATCTTTCAGAGTGGAAACAGGAAGAAAAAGAGGACGATGAACACAACACCTTTTCCAAATGTCTAGGACAAATCTTTCTATTCTGAAAACAGAGAGTTGATTGAAAAGTTATTTCAAGCAGTAACATATTTCATGCTTACTCCTTTATCTTTCCAGGCTTCTGAATATGACCAGTAGCAGCAGCTCCAAAAGGAGATGAATTATACTGGAACAAAGTTTAAATAGTGTATGATGAACATTACAAAAACATTTCTTTGCACTTTAAAAAAAAAATAATTGTTCAACTGTACAGCTGTAGTCAGATAACCAGCAGCTACAGAAGTTTCTATATTTAGTTCCTTACATTGTCTGCTCAGTCTATGGAACAGTCTCTCTACAGAAAAGCATTCTGCTGTACCCTTAGTTGTATCTGCAAGTGAAAATTTATTGGAGTCCTGTTTACTTTTATTCCTGGTAGTCTAGAAATAGTTCCAGTTTGCTGGCACTTTGGTTACAAATCCACAAATCGATAAGTTTTTCCATAGGAGTATCACCTACCATTAAAAACCAGGACTGGCACAAGGCAAAGGGGGTGCTGCTGAGGGCAGCTGACAATCACAGCGAGCAAAGGTAGCTGCCCCCTGCTTATTTTCCCTTGGCCCAGTTGTGAAGAGGTAGCTGTGCGGCTGGACCATATGGCGAGCACCTATAGCTAAGGTCAGGGACGGTCACTCCTAGCAAGCTCAACTCCTGCATCCAACCCTCCGCCTGTAGCAGGAGCAGCTACGGGTTCTCCCTCCAGCCCAGCTGCATCAGCTCTGCCCTTTCCACTCTCCCTCACGGGAGCAGCCTGCAACCTCCCATTCTCAGGACAGCAAAACCTAGTGGTGCCAACCTCACTGAGAAGTCTCCAGGCTTGTTTAGACCACTAAAGCAAACAGCCCCAGCTCGGAGAGCATCATTCCTGTTGCAAGATGCCAGGTACCTGCACTGCAGAGCTGTAAGTCAGACATTGCTGAGCGCTGGGATAGGACAGTGCTGCTTTTTCTCATGCTTCATGGAGGCACTGCAGCATGTTTTCACACTGTGAAGCCACAGATCTTTCTTCAGGCAGCTGTGCCCTGTGCTTTCAGTTACAGCGTGACAACCTAGACCACGTAGGTTAGATGTTCCCTGCCAACAGTTTAACGCTTACCTGGGCTTGTGAAGGTCTAAAAGCGGAGTCAAAGCCATTCTGCAGAGAGTCCAGAAAAGGCTGGATTTTGTAGAGGCCATGTGTTGTCTGGCTCGAGCGGAAGGCCACAATGTGGAAGTACTTCAGGATCTTCTCAAACCGTGATTGTGTCATGATAAGTGCAATGCTCTTGTTGCTGTAGAAGCCACTGCTCCAGATGCTGAGAACAGACTCACAGTGGTGGATGCTGGTTGATATCATGTAGCCTAAGAAGGCCTTCATTTCCGTCAAGGTGACATCAATCCAGGCATCATCACTACCGAACCTCTCCTGGTACTTCTTGGCATACATGTTGGTTTGGACCACCATATTCTTTAGCACGTTGTCAGGGACAAAGAGCTGAAAAAAGTCCATGGCACTGGCAGTCAGGGGCATTTTTCGTGTTGGACCTAGGATAAAAGCAAGAAGGGAAGGTAAACTCACTCCAGATCATCTCAAGGCATGTACAGCACCAGCATTTTAAAGCAGGATTAACTTTCCTAAAGCAGGAAAACAAGGCCAAAGTGATGGCAAGTCAGCTAATTCCTTTGAAAGTGTACTCACAGTCTGACAGATCTCGTCAGGAAACTTTTCCCCTACATTCTCTGCCTTCCTTCTATATGATGCAAATGTAACACACTCTGCATAGTTTATTCCTCTGCCCTGCACACTCATTAGTTTGTAGCGTGCAGGTCTGTGAGGCAGCATAGGTTTCATTTTTCCACTTATACACTATCTGTACCTTTTACGCTCACCAGCTGTTGAAGCCTTTTTCTGGAGAGTCTTTTATTTGTCCATATGTATGTCAAAGCAGTGCCTTCCCCAAAACAGCCCAGAAGGAAGGTGTTTGAGCCCTCCAGAGAGAGAGTGCTGCCCCCATCCCAGCTGACATGATTCCTGGGCACCAGAACCTGAGCCCACCTTTTATTTTGCACCTCCAGTTCCTGCCCAGTTCATTGTCATTAACCCTGTGACTTTCAGATCTGCCTCCACTCCACACACACAGCCATGCAGGTCATGTCTATGCGCTTGTGAGTTGTGTGTCCCTGCCACCACATCAGAGCCTTACCCTGCACTCTGACACCGCCAGGAGAGCACGTCACCAGAACAAGTCAAAAACACCATGTGGCTAGTGTCACTGTCCCACGTCACAGGGAATATTTTTAGCATTACAATGCATAGGCTGGTCATCTTCCTCCCATAATGTAATAAAACTTGTGGTCTTGTGCTGTCATTACTCTAGCTTTTCACTGATCTTGCACCTTCTCTGCCAGTTTCAACTATTCCATAAGAAGAAGCGGGGGGGAGGAGAGGGGAAAGGGAGGCTGTAAGGGTTGTCAGCACTGTATCAGTGTAACAAGGTTATCCTGTCAGACACCAGATTACATTAAGCTGAATTAGGAACATCGAGTCTGCAATACCAGGGACTCAGACACCAGTCTTTACAGCCCTCTCTCCTCTAATCCCTTCCATAAGCTAATCAAGCTCCATTTTAAAAGTAGTGTTTTTCATGCTCCCCCCTCGTGGCAGTGCTTTAGTCACCAGGTAAGGGCTATGGAGACAGGGACATTCTCTATTCACCTACAGAAGCAATGAAAATCAATACACCTGAGAGGGGCACCATGGATAAACCCAATGGACAGAACAGTTCTACATCCCTGTGGGAAAGACAGTGTCATGATTGTAGCCCTAAACTAAGAGCTGGATCCAATAAATACTGTGGCTTCGTTTAACAGCCTTGGGACTGTCTGAAAAACACTCTTCCTGACCAGAAGCAGGAGGCAACCACCTTCTCATTTGAAGTTCTGCCTAACAAGAGTGAGTCTTCCTTGCACCACATGGCTGCTTGGATCTCAGCACCAGTTCTCCCAGATGAATCAGAGCACGAGGTTTGCCATTCTGCGATCTGGCTCTGCAAAGATCCACTAATTTATTGGTCAGGTTGCATTGTCCACTACCCCCGTATCTCAGCTCACCTCCTAAATTACAGGAACAACTATAGTTTGCAGAAATTTTGCATGAAACTTTACTACAAGGAACTACACAAATACTGTGGTTGGACTTGCTCTTAAGCCTTAATGCTTGAGTGCACTCTGGTAAACTCAAGCTATTAGAAGGACAGCAAAAATAGCATTGAAACAGTGAACCTTCAAATTGAAAAAAAATCCAAAAAACCAAACAAAAGTGGAATTTTTTTTTCCAAGTGCAGTGGGGAAAGAAACATATATTTTAAGATTACTTTCCAATTTCAATTTGTGAGATTGAGAAACTGGAAGTGAAACAGTTCAGTTGAAAGCAAATTCCTCTATATAGCAAGACCAAAGTAAAGAGCCCCACACAAACCATGTTCTGGTAAGGACAGAGCAGAAAATGTCAGCTTAAATGGCAAAAGATTTTCATTAACAAGTGAAAACTATGGGGTCAGATAGATATATTTATTTAACCTTAACTGCTATTGCGGTAATAAAGCCTCTTAACAAAGAGTTCTCTTCTTCTGCTCAGGAGATTTATATTCTGCTAGCACCCACTAGACTGTTGTAGCTGACATAAAATGCTCTACAACTGATTCTGTAGGAATGACTTACAGTACATCACTTCCTCCTTCCACATAGCTTAATCAGGTTTTGACATCCTACAGGAGATACAGCTTTCTGACACCAACACACCGCACAGTGTATTCCTACTTATACAGGAAGTCTTGAACAGCTATCGAATACAACTCCAGTGCCCAGGCAGCCTTCCAGGTAGAGCATAGAGGCAGTTTTTAAAGTCTTGCCTTTAGAAGCAGAAGTTGGGAGTGGGGGTAACATTTTAAATCCTGCCTACAGCAACCAAAATGCAGCCATAAAGCATTAAGTCTTACCAAGTGAAATATGTCAGTCTTGAGACAGGTGGACATGGACTCCATCTTTAGGAAGTCAAGAGCAATCAGAAGCACAAAAAGGTACTTTTTTATGTAATTAAGTTTCCAGTAGCTGCACAAGTTTACCTTGAAAAGGGATTATGGAAAACTGCCAGGTGTACTTGATAGGACAAACCCTTCTTGCCCAGCGGTCCTGCTCCAGCCACACAAAATCTCCTATCTGCTCTCCTTCTTCAAATAAATGTGCAAGATTTGTAGCCCACTCACCATGCAGAACCCACGCAGCTCTAAAAAAGTGAGCTGAATCACTTTCTGACTCAACCATCAACCTAATTGTTAACTAAATATAATTCTGAAAGCCCCTGTATAAACTCATTGTCTTAAAAAACAGCCTTTATTGGCAAAGCGAGCACAATTGATTCAGAATCTACTGATATGCAATAAAACAGGAGTGACATTGAATTTCTGTAGGAAGAGAACTGAATTTTTAACATGAATTGGGTTTTGCATAGTTAATGACTAGTCTAAAATAAATTATTTAAATATGACTTTCTATCTAAGTACACAACGTAACCTATATATAGACCCAACTGCGTAAGAAACCTAAGTAGTGAATTTGCACATTTTAAGGATTTTTACATTGACTTAAATGGCATTTACCCAGATGAAAAGAGTTCAGTGTTCCATACGTGCACCATTTATCTTTCAAAGCTTTACATAATCAAATAAAATAGTGACTTCGCCTAGGCTTCCATTCTCAGAAAGAATATACAATTATGACTGTAAATTTTGGATTTTTCTCTCTCCTCTGCCCTAAAGTGTGTGCATGGAGAATATCTTTATTTATGTAGGGTTTTTTTGCTTTATAAACCAATCAGGCTTTCCAGTGTAAGTTATAGAGTCAGAGCACAAAAGCACTCTTGGCATTTCCAACATGCAGCTAGACCCCGTGGTCTGTGGACACCCAGGGTGGGACAGAGCTCTACTGAGTAACCTCTGGCCAGGCAGCACCCATGCCAGCGCTAGCACTTTGGCCTTGCTTAAGTGACTTCGCAGAATGTGTAAAATAACATAAACTTCCTCTGTTATGATACAATGTGCACACACAAACTCTCCTTCTTCCTTCTCACCCTGTCCACCAGCAAAAACTCGCACGTGCAATCGGCAGCAATTACCTTGCAAGTCATTACTGCTCCTAAAACCTATTTTGACCAGGTTCATTCCATTTTCTGTTTTGCACTCAGAAGCAATGTCTCCCCCAGAGCCATAGCTATTTAACTTGTAAGAATAGACTCAAAATAAATGAAGCAGCTAAGCAGGGAAAGCCATTTGTGTTTCATACTGGAGACAGGATTGTGGAGCGGAGGCTGGCACCTTGCCCTTGGACTGCACACTCTGCAGAGCCCGTTTTGGCTCAACTCAGCTCACGGCAAACTGCAGCAGCCTTGCTGGGTCCAAGGCCTGGCGAGACAGCAGGCTGCATGCTCAGCTTCTCAGCAAACATACACATTGCAGAAAAACCAGAAAGATTTAAGAAAAAGTTCATGTGAAACTTCTGTGTGACCATCCTTCGGCAGTCCCTGCGCATCCTCCTACAATCTCTGGTCTTCTGTCTTGGATGGGCTCCTACCAGTCATATTTTTTCCCCCCTGCTCCAACCCCACCAGCTTCTAGTCTTCCCTACTGAGCAGCACATTAGGAAAAAAATAACAACTCCAAGTGGATTAACTGCTTTTTCCTTACTTAATTGGTTTGCAGGACTACGTAATTTGAGCACATTTTTAATAGGTTAATTTATCCTTTTTCATTTTTCCCGTTCTGATAACCAACCTGTTATTTAGTAGCTCAGAGTTCATAGGCTCAGAATAAAAGATAGAAAGTTCCAAAACCTACCATAATCTATTGGTGCTTACAACACAATATACAAATCTTAAGGAGGTCAAAAGCATTGTCATTTTGGGTAGGATAAATCAAATGTGTAAGAAGAAAATGAAGTGCAAGAAAATTCTCCTTTTGCTCTGCTGCGCAAAAGACTAAGTGCTCTCATTCAAAGTGTAACAGAGGTTCATGATAAAATTTCCCAGTACCTTGACAGGCCCAGGTATCACCATATGTATGCCAATCCAAATTGCATGGTTTGGAAAAAAAACTTGTACAGAGCTAATCCAGCATTGACTTTGATATTAATTTAACTTCACTAACAACTGGGCAGAACCTGAATAGTCCTGAATCAGGCACAGGAGTAGTAGAAGCATCAGTTTAAGAATTTAGAAGTAATTTTATTTTCCTCTTTGCACAAAAATCTAACAATTCATAGTCGTGCATGACAGCAGCATATTTAGGTGTGTTATATACAGATAGATACCTAAGAAAAATCTATCCAGAACCTGTTATTTTTTGGCAATTGGGAAGTATTTTCTCCTCTGACATATGGCACAGCTTTCAAAGACCAGGGTTTGAGAAGCCAATTAATTCCTTCTTCCCAAGTCCAAGCAATTAAAGACTGTTTTATATTCCTGAGAAGTCACCTTTCCAAAAGAACACAACATGATTTTTGCGTCTTATTTAAAGAACATAAAAAATTGCTGATGGAAGATTTCTGTCAGAAAATACACATTCATCAAAAAAAATCATGATGTTTTTAAAGAAAGTGTCAATTGATAAAACATGGCAGACAGTTTAAACAATTTTTTATCTTTCTCAATGAGTAGATACCAATACAAAGAGCTTGAAAAAACAGCAACAAAATCAAGACCAGTGTTTTAGTATTTCCCAAGTGAGATTCTTCAGAATTTTGGTCTCACACTAAGTTCCCTCACGCAAGCTTTGGAAGCACTGAAGCTTATCTGACTTGCCAGAAAATCAGTTTTCATATCAGCTCTGTTCTTAATGGCCTGGAAGAAATATACATCAGACCATTCTCAAACCATAGCCAGTTTGATGGCCTTATGACAAGCCTGTCAAGACAGCTTGAAGTACATGCATCTAACAGTTCTCTTCTGCATTTTATTCCAGTTTATTTCAGATACCGCTCTCCTGTAGGAACTGGACAGCAAGTGTCCAGGTCTTTAATCTAGGATATTATGCAGCATGTATTTTGTTCATCTTCATTAAAAAAAGAAGCAACCAAAGCTTCAGTGACAAGTCTACTTTGTCAAGTCAAAGGAGTCATCCTAATTTATACTAGCTGTGGTTCTGACCAATAGTTCAGGGCAAGTAGATGTTTGCATTCGCTATTTTGGTAGATGAATCTTACTTGCCTTTAGGACTGCCTGGCACAAGAATTCTACATAAATGATCAAAACACAATCCATACTGTAGAGTTGCTTGGAGCTCAGAGCCAACCTATGCAGATACAATAAAAAAAACCCACTACGCACAACTCCCAAACAGTCACTATATCAGCTTTCTTACATGAGAAACATGAAACTGGATGTGGTCCTTTCCAAAGATAGTTCTGTTAGACCATAAGAGCTCCCTCAGCAGCTCATGCTTTTGGGTAAGTTTTTACTAGGTTACTTTCCCCCAGAAACTTACTTTGCACCCTTGCCTGTGCACTTAGTAGCACGAACTTTTGCTCTACATTTGGTTTCAGTTAATTTTATTCCAAGCAATTTAGCAAAGTGTGATTTCACTGCACTTTTCCAACCTCTATAAGCAAGCCTCTGACAATGCCTCCACATCTGCAAGTAATAACCGGAGTGACAAAAATTGTTCCAAACAGCTCCCATGAAAGGGCACTTTTCCCTTTCCTGCCCAGCATTACAAAGAATTGTTTTCCTCGCAGCATCAGCAGTAAAGTGATCCACACATTGCACTCTGACTTCTATCCATAGAGAGAATTAAGAACTGGGTCGAAAAGTGATCCTAGGACAAATGAAAAAGGACTGAAAACCAGCATGCAGCTGCTTCATGCTGACACTGGTCAAAAGAGTCCCTGGCCTCCACACCAGACAGCACAAGATAAATAAAGAACTTATTTAGTAAACCAAACAGTAAAATTTAAACTAAATGGTTAACATTTAGCAAACTAAGGCATTTCCTGCAATTAAGCTTGCTTCCCTGCTAGGTACTGGACCCAGATTCTCATCTCACTTCCTTCAGCATAATAGCAAAGGCCTTGAGAGTCAAGTCTAGCATGTCAACCTGGCACAGGCCAGGGACGAGTAACATACTTGTTCCTACCCAATATAAGATGGCCTCCCAAGGCCCAGGGTGATATAACCAAGGCACCCTGCCCACTCCTCCTGCCCCATGCTGCTGTGCTCTAGCTGGCCATTCAGCCTGAACAAGGTGAAGAACTTCATTGGAGCACCAAAAACAAGACTGGGATGCCAACAGTAAAGAATTTTGACTGTCACTCAGCAGGTTACCATGTGTGATAAGACACTGTATGAAAACAGTTAAATTTCTGGGCATTTTCAGGGGACCAAGCAGGTGAGTCTTAAAGCTTTCCCATTGACCAAATGTGTGCTGTTCCACCAACAGCATTGGTCTGAGAATGAGAACATTTGAGAGATGCTGTGGCAGTCTTCCACAGAAGTCTGGCTTCTTGTAGATTTAAGCCACAGTCAAAAAACAATTAAGAGAGTATTTATTTGTGTTTACCATCATGTTTAAAGCTACAAAGCCTTCAAGCTGCAACAAGTGAAGTAGAAAGAATAAAAAGCAAGTACTTTTCACACCTTTAATTATACACTTCATTTCTGTGGTGAAATCTTACAACCTACCAATCACCATTATCCACACCCAACAGAACCTCCTAAACACTGGTACACAGTCTTATGGTTAAAATAATTTTAAAAAGCCAAACACCTTAAAGCAGCAGAGTCAATGCTGAAACAGTAGCATATCGTGTCAGCATACACAATCGTTTGCACATTATTCATTTGGCTGTGGGACTGAACACACTTGTCCCCGTCATCAGGAGAATTCCTGCTACAGCTACTTCCATGGCAATAGTCCATTGCACTTTATACTAACATTTTACTGCACTCCACCATCAGAGCAGATTGGCCGCTCCTGACAGTCCAGCTGATGCTGAGCATATCTAGCAGGTTAGAGACAGCCATGAACATGCTGACTCCATTCATCATCTGTAATACAGCTTTTGGTAGATCACAGAGCAGTTACACATCTGGCTGTGGGCACAGCTGTGCACATTTATGAAATAACTCTACAAAGCAACACAGATAGTTTTATGTCAGCATAACTTCCCTTATCAGCAGGGTGACCTTCGTAACTAAATCCCAAAAGGCTGCTTTGGGATGGTCCCATGGTGGGAGCCCCCCTGCACGGGCAACTCTTGGAGATGTAATCCATCTTCACATCTTTCTCTCCCAGGCTCCTGGTCTGTTCTAGTGCACGCTGTTCACAGATACCATTACCTGTATGCAACTTGCTCCTTTCTGGCAATTTAAAATAAAAATCCACCTGCATAAGCATCAGCAATATTTATGTCAGGACCCTGCCTCCAAAGGGAGGGATTTTGTGTCTGAAGAAGAAAAAATCACCTAGGCAAATCATCAGGACATTTAATTTATCTTTTGTAAATAAAAGTCAATAAGCAAGTGACCCAACTAATGAGATGCTGAAAGCCTTCTTGTCAACTCCTGCATTTACACGCAGCACACACATATGCCACTGAAAAATGAACCTCTTAGTTTTGAGCAAGTCTTATGAGGAAATGTTTTTCTGCTTTGTTCAAAAATTGATTATTTAAAAAAAAAAAAGAAAGAAAGGATTTATCAACTAGAAATCCAGACAGTTCAGTAAAGCATTAGAGACAACCTTTTCATACAAGAACATTTGTTTCAGTACAGGACCTCCTAATGATTCATCTCCATCCCACATGAGCTACAGTAGCTACAGTACCAGTCTCTGCAATTGCTTCCCGGCAGCTACAGCCTCTTCCTGGAGAAGACAGAGAACAGTTGTTAGGGTAAGCACATAGTCCCCAAAGTGTTCAATGCCTCTTCCCATGCACAGGACTAAGCATCTATTGCTGCACCCACTTGGGAGAGGGTGATGAGTGGGGCACTCTTGCTGCAGCCAAACTAGAAGGGTTCAAAAACCAGAATCTGCCCTAGGAAGTTGATGCCAGGAACTCTATGGGAATGATATTCAGGCTATTTTTCCAAACCATCTTCCTTTGGGCTGTACCAGCCTCCTTCGGATGTTACTGCTGTCTGTAGGAAAGCATGCACATGCATCTCTAGGTGAGTTTCACAAACTGCCCAGTAAGACAAGGTTTCTCTGCTCTGCTCGCCCCAGAGTGGGAGACAAAGAAACTCTTGTCACTTTAGAGATCATCATAATAAATAAATCAACACTTCAGTCACAGGCTGCATTTAAAGGCTGCACTGTCTCTATCAGAGAATATCATAACGCACCTGCATTTAAACAGCTTCTTTTAAACTTGCATTTGTCCCACTTTATATTCTCTATGTTCCTCCTCAGCACCTTCAAAAACCTTGGGACAAACAGTTACAAACCACATGTTCCTTGCTGGTGCATTAGACTTAGAGGCAGAAGAAAGTCTAAATATTTTCTTAGGACAGCTAAGGAGATACAAGTGGAGGTCATGTATTTGCAATCTTTGCTAGGGCCAGGCCTTCTTTATGCATGCACAGTACCACTTCGTGTGCTGTTTTCTTTTTGCCCATTTACTCCTGCCCCTTTTGTTCAACTGGCTTTTTCCATCTTTGTTCTGCCTGCCCTTAGAAGTGACCACTGCCACAGGCTGTCTGAACATCTGAACTCAAAAATAGCCAAGCTGATGGAAAGTTCAATAAATGACTTCTATATACCATGCACATCACCATCCCTAATCCTCTTACCACACGTAGGATACATGACACACTCCACAGCACTTCAACTGCTTAGTCTTCCAAATAACTCTTAAAAACTCACAACTTCTCATTTTTAAGAAGCCAGAGCATATCTTCAACTACAAAGTGTAAAAAAAAAATAATTAAAAAAATGCAATCATCTGTGCAAAAAGGTGGATTTACTACTTGTACCACTTGTGTTAACTCCAGGGTGACGCAGACGTGTTCATAAACCACTGTACCCCCAGGGAAGGCTTTCGGGGAGTTGTATCTGCAGAGAGTGAGCCAGAAGCACAACTCGGAGCTGAACAGCGCAGGGAAGTCAGAGCAGGATCTAGAAATAGCAGTCCCAAAGCAACACAGCTCTGCTCCTGCAATCTCTGCCCAGTTACTGTGGGCAACCAACGTAACTGCTCAGCAGCCAGCTGCCCCCACGGCCTGCACTGTGCCGCACAGCTGCCGGGGCACAGGCAGGCAGGAACTAGGCAACAGAACTATGTGCGCTAAGAAAAGCATCATGTGTTTTCAGGAAGGAGCTTCTCTCCTTCAGGAGAGATGCTTTGTAACTTTGGAGCCAAAGTACATCTCCTCAAGCACAGTCTTAGTGTGCTGTACTCTAAGATCAGGTAGGGAACAGATTGGAGGTCACCAGACAGGCACGGCTTACTGGCAGCCATTCATCAGACCAAATCACAGCTACACTTAGAGATCATCTTCTCCACTCTTCTTGGGGGCTGCCAACATATGAACCAATAAAAGCTGAAAGAGCCTGTAGGATTTAATCACTATAAGGACATATCTCAGCTTATAAAAGGAGGAAGTAACTTGTATTTCTCATTTTGGACCTAGCAGCAACAGAGACTTCATACAGCAGAGTTTTTCAAAGAACTTCATGGTCTGCTCACGTTAAAAAAATAAATAAATAAAAATGGTTCTGGTGATGAAATCTGGTTCATATTAAGTAGTAGAGTGAAAGACAAAGCCAATAAATCTTTCTGCTATATAAAAACCAGGCCCAAACATCAGTTCTTCAAATCCACAGGTATAGTTACACAGGATGCACCTGCAAGATAAATTGAAATTAGTAACAAGGGAACAACCACGGCAAAGCGTATCCTTCTTTTTGCAAAGTGCTAAGCACTTCACATTAAGGATTCCTACAGAGGCTTCTGGGCATTATCACAAGAGAAATAATAGCTTCCCATTCTGTAACCACAGATTAGGACATTTATAGCACGAGACCTCAGTGACTGGAGCTTCACATTTCCTAGCTATATTCTTCCTCTTATAGAAGAAGCATGCAATCTTCGCGGTAGGTTTCAGAACAGATCTTGGATTACTATATGAGAGCTAAATCCTCCACAATTTGGAAAAATCTGTCTGGAACAAAAGCCTATGACTGATTAGAGGCCATAGGCAGAGTCAGTGGCATGCTTAAGGTAATGTTTTAGTAACATAATAATAAGGAAGTTTCTGAGTATGTTTTTTCCTCTGTAAACCCTGGCCCCATGTCCTGCCTTGCATGCTGTTATCTACCTATTGATTGATTAAGGGGAAAGATGTAAGCTGCTTTTTTCATATCAGCTGGCTTACGATTTCATGATATGATGAAGGAGTGTATTTACTCAGTGACAAGTAACTAGAAAAGTTCTCATTAGGTAAGGGCTGTGAATTCTGACTGCTTCTCAAAGACAAAGTGGTGCTTCCCTTCCAAACTGCCTGCCCACCAAACCAGAGCAAATATTTCTTGAGTTCAGGAACTGGGAGTCTGCCTCCCTGAATGTTTTACTCTGTGACTGATATGCTCTGCTATCTTAGGCTAATCATATCATCTGTGCTTCTGGCTTATCCATGTCTCAGGCTGGCACCGGGACCTATGCCCTGTTTTCCTTTGCTCCATTCTGCACATTGCCAGCCTTCCCCGGCTGCTTGCTGTTATCTGACCCTGACCTTCCCTTCCCCAGGCTTCTCTTCTCTGCTGCTTTCCCCACCTTTCCTCCTGCGTTTTTGAGACACTGCCATACCTCAGTTTCCCATTCTTGGCATCTCACTTAAGTGATGAGATGAGGCTTATGTTAGCATGAATTCTTCAAGTCTACAACTGCTGTTTCTAAGGATACAGGATACATTTTGAGACAAGGATTAGCTGTCAGATAAAACAAGTGGTCAGCTGGGTCAGTGTTGGTTAGGAGCCTGTCCAACTCTATGTTATTTAGTTGTAAGTCACAGAATAAAGGTCTGCACCTGTGCCAGGCTAGCCTGTGGCTGCTCAAAGAGAAAAATTAGATGTCTCAACCTCCTCTGGTTCCTGTTCCTCTTCTCTCCCTTGCTCCCAAGCCCTGGCCCATGTGAATTAACACAGTACTGACGTCTACAGCCATACTTTCATACATCTTTTTTTCCATCAAACCCTTTCTGGCAAGGAATACCTAAGTAGCAGGCAAGCACAGATCAAATGCCATATCTACTGGTGAAGGAGGTCTGCTGCTGGAGACTTTTCTCTTTCATTTTGAAGACAGCGTATTGTTACATGACAGTGTTGAAAGTTGTATTCCCTGCCTCTTTTCCTACAATCCACAGGTATGAGCATGCCGTATCTAGACACTCTTCAATCATTCTCAACATAATGGAAGAGGCATTCAAAATCTTAAAATGTGGATTCAAATTCTGTGGGCTTAAAACCAAAACACCAAAAAGGTGACATATGTATTTCTGCAAGTGAGCAAAGGCAGAAACGTACTCTTCTGTACAGCCCAGGCAGCCAGCCCACCAAAATCAATTTAATTTCATATCAGATGTGAAACAACTCACATAGAGCTGCTATTGCTAGTCCCTTTCTTGCCTTGGCCAGTCCCTGTTGTCAAGGAAGTGCCCAACATCTGTGTGGAGCACATCAGCGTTTATCTGGGACCACACCATTTTCTACAAAGAAAACTCAATTCCCTAGATGCTTCACAGCCTCCACTTAAACAACAAACAATTGAGGGTTATTTAAGCATGGCAAAACTCTTCTTCCTTTTATTGCTATTGACATCCAAGCATCTCTGCCTCTTTACCACTGTGTTTTCTAGAAAGCTGACAGCCCCTGTTCATGCCCTGAGACGCTGCCTCAGTCAGTGTTCATTTATCAGAAACGCCAGTGCCAGCTTGCTTTCCAGGAGAGATCAGTCTATGCTGCTGCTCCAGCTGGGGTAACAGCATTGCAGCTCTGGCGTCAAGAATGATCAACTCTTTCCAAACCTTCTTTCATTTTGTGATTTGTTTTTTCCTTTGAATATGGAATCCCCCAGGAAAAGGAGTATCTGAGAACCTCAGGTTTTGATCACTAAGTTTCTCCTTGGCTCTCTTGACTCTGTGTGTAGAAACAGCAAGGCAAATACAGAAGAGTATGTATCTCCACAGGGAGGCTCCTGCTTCCTAAGCCTTCCAGACTTTACTGCTAAATCTGGTTTTATATTATAGACAGATTTGCTCCTTTGTATTGCCCTTCCACTCCCTCATCTCATTTCCACTCCCTCATCTCTCCACTCCTCTCCCTCATTTTGCTATGTTCACAACGTTTTCTCATTTAAACAACATTTCTCTCCATTCATTCTTTATTTATGTTGACTGCTTCATAAAATAAAATTAAGAAAAGTAAGAGACCTGCTGCGTCTTATTCAACCCCATCAGCTTCTTCCATCATCTTTGATGCAGCTTCTTTCCTCCTCACTAACTGTGAATAGCCCTAAATAAGTAGCATTTTCCCTTCCACATCAAGAATTGATTACATTCCTCCCTTAGGGCCAGATTCAACTAGGTCCTAAGTGCTATAACACCCATCAATGTTTTAGTGGGGAAAAAACTCTCCTTGAGATTATTAGCAAGGCTGGGTCTGGAGTTTTTATAACCTAGTGTGATCAAAACCTCAAGCCCTCTAGGCAAGCTACAATGTTACTTATTTGGGGAAGAGGGAGAAGGGAGAGAGAAAACAGAGGAAGCAGGTGAACATACCGCTTTTCATCACAGCTAAACACTAGATCTGGGTCTGGTAGTAAGAAATTCTCTCTCTGGGCCTGAAGACACCTTCTGTCAGAAGGTCTGGCAGAGCTGGACAGAAATGACCACAGTCCTGCTTGCCAAGCACAGTTTGTTTGCCCTGCATAAGAACTTCACATCAAGATCTTGTCATAGACCCTAGTGCAGTGGTCTCCAACATGGGGTGTACCCACTCCAGGGAGTGCACAAGACAATCTGTTTGGGTACTGGAAGAAAGTATTTTTTGGTACTGTTAATAAATAAAACAAGATTTTTAAATAGTGTTTATTTCATCTTTATCTCATCCTTTTAAAATTTCTATTTTCATGTATGTCTTATAATGTACATAGTATATTAGCACAGTAGTACATGTCTATAATTCATAAATAAATATGCATAGACTGGAGGTACCTGCTCAAAAACCTTCTACTGATAGGGGTGCAAAAAGTGTTCTCCAAAAGTGTTTGGAGAACACTGCCCTACAGCTCTTCTGTAATAGCATTCAGGACTAAAGCAGCCAAGCAGACACAGTTCACCCTCATTTTAGTAGAGAGCTGAGTGTGCACTTGAATCCTATAAGCTTCAGCTGATCTACCTGTAGGTTTTATACCGGTATAACCGGTTTGCTGTGAAAAGGAGTCATTTCCCTTTGCCCTCCCTAGGAAACTGTTTTTCCTGTAAGAACAGGGGAGTGGTGGTATCAGTCACAGGTACTTTTGCATTGGTATAGCCGTTTCCATGTCAGTCTGCTATAGTCTAGTAACATGCTAATATCATTAAAGTAGTACCACATATCCATTTAAGCATGTGCTTATATGCTTCTCTGGATTCAAAGGATAAAGTACTATATTAATATTATTCACCATTCACCTTAGGAGTTTTTTAATTTGTGTCACTCACAAATCAAAAGGATTTTTAACAGTCTTGTGTTTTTCTCTAGTGGAAATAAGTTTCCAGAGCACACACTCATGGTGCAGTCAGCCATGCAAATTATTAATCCTATAAGCAAGACTGAAGCTGTAATACGCATAGTGGTAGGAAAGGAGGGAAAGGTCTTTTTATCACAAAAATCCTCTGTAGTCTCTTCTCCAGCCCCATTGTTCTCCCTTCAGAGCCTTACAACGATCACTCAATAGATTGTGGTTGTTCTTCTCAAACCTTGGCAAACAGATTGCAACTGCTGTGTTCTTCAGGGAACATGCGTTTTTCCTTTTTATCGTGAGTCTTAATGTTAGCTTCTGCCACTTAGATCTGATAGCAAACTTATTATTGTTGCAAATATATAAAATGTGTATTAAAAGCTAATTAAATGTTATGTTTAGGGAGCAATCCAGTCATGCAACTTGCCTTGGAGTTTTAGGCATGTAACAGTGTCAGGCACTTAAGCTCCTCGCATAGCCAAAGCAAACAGGTTATATAATTTTCAACAAACATCAAAAGGGATTTCTTAAGAAATTTTTGAGACTACAGTTTGGGAGTTAATCGACAACACTCATCTCTATTAGGTCTCTTAAGCTCCAGTTCAGCAGAGAGCATTTGAGGCAGATACTCAAGCTACAGGGATCAAATTATTGTTAGGCACCAGTGTGACACTACACCGAAGTGCCTGTATTCGAAGTGAGATTAGGCATGTTTCTTGTAGCTCTGGGTTGCTCCAAACAAGTTAGTGGTAGAAGTACTATAATGTCAAGTGATGCAGTCTGTATGAAAACAGGAATAACTATAAAAGAATGTGCAGTGAAAAGTATAGCACCGAGTCCTTAAGGACACAACAAAAGAGGTACTTACTTAGAAACTCTGCTTAGAAGACCTAACTCTTTCTACTTGAGTTTAAAAGCTTGCTTAGTTTCTCCTACCCCATCTAAATTACAGAGAAGGCAACTTACAATGGCTGTCTACACCAGTGGTCACAGAAAACAAAACTTAAAATCTATCTGTGTGTCTCCTTCTTCAGGAAGCATTCAAGCTCCACCAGTATGCAGAGCAGTGAGTTCAGCTGGTCTCAAAGAGGAAAAGAAAAGCAATAGCCACACCAAAATGGCTTAAACAAACATAACATTTTGTTTTCTTTCTAGAAATTATCACTTGGCTTTGGCCACATCCTCCTGCCTCTAGAACCAATGTCTGGGGGATAAAGGGCTCCAGGGTACACTGTGCAAGCAAGGGAAGCACCAAACATAGGAGACTTAATCCTCACCCCCACCAACAGAGGTGAGGGAGGAGAAGGGAGAACATTCCTTAAATGCTTACCACAAAGAATTGAGCCTATTATTCAGCATATGAACCTCTAAATTTCCACTAGTCTCTTCCACTAGGCAGCAGGAGCACAGGTGCATTCACATCTCAGTCCCAATAAAATGCTCACTCAAAACTCTGCAAGGGGAGCTGACAACCCCAAAGTTCAACCTTCACCCAAACAGAAGGTTGATTAATCATGGATTAACCAAACCTGTGGATAAGCATCACTGCTATTAGATCTGAAACTCAAATTTTGTTGAACTGCATGCTGCACTCCTTTCAGCTTTATAATGCTAAATTTGATGCTGTGGTGGGTGTGACAGTTGTTCACGTATCGCATCTCCTATGTGCTCAGATCTGGAGCAGGTGTGGGTGAGCAGTGTGGTCAGGGGCATCTGGCCATCACTTTGGTTTGTTAGAAGTACCAGCTGTCATCTTGATGTGACACTATGAACGCAATAACACACAGAGTCTGTTTTCACATGGCCTTGTCTCTCAACATTGACTAGCTTTTTCATCGCAGGAGATTCTGTTAGAGCCTACAGGCTCTTCTCACTACAAATGAGGATAATAAGGATTGAACTCAAGCAAGCCATCTTTCAGCAAGGACAATTCAAAAGGCTGTCACCCTCATCTGCTATTTTTGCATCATGTAATTGAGAACCCAATACCTGGAAGACCTTTGCCTTCTCCTCCCACAGAAATGAACCTGGGCACATGGTGCAGAGCAAAACTGCAAAAATTCTGGCTTACTAAGGAGCAAAATTTGAACAATGAACCCCTGCCCCAGACTACCTCCAATTTTAACAGGAACAGTGGAAACATGGCGCCCAGCAGAGCCTAGAGGAATAAAAAAAGGAAGTTTCATAATGGCTAAGAACATGATGTTAAAATGTGAAGTATTGGTAGGATCTATATTAAGACGCAAGAGAAACATTCATTTTTATGACAGCAAAGGATTCTAGGAAGCGAAATACAATTAGAGAAACTATAAATGCTGTAACAGAGAAGAGCAGGTTAGGAAAAGGTTATACTACAGATTAAAAGGATTCAGTAGAAATGGAAAGCTTCAAAGTAAAGTTTTGAACAGCTTTTGTTATACTTGTTTCTTGCTCCTTTTCTGATTAAAGTATTGTGCTGAAGCATTCTCCCTTTAGCTGCCCATTTCAGTTTAAAAGGAAAGAACCCTATCTCCCTTTTATCTTAGGAAGAAAGCTGACATTAGAACAATTGGTGGCACACTGCTCGATGTCAAGCTGCTCCAGGTCAATACTCAGACCCCTTTTGAGTCAGCCTTTCAGCAAAAGACCTGAAGAAAAAGCACGGTTTGTATTTTAACGTTTCACTCACTCAACTGCAATATCTGCCCATAAAATGCTATCAGATGTTTCTGCTTCAGCATACAATACAAATGGCTGCTTTTAGAAAGAAACTAATGCTCACTTAGTTTCTTTTCATTGATTCGGGGAGTGATAGCCAACAGCCAAAAAGAAAAGAAAGAGAGTCAAAACCTGGTAAAATCTCAACAATATTAACAGTGTCAAGTCCATTTCATATTCCTAGAAAAATTTCATATTCAGTAACCACTTTGACAGTACCAATTCAAATATATCTATAGCTGAGTATTTTATACCCACCATCTGTCCCAGAAAGCAAGTAGGTGCTTGCACTGTAATTTGCACTTGACAGAGCTGAACATGGTTTGTATTTGCCCCAGTTTAGTGGGGACTACAGGATTAGATACTTCTGTCCCCACTTTATCCAGATCCTTCACTGAGAGAGTAGTTGTCTGGATGAAGGTAGGGGACTTTGGGAAAGAGATTGTTTCATTTTTGACTAGAACCAAGTGTACAATCAAGACATTAATTGGCAGTGTTGGGCTGATCATCTTACTAGACAATAGCTGGATTTGTTGACCAAAATAAAGCTTACGAATAATGAAAGTTTTTCTCTATTAAATCTCTCATTCTGCAGAAAAGTATGCACAATTGACATCTAAACCAGTGGTTTTCTAGGTAGCATTAAGCAGATTTTTAGTTATCTTTAGTGGAGATAGTGACATATTTAGTACCTTTAAACAAGGAACTATAAGACCTTACTTGGAACCCTGTGCAATTTGCCAACGAAGAGTTGATCCAAAGCTGGGAAAGACAGAACTACTACTAGAAGTATGGGTGTATTCTTGCAAGGGAAGATTGCAAAGAAACCTGTTAATTTCTCATTTTTAGCCTAGGGTTTCAAAAAAAAAAAAGAGAGCAGTGGGGGGAGAAGAAGCAAATCTTTCCTATATATACACTTGAGGTAAATATCAGGAAAAAAAGAAGACCTAAGTGCCAATAGTACTCTTTGCAAGATGAAGCAATTTTGCAATGCTTACAAAGAAGTGAAGAAACAACCTTCTGATATCCAGTCCATGAACTGGAGAAACATGGAGTAGACATTGTTGTCCTTTCTTGCCAAGACATCTGTTACATGGTCATCAGTTATTGCAGGCGTCTAGACTATGACTTAGGTGGGCCTATTCCAGACTTGGGCTTGTCTTCCTCCACGTAGCCATCTTCATGGTCTACAGAGTTTGTGTTGGGATTCAGCTGCTTTGTACCTCAAAAAGAGTCATGGACGAAGGCAAGTACAAAGCTAGGCACCACTGGACGATGCAGTAACTAAGTGCCTCCAAAGCGTAGCATTGCTAATCTCACAAGTATTTGGGTAGTGTTGTATCATGCATCCCTGGCATGAGAAGATTAGTGTTTTTAACACAGAAAAGGAAGCTCATAATTAGTCATTTGAGTAGAGATACAAGATTCATGGACACACAACTCATTTCCATAGAAGTGAGGGTGAGAACAGTACCCTAAGTAACTGTCAAGTGTGCCTGGGCCACTTTATGGGGGCAAAGGAAAGGAGGGAGTTTCACCTTAATGGATCAGAAAGCCTTCTCTGAGCACACAGCTCCTTCCATGAGCTATACAGCTTTCTCCTACTCCCAAAGCTGATGCCGGAGATGCAAGTAGCAAGCCCCAATAGTATAGCACTCCAACATACAACTTGCTACTAAGCAGCTTCCCTAGTGCTTGCATTTATCTTAACCAATCTAAAACAGAGAATAGCGCTGGAAGGGACCTCAGGAAGTCCTTTAGTCCAGGCCCCTGTCCCCATTCAGCACAAATACTTGTCAGTCTATCACAACAGCTTAGCACCACTTGCTCTTAGGTTTCCAGTGACACACCTCATGTCTTCTGCAGCACTGCACTGTCTGTTTGAGAGTTTCTATCATGTCTGATTTATTTATTCATCAATTCAATTTATACCTGTTATTCCTTATATTCAGTTTTCAGAGCAGATAAGGCAAATAATTCCTTTCCTATAAGAGCTATTACTTAAACACATGGCCACTTAGCTTAAAAATAGAATACCGAAAGGTGGTCCAGTTAGCAGATTTTCTGCTTCTCAGTCCTTTCCCTTCACATTTGACTATTTGCTTCTCACCTGGGTTGGTGACCCAGACTATCTCTCCTAAATGGCAAGCCAGTCTCATGGCAAGTCTTGTACACTCTGTTTAAACATCTGGGGAGAATGTTTGCCTTTTCACAACAACGTGGCACTGAGTCACAGTTGTCTGGTGTTCAGCTTCAGCCTCCAGTTCCTTTTCCACCTAAACAGTTCTTCCCCTTCCCCTCCATTTTCCACTTCTCCTGTTAGTCACTGCTGCCTTCACACTAAGCACTTCTCTCTTGCACCATGTGCTTTTCACCCCCCTGGGCTATTTCAGGCTGTTAAGAACCTTGCAAATTCTCAGCCTGTCCTCCAGTGTACATGGAGTCACTCTCAACTTCATGTTATTTAATAGTAAGTCCATCTCCATTCAGGAAGGCCATTTCAAATTCTCATTAAATTTAGAAAAAAACCAAACCACCAAAACACAAAACCCAAATTCTTCCATCAGAACATTTAAGCTTTAGCCAGATCTTTATGCAACACATTTTTGGAGATATTAGGCCAGACCTTATCAAATTCAAATGGAAACATAAACAGACATTGGCAGTAATGACAATTTGAGTGAGAATACCTGACAGGGATTAGATGGTATTTATTCAGTCAGATATTTCTGCATCTGCCTGCTTCTCCTCCCTATACATTTTAATCTCTGCAAGGTTTGTTGCAATAGATATAGAGTAATGCAGAGCACAATGTGAAACTCAGAACTAGCAATGAAGAGGTGGTTCTCGCCTCAGAATTTTGCTTCCAATTCAGTATAGAAAACAAGGAGATAAGTCTGATGGAGAGCGCCGTGACCATGGCGGGCCTCCACAAGATTCAGGTAGCTCCTCACTATGCACAACCACTCCAGGTGCCAAAACCACCACAAGCTGGTTTCATGCATGAGAAATAAACACTAAAGGTAATTTGAACCTAAAGGAACTTTCAGGGCACCTATGAAATAGAAAGGTAACAAGAAGACAGCACTGTCTCCCAGTCACTCTGTGGCAGCAGCCAGGCTCTCCGTGGCTGTGGGAGCGCTGGCGACCAACAACCAGAGCTGTAGGGACAGGGTAAGGAGAGCCCCAAGTCATTGGGAAATGGGCTGGAAGAGCAGCCCAAACAAGCGCTGCCGAATTATTTCTCAACACCTTTTTTGTGGAAAAGACATTAGAGAAAGTCATGGCTTTTGCCAAAGAGTGTTTCAAGGAGCTGCTGCTGATGCCCCAGGGGCACCACCATGCCTGACTGACTGTGCCTGGCTACCTGGCCCAGAACTCCATGTCCACCCCTGAGGCCATCAGTCCCTGCCCCAGCAGGGCCAAGCTCCAGCTCCCCACAGACCTTCCCTGCCCAGCCAAGGACCCACGTTCTGACCCGGCCTCAGCCTGTCCCCAGGGAGGTGCCTGATGCCCGGGGCTGTCTCAGTGCCCTGGGCTGCAATTGTCCTGGCTGGGGTGGTAGGACAGGCCCTGGCTGCCAAGCCCTGCTCTGATGGACCCCCATGGGGAGCCCCCATAGCACCTAGTCTGCAGGGAGCCCCCAGACCGCATGGGCCACTATGACAGGGCTGCTGTAGAGTTTGACAAGCTGGTTTAGACCATCTCTGATGTCAGTTTAAGTGCGAGTCATTACCCAGTAGTACAAAGGCAGATGTAGAAAGGTCTTTTTTGAGAGGGTCATTCCTTATTTATCAAGTACAACCCTGTCAAGCAGAAAGAGCAGGTCGTCGTTTACTCCAAAACCCATCACTCTTTTCCCAATGGGGGAAATTTGTGGTATGCTTAAAGCTGCCTCCTTTCCTTATCCTTAAAAGAAATGGCTGAGACTATTTGCAGCAATGTTAGCACCATGAAAATAGCTACAGATCACTCAAAGGCACTACAGGTCTTTGTGCTTAATTTCTTTTAATCTCAAAGACAATGGCAAGAGGGAATTCATGCAGATCTCACAAGTATAAACCTTCAGACATTGTATTTGACTACATAATAGGACAAGTTTATAAGTAAGGAATAACTATGAAGCCCAAGAAATGAGGGAAAGTTTTCAGTTCACGGAGGTCTTCTCATTTAGTGATCCCATTCAGGAATACAGACCAGCAAACTAGAAGCCCTTTGAAAGACTAAGTAAGAATTTATATCCACCTGTGTATTTATATCCATAATGTAACATATCCAGCATGACAGATGTAAGAGCATTTACATTTTTCAAGATCATCTCGGGAATTTCTTGCCCCAAACTAAAAGTAGTTAATTTTCACCAGGCTGCTGCACCAAGTGAAGGTTTATGAACCACCACCATGCCCCCTGGGGAAGGCTGACCACCTCTTGCCTTGCAGCCCAGTTGAACTGTTTTCCCTGTACTGGGGTAGAATAAGTAATCCTAGATTCCCCATCCCAAATGCCATATGCATAAATACATGCACGCATGAGTTTCCTTCAAAGTAGTTTTTCAGGGCATGAACTGACAAGATTGCCTGTACCAGCAGGGTGCATTCAGCAGCAGACAGCACCATGCCATCAATGGGAACAGCCACACACTGACACCTACACACTGACCCCAGACTGCACATCTACAAGTGCTACCCACCGGGAAGTTAGCCAGCATCTACCTTTCAAAAAAAGCAGAGGCAGGGGGGTTGGACTAGATGATCTCCAGAGGTCCCTTCCAACCCCTGTCATTTTGTGATTTTGTGACTATACGCAATGGATAGTCAGACTTCCCACAACAGTGGATTTTGTAAGTAACTTAAAAAAGAAAGATATTCTCTTTTTTTTTTACTCCAATTTATTCTTTCATACACACCCACCTCTGTGCCATATGTAATCAGAAATGAATCACAGTTACAACAGCATCTGCTTTAAGTCTGGTTTCTGCTTTTTCTTCACTAGAAATAACACTTCCATTTGTGCCCACTGATGGGCTCACTGTATATTTTATCTCAGTCCAGTAACCTTCCTGTCCAACACAGAGCTAATTCCCCCCATCCCTACAGACATACACGATATTCTTTGCTTCAGCATCTCCTGTGTACCCCTCTCTGACATGATTTTTGCATCCTTACAGTGTGTGTCATCAACTACTCTTCAGTTTGCCCAGTTTTCAACAGCTGCAGCTTTGCATTGCTTGCTGAATAGAAGTTGCTTGGTTTTGTTCTTTGTCCTTCTTAATGGCAAACATAGGTTGTCAATACAGGTCATGTGAATTCCTCACGCTGTCCAAAAAAGCAAAATTGAAAGCATGTTTTCTATCATGTGCCATTAATACCAGTTGTCCTCAAAGAAAATCAGGAGATAATCCAGGAGTAATTTATACAGAGCCAAAATAAGCTAAGGAGCCTTCCAAGCTTATTTCCCTGCAGCCTCTCAATCAAGGAGCTCTGGCTTCATTTTTAAAAGACCTACTCAGTTATGTGACCATTCACTTTCAGATAGAGCCAGTGACTGATTAATATCTTGTTCTTTAAGGAATATGAAGTGGGAGCTTGGATAAGCTCATAGAAAGGATGTCTTGCCACAAGGAAGTGAAATGTCAAATGCTAGTATTCTCATGCATTTGTCTTAGCCACGCATTCCTTTTCAGTCCATCTGTTCTGTTTTCTAATAACGTGTCAATTTTTTGGCAGTATTCAGAAGGATGAGGTATTTTAGGGGTTATATTCCACTGACCTCTAGATAAGACGTGTAGCTGTATCTATGATTACCTTCTCTTTGGGAAGCACCTTGTATTTCCAAACTGCTAAATCTATCTGCTCCAAAATTCTGGAAGCTTGAGCATGGGAGTGAAACAAAACATCTACATGAACAAGCACACCCAAGAGAAATTTCCAGCTTCTTTTAAGTCAGTGGTATCCAGGACAGCTTCCTGTGACCTAGCAGTCTATACAGAACTAGCAAGTCAATTCCACTGTTAGCATCCTCATTAGAGTCAGCAGAGAAGTTAATTTCATGTCTAGATTGACTTGGAGGTATGCAGACAAGGAAATTGTTTGCTGTACTGTTTCTGTGATGTTGACAAAAGGACATGAGTAACTGTAGGAACTAATCTACTTCTTTTAAATGACCCCATCAATAGCTGCAAGGGGAAAAGACTCATTTGAGGCAGCGACAGATCTAGAAGTAAATATGCTTTTTCTCTGTAAAAGGCTAGACAGTGTCTATGGAGAACACCTTGATCTGACGTGCTTTTAGACTTTCATGTCTCAAGTACTGACCAAAACTGGTTCTCTGTATAAAAGCAGAAAACCAGCTTTTTCCGTGAAGTTTATCAACACTGGGTTATTCCCCAAATGCGTGTTTAATAGTAGAGGTATGGGCAAAAGAAAGAAGAGAACACTGATAGCTAAGTTGCACTAAATTTTAGAATCAATAAGGCTGTCATGTCATGCACTTGCATTGCTTCAGTGATGATGGAAGCAGAAAAATGCACTTTAAACCCAGTAAAACCACTTGAAAAGCAAATTTAGATTTGCGTGAGATGCATAAGATATTAAGCCTTTGCATAATTCACTTATTTACCAAAACTTCAAATCTTTTAAGTCATCCTATAAAAGATCTGCAAAGTAGTTGTGTACATCTTTGTGATGTATTTATCATGACAGCATCACAACACTTCTAGGAATATATAAGTAATTTCTACTTAGAATGCAAGAACAGATTATACAGATACACATTTTTTTCTGGTATTTTCCATGGTTATGCAAGTCAAAAGCAGCTAATTTCTTTGATGACATAAGTAAGCAAGAACAAGCCACATCAGCAACACTTTATCCACTTACAGTCAGAGAATTTGGCCCAGATATTTCTGAAGCAGAATCTGCCATAAGTGACTAAGAAGCTATCACAGCTTTTCTTCCACTTCTGGAATCTCTAAGTATTGACCTCAATCTAATAAGACTAAAGCCTTCAGATTCAATTCAGGACTTGAACCAAGATCACCACCACTGTGAGATGGTGGCATGTATATGGCCCTCTTTTATGGCCCAGCCTGACCCAAGAGCTCTTCCTCCAAGCTCCCTGCTGCTAAAAGGCTTTCTCCCCTTACTTGTATCACTTTCCTCTCCTTTGATTTTTAACTCTAATGGAATTGTTTAGCTCTGCTAAAACTATTTAGAACACAGGTTAAATGAACAACTCCATGCTATATCAATATATATTGTATCGTATGATTCACTGGAGACTAACTTGAAGGAACTAAATTAATTTTCCTTATTTAACACTATAAAATAACAACACTACTGAAAAAAAATCCAATCAAGAGTGAAGTCTTAGCAGCTGACATGCAACTAGACACCTGGGATTAAACAAAAAAAATCTTTTTTACTGTGAGGCTAGTCACAACCTGAAACTTAAAGCTGTGCCTTGCTTCCTTGACTTTAACTGGAACATGCAGGCTTATTTTATCTCTCAGACAGCACACCCTCCCTTGGGCAGAAGATCATCTCTCATGTGGCAGCCATGATGGAATAAAAGACTGTTTCCCATAACCTGGTCCTTCTGAAAAAAGAATTTCTCACTAAACACAAAAACAACCCAACCAAAAAAACCCAAGCTACTTTAAATACTCCTTTAAACTTCTTCAAGGTGACAAGGAGAGCCTGATTGCTAGACATGGTCTTTGCAACTTCTCCCCGAGAGCATGCTGTTTTACTGGAGTGTGTCATAAGTTACCTTCTGTGAAGAACACATTTAGTGTTTCAGAGAAATACTCTGGAAGTCCATAAAAAGCTAGTTACACTCTCTAAATGCAACTTGAAGAGGAGCCGCTACGCTCTTTCAACAAGGAACATTCTTAACATTTTGCCTTCAGGTCTAGGCTTAAGAACGGGGTTTGGAGGGCATAGAAAATGAAGAAAAGAGTAACATGATTGGCTGTAACTTTGAGGACTTCAGCATTAACTTTTGCTCAGACTTCTCTGCTATTGCTGCCACCCTAAAACATTATCCCTAACAATAGGAAGTACTCTTACACCTGAGGTCCACTTTTCTGGTCACTGAACTATACGCATATAGGAAGCATTGGAACCTAGGAAGAGAACACCAGCCACCCTAATTCAGGAACATGAAGCTGCAGCAATACTAGGGTATTTTCACCTTCTAAGACCCTCCACAAAGAAAGACCAGAACCAATAGTGCCTCTGTGTGTTATGGAACATTTCCTGGCCGGTAACTGAGCTAACAAGGGAAAGCACCACCCAGAGCCACCCCACTCTTGAAGGAAGAAAGAGCATACCAATTAAGTCTGAGACAGGAGCAACGAGAAATCAAGGGTTTGTGTTGTTACTGGCACTTACTAGCTTGTCACTAAAGTAATAATAGTTGCTGCCTCTCTCCTTTTCAATTATCCTTTCCCTATCCTAGCAGCAATTTATTCTCTTATTCTTTCTGCAATTCTGCAAGTAGCTCTGTCCTGCCCCCAGAGGAAGAGAAGCCAGAGGAGCCCCAGCTATCCCTCCTTCCAGAAGTAAACTACTGTTTGGGCTAAGGTCACACCTCCTTTCCTAGAAGCCTATCTATTTGTAGGGTCACTTCCCAACAAATCAATTCTGCTTCCCCTTCACAGCAAGGTTTGGAGAGAATGAGAAGGGAGATGCCAAAACATGCCTTGATCCAACATTTGATCATGGATGTCATCACCCTTTTACACATACATGTTGACCTACACATGGACCTG
Source organism: Limosa lapponica baueri (assembly GCA_002844005.1). Lineage (NCBI taxonomy): Eukaryota > Metazoa > Chordata > Aves > Charadriiformes > Scolopacidae > Limosa > Limosa lapponica. The sequence goes on along the minus strand of KZ505670.1, from coordinate 1,968,145 downwards.
CTGTAGCCAGGCACTCAGGGAAGGCATTTCAGCGGCTGCCTCCAAGACTGGGACCAGTGCTGTTTAACATCTTTGTCAGTGACATGGACAGAGGGATTGAGTAACACCCTCAGCAAGTTTGCCAACACCACCAAGGTATGCAGTGCAGTTGACACGCGGAAGGGATGCCATCCAGAGGGACCTGGACAGGCTTGAGAGGTGAGCCTGTGTGAACCTCATGAAGTTCAACAAGGCCAAGTGCAAGGTCCTGCATGTGGGCTGGGGCAATCCCAAGCACAAATACAGGCTGGTTGGAGAAAGCATTGAGAGCAGCCCCGAGGAGAAGGATTTGGGGTGATGATGAGAAGCTCAACATGAGCCGAAAATGTGCTTGAAGCCCAGAAAGCCAACCATATCCTGGGCTGCATCAAAAGAAGCATGGCCAGCAGGTCGAGGGAGGTGATTCTGTCCCTCCACTCTGCTCTCATGAGACCCCACCTGGAGTACTGCATCCAGCACTGGGGTCCCCAGCATAAGAAGGACATGGACTTGTTGTAGCAGGTCCAGAGGAGGGCCACAAAGACGATCAGAGGGCTGGAGCACCTCTCCAATGAAGACAAGCTGAGACAGTTGGGGTTGTTTAGCCTGGAGAAGAGAAGGCTCCGGAGAGACCTGATAGCAGCCTCCTAGTACCTAAAGGGGCTGGAAAAAATGGGGAGGGACTCTTTATCAGGGAGTGTAGCAATAGGAAGAGGGATAATGGTTTTAACCTGAAAGAGGGTAGATTTAGATTAGATATTAGGAAGAAATTCTTTACTCTGAGGGTGTTAAAACACTGGAACAGGTTGCCCAGAGAAGTTGTCAATGACCCTCCCCTGGAGGTGTTCAAGGTCAGGCTGGATGGGGCTTTGGGCAACCTGCTCTAGTGGGAGGTGTCCCTGCCCATGGCAGGGGGGTTGGAACAAGATGATCTTTAAGGTCCCTTCCAACCCAAACCTTCTATGATTCTATGACCTCCTATCCACTACTCATATCCCAGTACCTCAGAACTCATGTTACTGCTTTGATATTTGTGACAGGCACTTGAGCTCCCTTGTTTCCTCAACCTATTTTAATTAGAACTACACAGTGCCACTAGTTACCAGTTTAAAAATCAGGTCACCACAATATGGTTGGGATTTTTCTCAGTAACTAAAGAGAATGATTTCACAGAGTATCTTAACTGGAAATAACATGAAGTGCCAGCAAGCCATCTGTTCTAACCTCTGTGTTAAAGTTAACAGTTATTTTGGATTTCCACAAAGGAAGTCATCATTTGGGTTTTTTTTACCCTCCGGGGAGTTTAAGCACCCTCTATTTTTATTAAATGGAACAGAAACAACAGTAACTGGAGATCCCTGAAAAAGGGGCAGAAAACAAGTCAGAGACGTAAGCAGCACAGTGTTGCATAGCTATGCTATCCAGTCACTCCTCTCCCGACACAGAAGTCAATCCAGACCTTTCCCGGTCTGTCAAACCTTCCACAAGGGCAAGGCAGGCATCGCCACAAACACACACAGTGACTGACTACAGATTGAGACCGTACTGAACCATCTAACACTGCCAGCAGCCCCCAGCACGTCTGGGATATCTGGGGTTCTAGTATATTTTTGAGATGAAGTATCAGTTAGCCTGTCAGTGCTCAGGACTAATTCTAGGGATAGATATAATGCTTTTTAAGATATCAGTTTAATGTTGAGACTAGGAAGGGAAAGGCGGTATTAAGTAATTTATAAAAAAAAAAAAAAAGAAGTGATAACATTTTCTATTTCTAGTTCGAAAAACCACAAGAGTTTTGTAAGTGGCTCTTCAGATTTTTCTTGGGAGCTTTAACTCATTCTCATTAACTTAAACCTCTTCCTCCTCTGCATCTTCCCTTTCATGAAGGGGCAGTCTCCCAAATCAAACAGCTTGACACAAGAGTTGATCCTAGTCTGATTCAAGGATTTATTTCCAGCATTGACGTAGCTGAAGTCTCTGGAGACTTAAGTCCACAGGGACGTTTGTCTTCTGGCATCAGATGATGTCAGGTACTGCCACTAGGATTCTTCTCTTGAGATTTTGACCAAAAGGCTGCACTTGGAACTTTTGGTGCTACCCTAAGGTAAGTTTTATCTCACTCTCACGAAAGCCTGTTCCTTTTAAGTTCAGAGCCTAGAAAGAAAGGATTCTTACATCCAACACATCTGATCTGAGAGTACAGTTTTGTTAGTGCTCTGTGTCTGACCCTGCATTTCTTGCTTGTACTCCATTAGTGACTGAAAGATGTGTTGTCACTGCAAGGGACACCTGTCTTCACCTCAGTGGAGACCTTTTTCTCAACTGGTATGAGTCAAAGCTCTTGGGTCAGAACAGCATCCAATGAAGTGACAATGGTGCCAGTGCAAGTACGTTAGTGCAACTCCAGTTATGATATACGCGTGGACTAAAACCAGTTGATTTACAAACTAGGATTATAGGAGCTTAGTTATATACAATGCCAAATCAAATCACCATGCTATGAAGAGCATGCAGCATGTATCATCATCATCATGATCAACAGAATGAAAGGGCAGCAGCAACCTCTTCTCCATCTATTACTGGGAGGAGATGGAGATTCACAGCCATACCCATATACCTTCCTCCAGGGACATCTGCATCTACTTCTGACAACCATAAATCAGACTCATTTGTTTCAAAGGAAATATGATTTCCTGAATTAATAGGTCATCAATTTAGTTCTTTTCCAAACCAACATTAAAACCCTAATCCCAGTTCCGTCTATGTTAAAATGGATATTACTATAAAGTCATGATATGAAGGAATAAGCCAGAAAAGATAGAGAAATTAAGTGATAATTGATACTGAAACAGCATCACACCATGAAGCCTATGGTCCAGAACCTGATCTTAGAAATGCTTATGAATAAGAATCATCAATAAAACTTGCAGAGTTCTTTAAAGAGGCACACTAGCTTGATATTTAAATATTCTACAATGTCTAGCTATTCCTAGAGGCAAATACAACTTCTATTTGCACATGTGTGAGAAGCACGACAGAACTTTCTCTGGGCTCCAGTGCTACCTTACTTCCCTATCCCAAGCTCCTTCCTCAAATAGGTTTCTACCTGGCCCACTGCACAAATTTCAGCACACTACATCAAGTCTAGCAGCACTTTTACGTGTTTACCTTTTCAAAGCACAATGAAGGAATTAAACACTACACACAAAAAAAACCCACTGCTTGAAGACAAGCAAGCTTAAGACAGGCAAACTATCAGCTCAGGCGAGAATGGCAGCAACCATCACATCCTGTTCCGAGATGCAAGTGTGTGGTTTTTCTCATATCTCAGCTCTTCATAATCTTTTCTAGCAAAGCCTTGCTGCAACACAGTCGACTTGGTTGTTGAGGCCTGCGGACAGATACATTGTAATGGCTCTGTAGGAAAACCAGCGGTACAACTTACTACACAAGCCAGTCCAGAGAGAGCTCAGTGCTGTGCGCTGCTGCTGGGTGTCATGCCGTGTCAGTTCACTCTGGCCAAAAGCCGTGCAAGAAGGGTTAAGGTTAGGGACGGCTCCACAGAAAGCCTTGCAGCCAGAGGGAATCCCAGCCCCATTTCCAGAGCCCTTCTGCACAGCACATCACCTGCATTGCCCAGATCCGCGGCTTTCCCCACCTGTAAGCAGGGATGAGGAGCCACCTGCCACACCAAAGCACAGCCAACCCCGGGGCCTGCGCAGCACACCCTGCTCCGGGGAGAGCCTCCCCGCTTCCCGCGGGGCTCCCCGGAGCTGCTGCCGCTCGGGGCACCGCTGCGGCGCCGGGGAGGGGATGCCTGTGACTAAGCACGCGCGGCCTCCCCTCGCCCGCCCGCTCACTGCCTCGGCCCGGCTCGCCCCGCGCCAGCGGCCTGACCGCAGGGCCGTTCCCGGGAGGGCACCGGGAAGGAGGCACCTGCCGTCCCGCCCCGAGGCCAAGGACCGGCCATCAGCCCAGGCCGAGGGCCGGGCCCGCAGGGGTTTCCCAGGCCTCAGCGCCGCCCTCCGGGCACCCCCCGCAGGCAGCCCCGCTCCCCAGGGCCGGCCGCAGCGGCCGGGCCCCGCCGCCCCCTGCCCCGGCAGCCCGCTCTCCGCCGTACCGCTGCCATCCTTGAAGTGAGGGGGTGGGACGTCTCGCAGCGACCGGGTCCAGCCCCCCTTCTCCGCTTCCTCCTCCTCCTCCTCCTCCATCGGTCCGGGGCCGCCCGGGACAGCGCTGCCGCCGCCGAACTGCCGCTGCCGCCGCCGCTCCGCCGGGGTGGCCGCCGCCCTGGGGGCGCGGCGCCGGGCCGCCCTGCCCCGCGGGCCCAGCCCCTCCGGGCGCCCCTCATCCTCCTCGTCGTCCTCCTCGTCCTGGGAAGAGGCGGCGGAGCGGGAGTCGGCCGAGGTGCTGTAGAAGGGGTTCCCGCTGCTGTCCTGGCCCGACTCCCCGAAGACGTCGTCGGAGATCTGCAGGCTCTCGTAGCGGGAGCGGGCCGCCTCCAGCAGCGACAGCGCCTTCCTCCGCGCCGGCCCGCCGCCGCCCTCCGCCATCATCTCGGCCGCCGCCAGCAGCCGCCCGCGCTCCCCTTGGCCCGGCTCGGCCGGGTCCTGCGGCCGCAGGCAGCAGCCCAGCAGCAGGAGCGGCTCGGGCACGGCGGTGGGCAGGCAGGGTGTAGGGGGAGCCCCGCCGCCGCCGGGGCTGAGCCCTGCCTCCCGCTCCCGCCCGCACCACCCGCCCCTGTGTGTGTGCAGGGACATGGGGGGAAGGAGCCAGCTCAACATCTCCAAGTACCACATCCAGCCAATTACCGCGGCAGTCCGCGCCCGGGAGGTGGGGTTATATGGGCGCCGCGGAGCCAGCGCCGGCCGCCCACCGCCCGCCCCGACGCCCGCCGCCGCTCCGCCCATTTAAACCCACAGCGCCGGCTGCGGCGGAGCCGCCGCTG
>KZ505670.1:1950362-1962998 GCA_002844005.1 Limosa lapponica baueri | reverse complement strand
AGGCCCGCCAGTAGCGCCCGGTGTGCGGGGAGGGGGGTGAAGGGCTCCCCAGGGCAAGGGACCGCCGGCGGGGGCTGGCTGCCGACCCCCCCTTCACCCCACCCCCCGCAGCCCCGGCCTCCCCAGGCAGGAGAAAGGCGCTGAGGTAGGGCCCGGCTGGGTCGGGGCTTTGAGAGCGTGGCCGGGGCCACACTAACTCGTCGTGGCTTCACGGCAGGTGGGGGATCATGAGCAGCTACATGGCCCTGGTGTCATGGTCCCAAAAGAGTGCACAGAGCTCCAGCGCTGGGGCGGCCCAAGAAGCGAAGCAGGGAAGCTGTTGGAGCACAGGGCTGCAGGGCACCTGGTACGTGGGGCCCACCAGCCAGGTGCTGGCCTGCCACCCGGCTTGGGCTCCGGGGAAGCTTTGCATGGGCCTGGGGTGACAGGTATGCTCCGGCCCATTGCTGGATCCAGCATGGAGCATGCTGCAGGGTGTGGGGCCGAGTGCCTGCGGTGTAAGGTTTGGTTTCTTGGGCAAGTACGGTATGAAGTAACCATTTTTCCAAAATTGCCACTGATTTAAAAGTAATATGGTGGCACAAGAAAAACAAGGGAAGTGAAAATACCTGTGCCCCAACTGGGTTAGTTAAATGTGATTCAGAAGTATCCCTGGAGTAATCTAAGAATTTCATGCAGCAGTTGAAGCCCCTGGTTGTGCAGCAGTCAGGATGGTCTGTCTGATGTTACAGGAATGTTTGAAATCTCTGATCAAGGTTTATTATTATTACTATTGGCATCCCACTGTGCTGGTTACTGTACAAACACTCATTAAGGAGACAGTCCCTGCCTCCCTTCTCGCCAACAGCGATAGCAGCTATCGAGCCTACCCTTTCACAGCAGTGCTTTCAAAATAAATGGTGATCGGATTCTGTGGATTGATTGTATGCAGCTGGGGGAGGAGCATATTATTTGCAATTTTTGATGCAAACTTTCGGCATAGGTTGATCTGAAGATCTGTTAGTGTTACAGATTTTACAAATTTTATAATACTGAATATTTCTGTCCAAAAAACAAAGATCAATGTCCTTCTCATGATTCTCAAGGACTTCAGCACAACCTGGAATATGATAAAAGCTGGACTGTATAAGTATTTAAAAGACCAATCTTATGTTCTATTCTGATATTTTTAAATTGCAATGACTTCATTAAAACTTTAAAGTTCTATGTAATGCATACAGGCAAATCCAGAGAAACAAATCTATCTCCTGTGTGTCCTTAAGCAAACAGAAAAGCCCAGTGTAATATGAGAGGTGAGATTTAAGCCGTATTTCTACTTTGAAAAATCTCATAAGTGTCTTATTGATTATATTAAAAAATTACTAAGTTTATATACAAATGGATTTTAAAATTTTTTTTACTGCAAACTCTGCCAACTTAGCCTGTAACTTGGGCATCACACTGGCTTCATTTCATCTCCCTGCTCACCAGAAATCATAGCTCTGTAGGCTAAACTATCCTTTTAATCGCATCCATGCCACCCTGTCAGAATACCCTGATGGGAAGGCATAACTGGACTTTGCAGAATTTTTCTTGCTAGTAATGATGGGCAACCAGCTTGAATCTCGTGAATCCAGTTTATTGGGTTGACATGTAGAAAAACACAGATTAGTCTTCACAAACCTTGTCTGTTTTACATGCAGACCCCATGAAACAAAAAAATAGTGGTGTCCTGTGTCAAACTTTTCACACAATGGTTTTTAAGACTGAAAAAAATACTTTAAAGATGTCAAAAGGTTCTTTTGTTCAAACCTTTCGTACAAAAGGTTCTGTACTAGAGCCATTGAAGTAAACTTTGGATTTGTGGAGGGATGGATTTCTCCATCCAGATGATGTAGAATTCACCTCAGCATCCAGGTTCTATGAGAATGTCTATGGACACTGAAATGTCTTTAAACTTGCTATTTTTGAGTAAAATACAACAGTGGGAAGGACTGCTCTGAAGTTCAGGGCAGAAAAAGAGCGTTTATCAGAATGGGCCCCCGGTAAAAATATTGATGGAAACAGTCCAGAGACTGAAGAAACCCACCCAGACTTCTTTAGCTGCTGTTTGCAGCAAAGAAAATTTCTCCCTGCTCTTGCACACTTCACTCCAAAAGCTGGCTCCCATTGCAGCTGGCTGAGGCACGCTGCTAGGACCTTCCTACCTAATGGCATGCCAGATGTGAGAACTTCAGCTTTCCTTCTTTTGAAGGGAATGCTGAACACAAGAGCTCTGGGAGGAGCCCATTGCAACATCAAAGGAGAGAGGCAGGACTGAGCCTTGCAGTTGCCAATCCAACATCACATTTTAAAGATGGAGTCTCCTGCCATGCACACTAATGAGCTTTTTGTTGGCAGAACTGTCCCCTCTTTTAGCCTAGTCTGTAAAAAGACAAGTTCTTCTGCCTGTCCCACAAGCAGAGAGACGGCTTTAGTATCTTACGCATGCATGGGAGGATAAGATCATGTTTCTGAAACAGGACTATAGAGGCTCCCCCACAGGGCTGTGTGCCTAGGGTTTTGTCTTGTCTTACAGTTTAAGACATAGCTGTGCATGTGTTCCTCTCAGATCAGCCATACAAAGTGCCCATTGGATTACACTAACCTGAAATGAGGGTTCTGGATTGTGAAAATTGCCATGTGTGACATGCTAGTAGTCATTTAATCCCAAATGATTTTGGAGAGGCAGAGATAGGACAGGTGGTTCTACAAGTGGTCTCATCAGCCCACTGGGTTTTCATGAACAGTTGAGAAAAAGGTCACCAGTGGTGGTTTGCAGTTGAAAGAACTAATTATATAAACCTAATGGGACATTATAAACATAGCTGTGTTTTCTCCTTAATCACTTATACTTGTGTTTAGCTGCTAGAAAACACTACTAGAGTAAATGGACTTTTGTATCCATGGCAACCTGTGGATCCATTTTTAATTTGCCTACAGAGAAAATATTTGGGTTTTTTTTTCCCTGAAGTTTTCTGTTTTCATTGCATTGGTACCTTCTGTACAATCCTTCTGAGCCTGCCAACCTTCAAGGTGAAGACTATGATAGGCCTGAGCCTCTCATCTTGTGCAAGAGGTCATTGAAGTCTTTAACACTTCCCATGCAGCCCCAATGGCCAACTGTCACTGGCTGATTTCTTAAATTATCTTTCAACCAACTGATAAACTATTTTAAGGAAGACGCATATTGGATCACATCATGCATAGCAGAGCCAACTGAGCAGTCAGCACTAGTGATCAGGTGGTCCTTTGTGTTCACTTTGCACAGTTTCAAACTCCATTCTGCTTCTGCTGCAGCCAAAGGTCCCATAATCCCATTGCCTTGATCAGTGTGGCCTCTGCTGGGAGTGGGATCAGTCTCTAATTCGGTTTCTTGGTTGGGTTGCTGAGGAAGACCACTTCAGTTTCACATTTGCCTGCTTTGGTGGTTCTGTAGCTCCCATAAATTGACTGTGGGCTGCCTGAAGAGCTCTTGCTGAGAAAGTGAACCACTGAAAGACGGCACATCATAGGTTTCTAACTCTCCTCCTCTAACCACTTCCCTTTACAGTGTTTAAAGATAGCTAGAAATGTATCAGGGTTTTTCTTGTACTGCTATTCCATGTGTTTCAGGAGGTGGTAATCTCTCCCTGAAGGCACATATGCTAGAAGGAAAGGATTGTGGGCTAGTTTGAGCTGGTCTGTTAAATCAACATGCAATGTGACGGGTTTTGAAACTTAATAGGATAAGAAAAGTGAGGCCTTGTGCCTGTACTGAGAAGTCCTGAATTTCTCACTTCTCAGTAACTTACTCTTCATATTTAAACATCTAGCTCTTTGAGGAAGGGTCTTGTGCCATCTGTGCACAGTACTTTACACTCTCAAACCTTGGCTCAGGTCCAACAGAATATTGACATTTCTATCTCCTGCCTAAACTTCCTTGGTTCCTATTGATTTCACAGAGTTTGTAGACCTAAGCCCTGGTGTGTGCCTGGTCCTTTTACAGCACAAATACATTGAGATGGAATAATAGTTAATCAGGTTACAAAATTATTCTTTTCTAATCCCCTGTTCTGCAAGTGCAGCCCAGAATCTGAATTTCAAACTGTCTTCCATCTCAATGCCCTCCTAAAAGGAGTCTGTAGAGTCAGAGTCCATTTGTTCATCCAGCATGAGGTCAATGGGCTCTAGTTCCCTCTTCCATTATTTCACTGCCTCAGGTGAACAGGCAAACTTGGCAAAAAGGCTTCATCAAGACTGAAAACAGCAATGACTTGGAGCCAGTGTATGGTTTCCTTCTAAGCCCCTGAGAAGAGGCAAGGAAGAGCTGTCCCATCCCTGGAAGAGATCACGGATCAGGCTGTTTCTCAGCACATCACCATGTGATGTCCCTACTTCACAAGGAAGAAATCTATACAACCACAACCAGTTGTGTTCCATTGCTCTCTGTGCTCTGCAATAAAGGCTTCTGTTACGTGCCTGGCTGCACGGCACAGGGACAAGCAGCTCTGCAGGGCTTGACTTGCCACTGCACTGCCCTGTGTAATATACTTACTCCACATAGGGAGTTGTGGAGCTTTTTCTTCTTCTCCCTACAACTCTTCTGTTGGAATTAACATTGATAATAGGTGGGTTGTTTGTTTGTTGTTTTTTTTTTAACTCATCAGGTATTTACAGCATGAGATGTTAACAGCAATCACAATGTTTGTCTAGATATTTCCTTTTTGCTTTCTTGTTTTCAACTTGTTTGTAGTGTTTGAACCCTGTTTCTTGGATTGATATTTTACATTGCCCAGATACGATGTTAACGCAAAGCTCAAGGAAAAAAGCAAACTGCTGTTTTCAAGTGAGAAAAAGGGAACAAATATATTTTTCTCATAATATAAAAGGGAGAGGTGATTTTTGTCACTTCTAACACTGAAACAAGTGCAGGCTGAAATTTAAAATTTAGCAGAGAAATTTGAGTGTTTCAACGATGAACAATTTTGATTTGTTTGGCTTAAGAGCCTTTGAAAACCATGTTCTGTGGATGCATGGTACATTTTTAGCAAAGCTGTATTATGAACAACTCTCACCTAAGCTCCAAAGGGAAAGATAAGGTGTGTTGTTCATGCATGCATGGTAGATTAGCTGTTTCATCAATAATTTATGGAGGGTCCATAGAGTATGCTATAACAGTCTGCAACAGCCCTGTCTTGCTCTCTGGTGCATTCATGGAGCAGAAGCTATAGCCAATAGGCCAGAAGCACATAACTGTGCTGTCTCTTAAAAATCAGAGTGCTCTAATGCTTCACTTATTTTTCCATTGAAAACCATGCAGTTTTGAAATACACTTTTTGAAGGGCTGACCCCATACTCACACTTCACAGTAAGACCTGATCCAGTAAGGCAGAGCCTCGTGGGAGTGCTGTTAAAGGCTGCAGTCATTAAGCCAATGCTGTACAGCAGCCTTTGTCCCCCACAGTGTAAATCATGTTCAGCTTTTGATTAACATGGGAGCGGAATCTCGAAAGTCCCTGGGATTGGGAGTGGGGTAGCATCTGGAGGCTCTTTGTTTAGCTAGTTAGTTCTATTAAAAGACACTACAGGATCATTAAGTTTGCAGGGCATGACACCCACAGCTAGTGACAGAAACTTTGCTCCTCTGGACCTACAACTCACAGTCAGAACTGTGATAACATGTTCACTCCTTACTATGCAAAGAACACATTAAAACATACCTGCATTTCTACCACCTACAACAGTGTTTGCTGTAAGTGATAATTTCAGGTCTTACCCTCTTTGTTCATTAGCTCAGTAAAAACATAAAGGCTTTTTCAGAGGTAGTCATGCTGTGGAAACACATGAAGGAGGTGACTAGAGAACAAGATCCTATCCAGGTTGGTTCATCATTTGCTGTCTTGCATAGCATTTGCTTTGCCATGGCTGTCCTTGCTTTATCACCACTGGTCTGCAGCTTTCCAAGCTCACCTTCCTGAGACCTTCCTAGAAGAACGCTTCAGCTGCCAAGTCAGGTGCCTGTCTGGCTGAGTGAATTGGTACAGCCAGATTCTGTCTATTTATTCTACGGGCTACACCAGCATCTATTCTTCCTGTTGCGGCTCAAATCTGAGAGTTCTTCAGCTGCAGAATTTGCTCATTCTTTTTGTTTATTGGCTTGTAAATTTACCTTTCTAACACAGAAGTAGAGTGGTAATATCATTACATATTACAAAAATTAATCATTGATAATAAATATTTGATAATAAACTATTACTTCATAACTACCTTATCAATATTATTAATAAACCACTAAACTTTAGAATAATAATATCATAAAATAAGTACAAGATGCTAGTGAAAAATGGCCCCAAAGATACACTAACATTATGAATGCCTTTTCTTGGAGACAGAAAACGTAGTCCCGTAGGAGATAACTTCTTTTTCCAAGAAAAGGCTGAAAGTTCAACTATTACAAAATAAGTGGGCTTTGCTCTTGAGGGTAATTGAACATCTGCAGCAGTGAATGAAACGTACAAACACTTCCCAGCTCTCAGGATTTGGCCTATCGAATGGTCCTTTCAGGTAGAAGAACCACAATGCCCAAAAACAGTTCCTTGAGATGTTTATCTTTGATGGCTACCACCACTTTCCTTTTCTGTGCTGAAATGCATTCTGGTTTTTAGCATCTTTTTCTAAAATGCCCTTTGAAGTCACCAGGAAATGCAGTATCCCATCTGGCAGTTGCCAAGATGCATTGATCAGTGTTATCTAAATTGGCTCCAATCCGTCAACAACCTATGGTAAGCCTTCTCATAAGAGATTACCTGGGGTTTTTTTTTGTGTGTGTGTATGTGTGTGTGCTAGTAACTTGTCAAACAATTATAATCCTATTGAAATGTGTAGTCCTTGCAAAGCAGTGCAGGTTAGCAAAGTAAGCTTAGACTGACACCCTGTTGCATTTCATCAGACACCAAGCAGATTCATTTATGTTTTGGTCAAAAGCAGCCCCCTTAATCACATTGTTTAGTGGATTCAATTTGTCTCCAGAGGAAAAAAAGGCTGAAAAGGCAAAATATCTTCTGTATAGGGCGATTTCAGTTGCTTAAGGATCTGAAATGGAATCACATCTTCCCACAAAAATGGAATAATGTTAGTCATACAGTATGGCAGATGGCTGTTAGTCACCATTAAATTCAGAGAGTTCACCCACTCTGTTCAATCAATAAAGCCACAAGAGAGACCAGTTCCCAATTAGCTCCTGCAAAAGAAGTCTTTCAGAAGTCAAAATCTGATCATAAAAGGGAGCAATATTGAAAATGTGTGAGGCGATAGGAAAGAAGAAAGTGAGAGAGAATATTTTCATTAACAAAAATAATTGTTAATCTCAAAAATACCTTCTGTTTGACATCCTTACCCTGTAAGAGATAATTTCTTTTTCCAAGAAAAGGCTGAAAGTTCAACCATTACAAAATAAGTTGGCTTTGCTCTTGAGAGCAATTGAACATCTGCAGCAGTGAATGAAATGTACAAACACTTCCCAGCTCTCAGGATTTGGCCCATCAAATGGTCCTTTCAGGGCACATCAATGACTGCTGGCTCGGCATGCTCTGAGTTTCTATTCTGAGTTGCAACACTGGAAGCTACCAATTCCAGAAGCTGTAGTCTCTAAATAGCTTGTAATGTTGTTAGAAATAGCATATTTAAAAGACATCTGGAAAAAATGTTTGCAATCTTTTGTCAGAAATGGTTTATTTGCATGCCAGTTTTTCTCCAAATACATAGTCAGGATTCGGAAGAGGAACATTTCCAAAGAGCATTGTCAAGATAAAAATCAGACTTCTTGATACTGTGAGATGGAGAAAACTATTAACTGAAATGCATTTTTATAAGTTCCCTCTATGGGATGCTGAAAATAATTTTACAGAAATGAAAAAATCATCTTTTATGTTAGATTTATGTTCTTCCTTTGTTTTTTTGCTTTTTGTGTAGCTTAGATAATTTGATTAATGCCTGTTACTTTCATTCAGATGGGCATGCTCTAACAAAATCCCTTGCTTTTTCACAGTTTGGCAAACTTATTGTATGTTGGATTGATTACATTTCAAGACAAGCTTAAAATTTTTTTTAAAAAGCCTGTTCCCACTATCTTAAGACATCATGTGAAAACATTCTTACGTGATGGAATGCTACTCTGACCCTTTTTTGCAGGGAGATTACGTGGTCTGAGAGGCATTAAAGCAATTCTGGTGACCAGCTGCAGCTAACTCCCAAGCCAGAACATTGCTCTTCCACGTATGATGTATCATTGCTACACGGTGGATGGCTGAAGGAATCACCATTGCAGAGAGCTACTGGCAACACGCCGGCTATTGCATTGTCCTCTTCTGACAGTACCAACCTATGGATTAAATCCAACATATGAGCTATAAAGCCACAGTTTCTTCTAGTGCCTCAGTTTATTGCAGCACGTTGTCCCATGGTATGGAGCTACTTGCTGCCCATTGGGACTTCATGGCCAAGCAGTCCCATCCTTAGACCTTGAAACATTTCCTAGAGGCTTTTTTTGGGGATTACTCTTCTTAAATTGGCAGAGACTGCTTGTAGGCATCACTTCAGTCCTTGTAATCATTCTGTCACTGCTCAGACACTTGACTTGTAGTTTATCTGGAGTATCACCACTGTGTTTCAGTCAGAGCATCGAACAGCTACCAGAACTATACAAAGATCAGGCACCAGCACATTGGCCTGGATTTGAATAGGCACCTTCTCTGACATCAAGGCACAAGCCTTCCCTGTTGTCTGCTTTTTAAAAAAAGGGAAAAAGAAAACACATCTTTTTTTCATGTTCTTTTTAAAAACAATTTCCTGCTATGTGAGCACTGCTTTGCTGAGAGTCTTTTTTTTTTTGCAAAGCTATGTATGCTGAAAGCAGCAGAATGTTCATGGAAATTCAGCTACCATTGTAAATCTGACAGTGCTTCATGTGTCACATCCTTGTCTGCTTAATTTCATGAAGTAAATGATAAACCACAGTGGGTAAAGGCACTGGGTCTTCACTAAATTCTGGAGTGACATTGATATTTGTCAGCTACTTAACTATTAGTCCTTCAAAGTTGCTCTGTAACACAGAGAGTCTAGTAAAAAAGAAAGAGAAAGAAGAGAAACCCTTCTGTATGCCAGTTTAGTTATTGAAGCTTAAAATATATATTATGCAAAATATTCTAGCTACCAGACCATTTGTTTGTTCACTTGCAGTGCTCATTCACTTTTTCTCACTTGGGTCACCTGCCTTTTCAAAGCTCTTTATGCGTAAAATTAGTCCCTGGAGGAGATTACACAAATAACATATGGAAATACGGAATTACTCTCCTGATTTAACAACACCTGCATCTTTCTTCATCTTCCCCACTGTATACAACCACTCCTTGTTCCTCTGGGAAGCCTGCTGTCACAAATGAGAGCCTTCTTCATGGTCTGTAGGCTGAGGACACGCTCATTCCCTGCATTTCCCTTACACACAGCCCTGAACTGGTCTCCCTGATCTCATTTAGCCAGCCATCTCATCAGGACCAGTAGGAGTTTTTGTCACTGATTTAACTGAGCGTAGGTTTGTGGACTTCATCTTTCTTGTAAGATTCCCCAGATTGATTTCTGTATTTTAGAAGTCTTTTCCCACAGTGACTCACTTTATTTTTTTTCCAAATTCTCTTCCCCTCCATGCTCAAAATATAGCAAAGAAATATAAATTAATATCACTGCCTGATATCTATTTGGGGAGCAATGAGGAAATTGTATATTACGCTTAACTGACTTAACTGACATAAAAATACCTTGTGGGGTTTTTTGATTTATAGTCTTGAAAAAAGGTTGCATGGTTTGATTTTCACTCTGGTCATCTTTATTAGTGGATTGCTACAATTACAGAGGGAACATTCTCATCTGACTACGATTCCTTACCCGTTACAGAGGGGAAATCATGCTGCTCTGCAGACACAGCCTTCCTTCACAAGCTGTACTGTTCAATAGCTTACCCTTCCCACAGGTAAGGATTGCATAGCCACTGGGCCACCAAGACATATCATGGGCATGCTGTTAACCTAGTGATGTGGCTACAGTCCCTGTAGCTTCTCTCCTTTCTCTATCCCTGGGTAAATTTGCACCTGCCCTTCCTGGGGCTCTGTTTTCCTATGTTTTCCTACATAATCTATGTCATTGCCTTCCAGAGAGAAGGCAAAATCTAGTTCATGATTTACTACTGTCCTCAGTTACCACTACTAGATGTCTTCTCTGATGTCTGTCTTCTCCAGGAAAACTTCTCAACTGCTTTTGCATCCTGGACATCTTCAACAGCATCAACATCTACTAGCAAGGTGATACCTCAGGAACATACTGCCCCCTCCCAAAGACAATTAGCCTTAGCATTACTTAAAGATTGGTGTGTAAATTACATTTCTCTGGAGCCTATAACTTCTTAGTAAAATAGACATTTGCTGCAGGCAGCTGCAGTACAAGTCAAACCAATTTATTTAGTGAAGATTAATAATTTGATACAATTATTTTCCAAGGACACTTACTAGGGTTATTTTTGAACGTTCAGTCATTTCTCAGCCTTAAATGTGCTGTCTGATGAATGTAGCTGGATTTGTACTTTTAAGTCAGCTTTGTTTCATTTCCGTTCCTTTTTCCAAGCAGACACTCTACAAAGATGAGCAGAGGTCAAATCATCAGCTGTTGGCTGTAACGCTGTCCCCTTTCTGCTAGTTCAGTGTGGATAAATCTCCTTGATCTTGAAATACACAAAAGCAGACTGAAAGCTAAAAGAAAATCCTGAGTATTTAGCTGTCTTGGAAATGTCTTTCCAAATATATATTCTGCAAGATTTATCTTGCAAAGCTTGTTAAACAGATCTGTTCAGTACTGGGCACCTTTTGTCTGGTGGTTTAAGTAAAGAGACATTGATTCCACTGAGAGAAAATAGTAAGCAAAGGCTACTGACAAAACAGCTGACTGTATATCTGCACTCTTCAGGAATAAGGGCATATACTTTAATTTATATAATTGTGGAAAATGCACTCATGTTTTAAGGAAAGCCTGGCTACTCCTTCATCATGTAAACATCCCATATTTATCATTTGCCATGACAATGAATGGTTCTTGTTGATGAGGATATGTGTTTGCAGCAGGTACTAAGTGAGATCAATCAATAGGTTAAGACAGATAATCTGGGGCTGTAATTGCCTGATTCAATAATATTCAGCCTTATTAGCCTTATCTGGCCATAAGATGCATGCTCATCATGTTGAGGAAACTTCTTATTTGTCAGTGCTTGTGTCTGCAGTTTTTCTCCTCCTCTGCCTCATGCACAGCATGGGGAGCAGCACAGAAACTCAGGCTCACTGGGCTCAGAGGCCTGGACCCCATGAGACACTGATAAGGTCCACCTTAGATCTGTGTCACTTCTTCCTTCGCAAAGGCTCTGACACGTTCTTTCAGAAAGGCTCTTCAGATACAGCAGAGAGCCAGCTGTTGACTGGACAAGTTGTTCCAGCGGTGACAGCCAGCTCCAAGTGACTGGATGTATGCCCGTTACACTTAATTAAGAGATTGGTGCTGCCACTGGATGATGGGTACGTGTCAGGTTGCTTGACAGAGAGTGCCAGATGCCGTCCCCAGGTGCCATATGAACTTTCTGTCACAAGACAGGAGAAGGGCCATGTTTGTGGGCCCTCCATCGGAAGCACCCCTCTCTGGCATGAGCATGGAGCCTCCTTTCCATGAAGGCTCTGCTGGGCAGGATTTCAGATGTCCCCAGCACTATCTTATTTTTTTCTGCGTTAACTCAGAAGCAAAACTTGATCAATGCTCAATGCAGAGTGCACTCATCCATCTCTTCTTTCTTTCTCCTATTTCTGTTTTCCTATTGATCTCTGCAGATGTGGGCATGATATTATGAAGCTGGAAGATACAGTGACATTTCTTCATCCCTGAAGGCATTCTCAGAAATCTGCAAATATTAAAAAAGGATGACACCTTCCAAGATCAGTTGACATTTCAGTTCAGGTTATGACATACACACTAAAGGTATGAGGTTAATCATGATGTGTTTTCAGGGTGACTCCATACCCAGGAACTCCTGTGAGAGAGGTGGAGGATATGGGAGGTTTACAGTAGGAAAGGTGACCTGCTGGAGGGGAAGACCAAAAGACAAAGGGTCTCAGCAAGAGGGAAAGAAAGAAAGAAAGAATGGTAATGCTGGGGCAGACCAAATGTCTCTCTTGCCTACATACCCACTCTGTCAAGGGCTAGTAGCAGCAGCTTAGAGGAAAAGCCTAATGGTACAGTGCTGTCATGCAACCACTGTTGGCCCCCCAGCCTTGAGCTCTCATCTGCCTAGGAACTTTCAGAGATGGATGTAACGACATCTCTCTGTCTAATGGCCTTGGTAGGCTTTATTTCTGATCATTTTTTTAGAATCATAGAATCATAGAAAGGTTAGAGTTGGAAGGGACCTTAAAGATCATCTAGTTCCAACCCCCCTGCCATGGGCAGAGACACCGTCCACTAGAGCAGGTTGCTCAAAGCCCCATCCAGCCTGGCCTTGAACACTTCCAGAGATGGGGCATCCACAACTTCCCTGGGCAACCTGTTCCAGTG
>KZ505670.1:1907211-1950267 GCA_002844005.1 Limosa lapponica baueri | reverse complement strand
CTTCAGATATTGGTAGGCTGCTATAAGGTCTCCCCGGAGCCTTCTCTTCTTGAGGCTGAACAACCCCAGCTCTCTCAGCCTGTCTTCATAGGAGAAGTGCTCCATCCCTCTGATCATCCTCGTGGCCCTCCGCTGGACTCATTCCAGTTTTAATTGCGTTTTAATTGCTTTTTAAGCAGATTTGTACTTCTGGCTTTCTCAGCACCCTTTGCAGCATGCTGTGGCAATGAATTCCACATTTTAAGCACAGCTTGTAAAGTATTTCCTTTGTTTTTAACTTGCCACCTGATCATTTCATTTGATGTCCCTCAGTTCTTGCATTGTGAGAAACAGTCAATAATTATTCCCCATTCATTTTCTCTGTGGTGTTCATAATTTTTTATATCTATATATGATTTATTTTTTATTTTTATAGAATTTTATATTCTTTTGTACCTTTTCCAGTTTTACCATATCTTTTTAAAGACTGATTAATCAAAACTGCATGAAGTTTTCAAGGTGTGAGTGCATTGCGGACTTTGGCAGTGACCTATCAATGTTTTCTGTTCTATTTTCTACTCCTTTCTTACTAGTTTTTAGCCTTCGGTTTTCCATTTTCACGGGTGCTGAATATTGAATTGATGTTTTCAGGAGTTATCCAGAAAAAACCCCAATTTCTCTTTCCTGAATAATAGTTCCTGATTGGAACGTGATGAGACGCAGAACTTGGAACCGAGGTGCTTTAATCTAACATCAAAACAGAGACAAAAATGTGGAAAAGGAAACAAGGATGCATAAATTCATATGAAGATAAATGATACGGACTCCTTTTTCCATCTTCAGAAAGAAGAGGAAGCTGCAGAGAAGCAAGTTGCAGCGTGAGAGGTAAGAAATGACCAAGATGCGGACCATACAACCTTGCTTTTCATATTTGGTTGAAGCAGGCATTATTAATGAGGAATAACAGCATTTATTGTAATTCCTGATGAGGACAGAAAATAATCAAAGATGCTGCAATTGTGAAAATTATGGCATTTCAGTGGAGACTGGAGGAGATGGAAAGAAGAGAGAAGAAATGATGTAGCTATTCAGCATGCAACTGCACCACGGACCACTTCTCAGAGGGGCCCAGGTGCAGTCTAGAAAATCAGGGGAAACAAGAGGTGAATGTCAGCAGCTGGTAGGATAAACAGCCTCATTTCGATTATTGTGCTGCTGTCTGTACTGAGCACGCAGTACCACTAACAATAAATGCAAAACTAGAAGACTAGTCCCAAGTTCCCTTTCTGTTATTTTTTAAATTGTAAGAAGATGAAATGAATGAATGAAAAGAATTATTTTTATTAAAATTTTCCCCACGTTTAGTGACAGCAAGGTTCTTTACATGTAATATATTGGCTCTGTTAATGAATTACATATGAATTTACAGCCATTATTGCATTAAGAGGTTTCCAGCAGTTCTGTCTTAGAATATTTCATGTGAAAATTCATGTGCTCCAGCATTGTTACTCTTTATTGCACCCAGGGGATTATGGCACACATACGTTGGCTTTATACTATCTGAATAGTTTAATCGTTTCAGTCCCTTGCAAAGAGATGACCATCAGTCAAATTGATTTTTATACTTCTCTGTTGACCCCATGAATGTCTAGATGACTAAATTAACCTGGTTTTCTCCCAATTACTCTGGTAAAAAATATTACTAGACTAGAAACAGGATGGAGACCAGACAGTTTTTCCCTATTTAGTTACAAATATGATTTTTCCTCATTTATTATTATTAACTGACTAATTGATTTAGTTTCAGTTAGTTACTCTTGGTTACTTTGAAATCTAAGGAAAAAAAATCTGGAACACCTGAAGAAAAGTTTACAGTCTTATGGAAATAAATGTCTTTTTTTCCCAGCTATCTTTGCTTTAAAAGAATTGTGTAGTGTAACATGGCGATTTCCAGAATGGTCAAGTCAGTGAATTACAAAAAAATATTTGGGAATTTTGATGAATGTACTCATTAGCAGACTTAAAAAGCATATTAAAAGTAGACTTAAATGGGGGAAAGAAGCCAGCACTGAAGAAATCCAGGTAGCAATAGCATCTTTGGAAACTGGTTTATTCTGTCCCTTTTATATAAACAGGTCAGAGTGGAAAGAGGCAGCTTCTTCCAAACACAAGCAAACACCACACTGATATCCAGAAATGATGCAGAATTACAGCAGGTTTCCCAAGGGTTTGGAGAATATCTGACTTGTCCCACTACTTCACTAGAGGTCTCGCACAGAGATAATGAATGGCCCTTTTAGTTCTCCAGTGGTGTCCCCCTGGGCACCAAAGACAGAATATCTTAGAAGAGGAAAACCTATGGTGCCTTGCTGGCAATTTTCCCTCTTTCCCTCTGCTGAGAATAACAAAGACAGCGTGGTGCATCTTGTTGTCCCTACCCATTGAGAAACACTAGCGCTGCACCATTGTAGCAGTCCCTGTGGCTGGCCGTGGCTGACAGTGAGCGGGATCTTCTTCTCAGGCTTCACCACAGCTCCATTCAGGATGGATGGACTGGGCTGGTGTGTGCTTATCTCTGCCAGTGCTGCCAGTCCACCCAAAAGAGGCATTACATACAGGCTAAAGCATCCAGCAAGCCTGACTATTTCTGCTTCCCATTTGGAGTGCCCTGTCACCCTGGCAGAGGAGTTATCTTCAGACCAATATAAATATGTCTATGCTGGATGGGTCTGATCGGGAAACCAGGCTAGCCTCCATGTTTAACTGATGTCATAGACAAACTCTTTGATACCTTGGAGGACCAGTTGTGTGCACGCTATTATGAATGGCAGTGAAACAGCAGAGAAAAGCTGCCTCTATCTCCTTCAGTGCTTGGGGTCAGACTCTGTCTGTGTCCAGAAAAAAAAGCTGTTGCCACTTACAAAAGCTCCACAACAGCAGCAGAGACCTTGGAGAAATTATGAAGTCTCTTGTGCCTTCATGAATTGGAGTGCGTAACATAAAACCCTAGGGAAAGTCTGAAGTTCAAGGCTTTCTTTTCCTTAAGACAGCTCTCTTTCCACTTCACTTGTTATTTGAATCACGCCTTGACTACTTTTAAAATGACCTCCTGCACAGCAACCTCTTCTCATATTCTGATTTCAGTCATCCTCTATGGTAACTAAAAGCCAGTGGCTGCTGGTTCAAGAACTTGCAACCCTAATTGCTGTCCCTGGTAGAGAGGAATTTGCCTTTTTTTTTTCCACATGGATGCACTTGGAAATCACAGCACACTTATATAAAACAGTTATTATCTCCAAAAGAGTAGATCTCTCCAGAAGTCATGTCAAAGACTTAATCAGTGTAAGAAATCACATCATCTTGAATTGCTCTCCAGTGTGGCAAGTCTCTTCTAGACCAACCCAGGAAAAAACGTCAAATCAGACAAGAGTTGTATTAATTTTATTTGGCACACTGACATCTCTGATTTCATGTATGGAATTTAATAGCTATTTACTTCACAGATCCAAAAGGTATGGGCCAAATGATCACCAATGTTAGTCCACTGAAGTAAATGGAATTAAACCAGGATGAATCATCTGTGACAGTCTAACAGAATTCATTAATTTAAAATATTTTTTTCATCCATTTTATTGCAATGATCAATATACTGTGGACAGCCTTTTTGGATTCTAGGGGATGGGATGAACTCTCGAGAAACTGAGCAATGAGTCCAGGTGATGGTGTAGAAATGGACACAAATGTTTCTGGCCTCTGAACCAGGAACCTTCTTAGGCTTATTTGTCTGAGCAAAAGGATCAAAAGAGCATCAAAGCATGGCAAAAATTATAATCTGGGCGATGTAGGGCAGAATTAGGGAAGCAGTCTGCCCTGGGATTATAATTGCTAACCTAAGTTTTCTCATCTGGTGCGAGTCCTGGAGAAGGGGTGCTGAAGGCTCCCAGGCAGCTTCCATATTCTGCACCAGTCCAGTGACATTGGCAGCCGGATGCCCAACAGTAAAGTCAAAGGGGTAAGGCTTGCAACTCAAAGGAAAAGCTACAGACTCTTTGTCCAGGTGTCCATGTGCTCAGAGGGACAGGATCAAGTGCAGAGACAGCTGAGTAATGCGGAACTTGTCCTACCTTAGTCTCCTTGACCTACCCAAAAAGGAAGTGGTGATCCACTCTAGAAACAGAGAGTTCCTTCTAAACCTGCCAAGTCTTAACTGAAAAATGGCAAGAACTGTCTTAGAGCAGAAGAGATCCAAACAGGCAGCTGAGCTGAGACAGCCTGCATTTACTACACTCTGTTCAGACAGAAACAGAACCGTTCCCAGAGTTTTTACACATTTTGTTCTAAGGAAAAAGCACATTCTCCTTGCTCTTTGTAAAGAACTGCAAGAGTTTAAAGCCCTACACTTGACTCAGATCACTATCTACACTTTGTTTCCCCTCCTAACTGTCAGAAATAAGTTAAAGTTAAATAAGTTCAGAATGCCATGAGGAGATTCCTGCAGGAGCTGGGTCAGGTCATTAATGCTCAGAAACATCCACCCTCATTTCTTTGCATGACTTCCTTGCTCTGTCCCCACTCCTTCTTGTCCCTCTCACTGCCACCCCACGCCCTTCCTCCTTAGCTGTTGGTAGAAGTGCAGAGCAGGCAGGCAGGAGCTGCCTGAGGAGCATGGGAAGGGAGGCAAAGCTTGGTTCCTCAGGCTTGCTGGCTGTGCTGACAGGCCAAGGGATTTTTCAGATACAGAGACATCTGGGCAAGAAGAAGTGGTGGCTCAGGAGAGTGATTGTGCTTGACAACTTCTTCTAATGCCCTAGATATTGCTAGGGCTTGGGAAAAAGACTCTGTTCCTTTCATGTAAGACAGGTAAACAGCCTTGGCTCATAGAGGGAGGAGGAAGGGGACAGAGGGAAGGGGACATGAGGTGTCAGCCCCTGCTTACTCCCTTCCAACCAGGGTAGCATCCACTCCTCTGGTGTACACTTTGGTCTACAAGTCTGTAGGGTTTCACTGCTCCCCAAAAAGCAGCCCCACCAAACTGCGCTCCCCTCCCTCAGCCGAGCACATGGCTTCAGGGTGCAGCAGTGCCCTGGAGACCCTCGGCTCACCTGGAAGAGCCCTGCCCCTTCTGCTGATCTGAAGAAGAGATGCTGGGAGCCAACCAGCCAGTTATTAGCACTTGGCTAAAATGCCCCTGTACTGAGCAGCCACCCTGCTCTCAGTGGGCACAATTATGCCAGCCGTGCAGCGTACGGCCACAGGATCAGGTGCTGCCTTCACCACCCCACTGTTCATTTCTGCTTGCCCCTGTTTGCTGGTCTGGTCATGGGCACTCTTGCCTTGCCTTGCTGTACCACTCAAGGTGAAGCTACAGCCGGGCATGCAGCCATAATTTGGCTACCATGGAATAAGAGCAGCAACTCAGCAAGCTGCTTGAAAGTTGGGCTGCAGACCAAGCCGCTACCAGGTGGGATCCAGCACTCCTTTTAGCCAGTCTCAGGTGCATGATGTTCACCAGCGCCATCCAGTTTTATGCAGCACCTCCCTGGGACAGCCAAGACCACAGTCCTGCGGTGCCATGTCCTGCACCACTGGGCACAGTGAGGATTGCTCCCTTCCCGGCAAGCATTACAGTGAAAAGCAGGCTGAGCGGTGGTGCCAATGTCTTTCGGAGCATACTGCTCATCGATCTGAGCTCCCCATGCACACACACTCCCTCCTCATTGTGGGCCCTCCTAACCAGAGACAGTGCCCAGGGTGAGAGGGAGGTAGAAGAGTTAATTAGGGAGTGATTGGCCTGCTGAGAATATTCTCCCAACCAGAATCACAGAATGACAGAATCTCATGGGGTTGGAAGGGACCTCTGGAGATCAACCACTATCAGTCTGCTTCCTCAAGCATAAATATCAATGTCCTATATATGCATATACATATATAAAAGAGTGTCTAATCTAAGTTCTCTATCTGTGCTTGTGGTGGGTTTGGTGCCACTCAGATCGCCTTAATCCCACAGCTGCAGCGCATCCAGCCTTCTCAAGAGCACAAAGGTTTAGCTGCAAAGTGCACATGATGTGTTAATTTTTCTTCTTTTTTCACACACCTCTTAATGACAATTTGGTTTGAGACTTACAAAACGGGCAGGAGGCACCATTTTTTCTCTGGAGAACATAAGAAGGAGGGAGACCTCTGCTTTACATTTATTTTATTGGAAGGAGTAGGAAGGTTGTCATAGATCAAAGTCTTCCAGCTGCTCTCCTGGGAAGGCACCTCTCCTTCTGCTGGGTCTATAGAGCTGCAAATGTAAAGAAACCTGCAAGAATAAATAATATATAATAATTACTTGTGATTATTTTCAGTATTCATTTTTCTGCATGGTATAAGCTAAACTCTCAATTGCCATCTGACAGTGAGCAGAGTGTTATTTAAAAATGCCTGCTGGAAACACAGCTAGTTGAAAAAACATCCATATACCCATTTCCCCTAAAAATGCAATTCCCCCCCCCCCCTTAAAATTTCACAGAAATATGCCAATTTCTTTCACATGTGCAATAGGAAACAGTCATAAATAGCTTGGTTCTGTCTTGTCTTGATAATTTCATTCAGATTGCATTGTTTTCATTCACCTAATTTTGACTTATATTAAAATATTAATACTATGCTACATAGAATGTTACATTTATCAGTACACGTACTAAATATATTTATATTTTATAACAATTCAACATTATTGAAGTGTTTCAGTAGAATCAGAATAAAGTATTTAACATCTTATTTTGTCTAAATCCTGAATTTAAGTTTTCGTTATTTTAATTAAATATCATTTTGATACAAACTACAACCTCTTTTTACAACTTTGTACTACCTGCCAAAAGAAACTGAAGTTCTGGCCAATTTTTATCATGCACCCTTTCCCTAGACGTTGGGAACTTTCTGAAATTCTGTTTCCTCTGAATGTAAATCTTTACATTTAGGAACCTCATCTGCTGAGGAGTGTCTACTTGTGCAGAGAGGCCCCTTTTAGGCTGAAGCCACTTATCATAACAAAAGCTATTAGTATTTCTTTTTAATTTGTTGATTACCGATCTCTTTGACTTGCACATCTGTCATTTCAGAGTCTGGGCTCAGACATATCTAATAATAAAGAGAAGTATAGTCTTCTACAGCTACAGCTGTCTCTCTCCCTCTTCAACATCAGTGATGTTTTCCACTTTCTAAAGGCTACCCACCATGCAAGAAAATATCAGATTTCCAGTTCCGGGACCCCCTCAACCTTCTCAGTTAATCCAGTTATTTTTAAAATTACTTCTATTCAATTTCAGATTTGACTACAACTAGACTGTTTCTTTCCTCTTTTTTTCTATTCCTATAATTGAAAATCAGAACTCCTCACTTCTTCACTCAACTCCAAGTTAGCATGAATGCTGAAGCCCAAAAGAATGGAAATTGAACTGCAAAGAAATTTCTGTATATGGTCACCTTATTTAACAGGGATTCAGCTTTTTAATAATCCATTGCATGATTAGAGAATTAAAGAGCAAGAAAAATCTGAAAAAGCAAACAAAAATGACAGAGACCAATTACCAAAATGAAACACACTAACGCACCCTAAGATGAATGATGCTTACTTAACAATGATATTTTATTGAATCAGACATAACTTGACCTATATTGGAAATAGAAGGAATTATAGCAATTATGCTGGGATAATGCCAGAAAGCAGCCTGGCTGCTTTATTAAGCTCGAATGAATCAGCTTCAACCATAAAATGCATTGCTAAACAGACACGAACAGTAACAAATTATAGAAAGGAAAGCGAAGGAGTCAAGAGGCCATTTTGTCACTGCATTGTCATTGTGCAAGCATCGATCATCCATCTTGCTGAGGACAGTCCAGGGAGGTGGGGAAATACCTGTGCTCTCAGGAAACCAAATCATGCCTTGGCACAAGGCCACTGTGGAAGGGCCATATCCAATCGTATCGAAACCCGGGCAGCAGCTCGCAGATCAATATGTTTAACAGAATACCGGGGCTGACCGAAGGTCCTTCAGGAAGAGACAGGTCCTTTTCATCTGCAGGGATGGGCTCGCATTGTGTCTGTTTGCCATCTTGCTGTTTCTAACACGGCAAACAGCTGAATGCAGGCATTGTTTGTTAAAGATGCTGAGAACACAAATATAACACAAAATACAGTAGTGTAAGGTGCCAGGGAGAGAAAGGAAATTACAAATGCAGATTAATTCAGTCTTGATTACGCCTTTCTTTTCTCTGTAACACTACTGGAGTTGCTCAGTTGTGACTAAAATTAGCTTTTAAGCCAAGCAGAAATGAATACTGCCTTGTGGGCCATAGCAGGAACGTATATGTTAACCATCATATATGCCTGTCGTGTATGCGCCTGTGTTTTAAAGCTAGTGTTCTCAGGACCAAGAGATGCTAAATCAATAAACAACTATGTAAAAACATGCTCTAGGCCACTTTTTCCTTCTAGAAGACATATGCATATAGATAGATATATCCAAACAATGATAACTAGTTCTCGGGGGGGTTAATGTGCCAACGTGCATGAGGGGATAGAAGTGACCTGACGCTACCTTGGAACAGAAAATGGTTGAATGATACAAATTGATCCTCTAATTGCAAAGATAAGGATGTGCATCAACATAGAAAATAACTGTTTATTAATGGGCTATGTTTAGTCAGTGAGAGGTCTTTTGGAGGTACTATACAGTATGACCACAGACACTAATATTTAACAGGGTAAGTTGAGACTGGTCTTGAAGCTTTCAATTGCAGAAATTTCCATGTTGCTAATTTTTACTGGAGGGTTGAGTACAGCCTATAGAATTCCCACTGGAATTTTTAGACCGTTATTGTGGTTTTATAAGCTACAGGCCTATTCCCTTCTGATAGAGAGCCTCTCATGGGCTTCATTCACCATCTGTAATTTCCTTATGCTGCTGAACTTTAAGACATTGGTTTCTTTCACAACTTAATCAGAGTCTTTTGGGAAAAAAAGGAAAAAAAAAAAGAAGGTATGAATGGATATATTAGTCAATGTTTTGAAGTTGTTGTTACTGGCTAACATAGATACAGATAGATTCTCCCAGAGCTTTCTTAGGGAAAACAAAGCAAACAAACACTTCTATTTTTCTACAGACCGAGAGTTCAAATCCTGGGGTTTGCGTTGGGGGTGAGTAAATAAAGAAAGAAACTTAATTTGTGTCAATTTTTTTGTTTTAAAAGCTTTGAAATATTTCTACCCAATTTTGACAATTATCTTACTCAAACCACAGATTTTGTGGAAACCCTCTAAACACAATGGAAATATGAAAATTTCCTGAAATTGGAAAATAAGTTATGTTGAAAGATTTTTTAATCACTTTTGAAAATTTCTGATGGTAAAATATTGCAGAACCATCACTTCCCTGCAAATGGTTTCAGCTTGAATGAATCAGCATTTTTCCATAGGAAACCTGCTTGCTGAAAATTACCTAGGTGGTCCAAAGGTTCATTTGCAGGGCTAAATGCATCACAGGCATCATCCAATGTAACTTGTTGGTGCAAAAGAGTTGTACCATCTTTCACCAAGAGTAAATTTGGGCTGAGAATTCTTTAGGACAGTTTAATTCCATGTAGTCTCTTTCTAAATGCATATATTTTGACTGTTAAAACACTCTCCATAGAGTCTCTGTGATATGTTAGAAAAATATTTTTCTTATTTATTTCAGGCATCACAATTTTGATCAAAAATTGCAAAATCTGATTTCTCAGTCTCAGCCCAATTTTACTTTTTCTTTTTAAGCTTCAACGGAATTCAACAGAATTTCATTGGCCATCTGAGTTCTTCAGCTATATGTAATTTAAGAGAAATCAATTTAGAAATTAGCTGCACGAATTACTCAGAAGTGGATAGAAAAGAAGTTGCTTTCTTGTACTTGGTGGACCCCAAACATCTCTTTTAAGAGCTAAAGCACTAAATCTACTTGGAGAATTAGATTCAAACACTACCAGTAGTTTTCAGTGGAAACATTCCTATTTGTGAAGAGCTATTTGGTTATATTTTTAGGTCGATCCAAATTTGGCCTGATCATGCACACTGCTCTGTGAAATGCTAGACATGAAGGTGATTCCCTCTTTTGATGCAAAATGTCTCTAGCTCACAGCAGCGTGGAGGAAGAGGAATGGTAAGGAATTTGGCCTCTGGAAAGGAGGGAGGCAGTCAGGAATCACAACCAGAGCTGGTCCTTCCACTGACTCTGGCACATCCAGGATCCCCTATCCTTGTGCTGAGGTTAGTTTATGAACATGTATTAAACATTCAGAGTTCACCCAGTGGAGGGACTGTTATAGCTCAATGTTTTATAAAAAATTCCAGATTAAGGCTGCTGCAAGGCAACAATCTCTTCATCAAGGACAGTATTTAAAGAAAACCAATTAATTAATATTTTGTGTTTCAAAATCAAGAAGAAGGTTACTTTTATTTAGAACTTAGATTTACCAGTAGCATTTTTGTCAAATTATGTATCTAAAAGCGCAACATTTGAAACTCACTAACCAGAACTTTTCCTGTCTTGACTTTTTTCCTGATTACCCTGAGAGGTAGATGCTTTGCATACTGTAAGGTATTAAGTCAAAGCTGCAGTGGAAGTGATAGTCTGTGATACTCTCTGGTGCATTGCTCAAGAATGTGTGGGAAACAGTGTTAGCCATATCCTGTAGGCAAACTGAACAGTGTTGTCCTCGGGTTACAATGAAATTAATTTTAGCAGCTGCAGATGTAGTCCACTGTTTTGAATCACATGCTTGAAAAGAAAGTGAGCTCTGCATTTCTGATTTCTCACCCTTAAGGTTCCTTATGGTTTGCTGTCCTGTCTACACCCAAAATATGTGCAAAAGCACCAAAGTCATTCTGCATAGAGTAAGCAAAAAAAAGATGTCTTTCAGGCATCTTAAGACTAGAAATCTCTTCCTTCCTTCAAGATGCAAAACAGCAGCAAAGCTGGTTTCACCTCAGTTTTATGTTAGGCACGTCTGACATCTCTGTCAAAAGCACCTGTCATATTGCATTACTTTTGACTAAACTTTGGTCCTTCAACTTCTCCCTTAGCTCTGCATGTTTAAGGAGAACATGGAATAAAAACTCAGTTTACTATTTTTTTTTTAAATTCTTTGCTTCTAAGCTATTTTGAGGACTGTAAGTTGGGGAAGGAATATGATCATGCTGAGCTATAGATCTGTTTTGTTTTTTTTTTTAATTTGGAGCACCAAGAAAAGATGTTAACACCAAAAGCTTCTTTGAAAAACATCCCTGCAACAACTGTTTGGCATCTGTCTGAAAAGATACCGATATGGTGAATGGATGAAAGGCATTACAGCACGAGGTGCACACCAGGTGTATTTGTATTGCATAACTTGAAGCTATTTGTCAATAATTTCCTGCATGACAGAGATAGTGCTGGAAAATATTAGGAGTAGTGTCGTGTTTGTCACCACCACACACAGGGTGCTTAGATATTTCTGCTCTAAGCAAGGATTTGGAGATTGCTGCTGCTCTCCATCAGTGTGTTGACCTAAAATGACTTATGCTTGGGATCAGCTCAAGCACAGTAAAGAGCCAGCACTGTCCTGTAAGGACCATGCATCGGCAGTAGAGCACACAGTCTGATCCCCAGCCCCTCCTGGGGCAACGGTAGTTTGGGAAATGGCTGACAATATGTGTTTGCTGGCAGAGGTGTTAGTGCCCATGTCAGCCGTGACCCCAAAGTCCCCCCTAGCAAGCTTGCTAGTGAAAATTGGGCAAGGCACTTCATAAAGAAACGTTGATGAGTTGTGTTCCTGGATGCACAGAGAAGGCTGGGTCCGGCAGCAAGTTCTGTGCCGGTGGCAGAGTGAGCTCCTAAAGAGTAAAAGGCCCTCCCAAAGGGTCCTGTGCCACCCATAGTGACAGGCATGGACCTATTCAGAGTGCTGTGTGTAGCTGTCAGCCTTTTTCTCCCACTCTGGTCCCCATGAATGAGACCCAGAGCACCCAACAGAGCAGCAGCATTTTCCTCCCCAGAGTCAGATGATGACAGTTTCCACTCTTCAGTGGCCTCCATGGAGGCAGGAACATACCTACGTTTTCAACAGATACCAGAAAAAGGCATGAGGAATGTTCCATGGGCAGAGTAATAATTATCAAAACCTGGATGCTTTTTTACCTTTGTTATGCAGATAACATTTGCTCTTAGTTCCTTGTGCTCTTAGGAGATATTGCTGCAAAAATACTAATATCAAAGGTAAATACTGTGGTAAAAATGTTGGACAATATTCCTGAGTGCAGCAACTAAGATCATGACAAAATAGCTTTTTAAAACATTCTTCCACTGTTTTCCAGTTACTGAAGCAGCCATGGGTGAGCTCAGCCCCCCACATAATTCAGAGCAGCTCATGGGCTTCCCTAATTTCTCCCTCTTTTTTGGATCATCCCAGTTCTCCCATGAGCACCACTCCTTCACCAACTGACGCTGATAGAGGCATCCTGGGCTGACGGCAAGCCCATGGCCATCAGAAGGGGAATGGCACAGTTTCCCCCAGCCCTCTTTCCCTGGTGCAAGGCCCCGGCTGAGCTGCGGTGGCTGCAGCCCCCGGGATGCCATTACTGGCCTGTCTGTCATGTTTCTATTAGTGTGACTGAGAGGAACGACTCTAACCAGTAAAAGGCATTAGGAGAGGTCATTAATGAAAGGCTCTGGGTATTCTTAGAAAATCGCAGCATTAGTGGGATGACTTGAAATATTTATTAATGTGGGGAATTATGTCAGTTTGCAGATTTCTCTCATTACTCTACTTTTTTTTTTTTTACCTTGTTGCAAGGCTACCAAGCAGGCCTGTGAGGAATCCAGCAGTGATCTCTTCAATCACGGAAAGTGCTTTTAGAAAACATTATGGTAATGTTCAGCACTAAATGCTGTCTGTCCCTGAAAAAAAGGAAAATTCACTGTGAAGAAAACAAGAAAGTAGCACAGAGAGGAGTGTTCGCTGCAGGAAAAGTGCTTCTTCACTCCATCTGTAAACGTTTTTCGAACTCAAAATCAAGATAGCTTTGAGCAACAAAATTCAAATGGTGAACAGTCCCCAGGCTTGAACGCTGGTAATGGGCTAGTCAAATGAGAACGCAAAATCACTGTTTTCATCAGATTTCCTTTTACTCACCAGGAATGATTCAAAAGAAAGCATGCAAGCATGATTAAGGGACAGATATTTGGAATAAATTTTGAGCTAGTTTTTAAAATTAATATCTAATATTTACAGGTCCTTTGTAGGTGCTGATGAGTGGATGCCACAAAATTTGAATCCTCTCTTTAAAGACAGTTTACTGACTTTCAAATGTCCTTCCTAACTGCTTTCTTTTGCATTACTTGGAGTCATGACATCCTCCGCAGACACTACTGAAACCTGTCTACAGCCATAGACTGGGAAAGTAGAGAAAATGTACAGAAACAAGTTAGAGGAGGGGCTTTCAATCTATGTTCTCAAGGCCCATGTAGAATCTGACTCATATAGGAGAACTGTTACCAGAAAAATCCTCTTTGAGACTTATACCCACTCACATCTCTACCTGAGCACAAGCGCCCACTCAAAGTGAGTCTGAGCACTGATGGGAGGGTGCACTTGTTAAAATTGTCATTGCAGCAATGGAGAGGTTGTTAGAGCTACCCGATGAGAGGAAAAATGATGATAGCCTTCAAATTGGTGAGAAGAATTTAGGTGATTGGCATAAATAGGCAAAAGAATGTTTGTCATTCGTGTATGATGCCAGGCAGAAATTGCCGTGTGGGTGTACAGCTTTGCATATATTTGTTGTGGTTGACTTAGCTTAAGTCAATAATTCTGCTGAGATAAGTACTAAAATACCAAGGCAAATCAGTGAAGGGAAAGGCAGGTATCTAAACTTCTACAGAACTGAAAAAAAAACCCTGTGTAATACCTGCATGGTTACAATCTAAAAAGAAATTAACAGTTTTGAGCAAAACGTGACTTACACTGGAAAACTATCAAAATATAAGAATTTGCTACACAATAAAAATAATCAAAGGATTTTGATGTTACTGTTGTTTTTAGCAATCAACTTAATGTTTAACCATTTACCTTCCCTGAATCTAAAAAACCCAAGGGTAACAGGGAGTGAACAGAGACGTAAATAATTGTATAAGAATTGCCTTTAAAGATTTTCTGTTGAACTTGACACATCCATTCCATTATTCTTGTCAATGAAGGAACACATTAAAGAATGCAGCACAGTATGTAATAATAATAATAATATTATTAATAATAACAACAACAATAATGACAATAATAGCAATTTAAAAAAGGTAAATGAAAGAATATAGAACCTATAAAGTATATCGACCATTTGAGTCATTAAGGGAACTCTGAGTGGCTCAAAGTCAGAGGGGAAACATAGACTCAGGATTATACCATGCAAATCTGATACTACATGGCAGTTTTCCACTAGTGCAAGAGAAAGCATTTCATTATTGGGAAGCAGAATGCATTCTATGTTAGTAGCTGGAGTCAACACAAGGGCTAAATTAACAAGCAAGTTTACCATGTACACCCCAGAATTGGATGAAAACTAACAGAAGGCGACTTTCAAATCTTCATTGCAGATATGGTTTACAAATTTGATTATGTGACTTATAAATCCCTTGTTCAGCCATTCCCTTCAGTTCAAGAAGTAACAAAGACAGCATTGATAAGATCTCATCCCAAAGTTACGCATAATTATATATGGAGGTGCAGAGTTCCACACTATTCTCTCATTCATTTAAGTAGGTTTCCCCATGTGACTAAGTGCTCATCAGCAGGAATAAAGATTAATAAAGCCTGCTTCTGAAAGATCTTCATGCTATTGTCAGATGGATTTTATTCTTATACAGTTTATTGAAAATATAAGATATCTGAAATTGGAGCACTGCTGCCTAGGTTTAATTAGATATACATGCCACACGGTAAGTGCATGTCACTGCACTGGAATAATATCACTTTTGGAAGCAAATTTCTAGAGAAATTATTCCTTCATATAAATGCAAAATGTATTTCTTAATTTTTACCATTATTATTATTATTACTCTTATTATTGTTGTTAATGATAATGCTCTCCAGAAAGTCCCTTGCTGGAGTATTCATGCACAAGGAAACTACTACTCTTTTATCCAATTATTATTTTTTTAATTAAACTTTTTGCACTGTTGCCCTACCACAAATTTTGATGTTCTAGAGTGTATGAGGAATTAAGGAGTTTCTTGATGCAAAACAAATTAATCATCATTGCTTTCAGATTAAAAGGAGGGCTGAGAGACAGCTCTGTGGCACGTGCAGATTAAAAGTAAAGCTCACCACTTTTTTCAGGGAGCTCTGGAAATGGCTGTTAGACTTTGTGCATCTGGAAATGTGAGACGTTTTTCCTTTCTTTGGTTAAAACTTTATTTTTATTCCTTATGTCAAAAAATTGTTTCAGAACTGCTGCTCCTGTTGTCCTTCTGTACAACATCCTGTGGTCAACATCCTGTACAACATTCTGTACAACATCCTGAAGACCTCTCCAAGTGACCTCTAGGAACAAGAGAGTACTCAAGTGTCGAAATGCAGTTCAGTTGAAATTCATCTTAAAAGGTCCCCAACTTTTCACTGAAAAAGGATGCCATCCCCAGAATTTTAAAATACTACAGAAAGCACATCAACTCCTCTGAAAAATAGTACATTTCCACCTCAAAGGGCTAAAGAGCAAGAACAAACAATCCCCCAAATGAGTAACTTCTGAAGTCCCGAACGGCAGTAATGCCATTTGAGAACCTGTCAGCAGTTGCAAAGATGAAGCTGGACCCTGACCAGTTTGGTTTTTATGCTGAGGAACCCGGGCAGGTGCTGAAGAAGCTCTGTCTAAAGACAGTGGCCATCTGTCCTGCTTTTGACAGCC
The DNA here is from genome assembly GCA_002844005.1 of Limosa lapponica baueri. Taxonomy (NCBI): domain Eukaryota; kingdom Metazoa; phylum Chordata; class Aves; order Charadriiformes; family Scolopacidae; genus Limosa; species Limosa lapponica. The sequence continues at coordinate 1,934,333 of KZ505670.1, read as the reverse complement.
CCCACAGCTTTCCATGCACATCCAGTGAGACGCTGGTGGCACAGCAGGTCATGGTTCCTTCCGCTCCAATAAGAGAGAAGAGACTTACAGCTGTGCTCATGAAATGAAACTGCAGCTGAGATGAGGGGAAAAGTGCAGTGAAAAATGAGGACAAGTTGTAAGCCCTCAGAAACTAATTGGTACCACAGCCAACTTCATTCACTAATGCATGGGCATAAAACCAGATTGCTTTCTCATCATGAAAATACAGAGTCTTTTAATACCATTCTTCCAGCCTTTCATCCCTTTTATTATGTTTCTCCTACAGTTTTATTCTTACCTTCTGTCTGAACTCTGATTTTCCTTTCCTCTTTTTCTCTCTTAGTCCTAACATTTTTGCTTTTCTCGGTCCTTTTTTTCAAACACTGAAACTCGCATATATTTTTTTCCTTTAAATAGTCCCTTGGTTACCCACTGTTTCAAACATCCTTTTCTCTCTGTCAGTTTGTCTCTCTCACCTTCCACCTACTCCACTAACTCACACCCATCCATCCTCACCCAAATGCAAAGCTATTATTTTTCTCTTTTTGCCTGGAAAGGGTGAGTGACGGGCAATGGGTGGGAGCAAAAGGATATTTCCAGAATGGGTGTCTTCAATTTCAGCTATCTTGGAGTCGAGCTCCCAGTGAAAACTGATCAGCAAATGTGTTGGGGTAAAGGCAGAGAAGATGACGAGGGGGTTTTTGAAGGTCTTTTTACTAGACTGGAAAGTTTGGGACAAAGATGTTCTGGAGAAGTTTTGCCTGGAAATACAACAGCTTCAGCTGAAAGCATGTCTTATTGAAAATTTTTTTTCATTGGAAATTCAGTTTTCAACCAGCCTGACTCCACATGGGAAGCAGGTATTTGAGACCAGAGGACAATTCGTTCCCCAAACTTTGAGGATGATTTATTTGATGTCCAGTCAGCAAGCAGAGTAGCACCCTGCAACACAGTGAGGCATCCACAGGCTGTTCTTCCTGTTCATGTCACCAAGTCTTAGTTAAACAGAGGTAATTTAACTTTGGAAGATGTCTGGGTTTGTCCATTCTGCAGTACTTGTCATCCGTGGAGGTATTTAAAGGACGGGTACACGTGGTGCTTAGGGACATGGTTTAGTGGTGGTTTTTGTCAGTGTTAGGTTGATGATCTGACTCGATGATTTGAAAGGTCCCTTCCAACCTCGACGATTCTATGATTCTGTGATTCTACTCCTGTCTGTGGACTGGGGTACTCAGCGGCTGTCTGCATGAGGACCTAACTTGGGGTGATTGGAGCAGATTAGATGAGGCTCCTCTGTCTACATTATACCTGAGTCTTGAACTACTTTTACTCCATGGACTCTTGGACTTAATGATTCTGTGGTGTCTGTGGCTCAAAGCTGTCCCAAGGACCAATAACTGTTCCAGACCTTTATGTTTCCCAGTAAGGATGCGAGGGCATTTGGTGCACTGCTGGAGCAGAGCTTCCCGTTTAGTTTTCTCTGAAGCAAATTCAGTTCCTGTGCACAGATGCCACTTGGTGAACCAAGGCAACAGGTGATAAGTGGAGACAATCACAGAATTCTCTTAAAAAGCCTCACTATTTGTCCAAACTGAAATGTTAATTTAGACACAGGCAAAAGACAACTGTTGAGATTCATGGCTCTATATATTTAACTTTTCAAGCTAATAATCCTCTGGGAGTTCACAAGAGTCTGAAAAGAAGACACACACACACACTGTACTATATCTGACATGGAAATGTGGGGTTTTTTTCCTTTGTAGTCTGAAATTTAAATTAAAGTAATCCAGACTGAAAGAGGTTTTGGCTGTGTGTATAGGAATAATAAAAGTCACTACTAGCACAGCACAGCAACATATCAAACTGAACTCTTTTCATGCAGCAAACCCATTCCTTCAGTAATGAACTATGTGCATTTATGTGATGAAACATGAGAATACTCTATAAAGAAATGCTAGCTCTTTTTCCTGTAATTCTGTTGGTCACATAACAACACACATGGAAGGAATTTTCTGATATGTGGTTAGAGCCCTGTCAACTAAAGCATTTTTTTTTAATAAACTCAAGTTCCCTGCCAGCCATTACTTTTCGTCAAATAAATCATGTAGTGTTTTTGTTTCCTTGTTTTTTTAAAATATATATTAACACTGCAGAAGGAGCAGTTTTAGTGAATGAAATTCTGGGGAATAACAATATATTCCATTAAATACCACAATTTTATTACTGAGAGGGACAATTTGGTGGCAGCAGGCTCCATGTACCCTTACAAAGATGGATTAGGCATGCAGCACATCCAAAAAGCCAAGGCTGGGTAATGAAGAGACAAGTCCAAATATTTTCCAAAACCTATTTTCAACCTTTCTCTCAAAATGCTGTAACATTTATAAATCAGCCAGGTCAGAGGTAAGCACTGGCACAAAGAGAAAGATCTCACCAACCAAAAATTGTGTGTCTTCAGTTATCAGTACAAGCCCATTGGAAATGGATTTGCTGGTGGGCTGGGAATGAGGTTTTTCCTCCTACTCAGTCAGTCCTTGGCTTCTCTGCTGGCACCCTTCATGACTAACAGACTGATGAGAAAACCAGCTTTGGGCTCTGACTCCTCAGTATTTATTGTGGACCTATTTCCACTATCTCTCTGAAGAGCTATCTCCCCTCTGAAATAATTGCCACCCAGAGAGGAACAGTTTCTAATATGGTACTTTAGGACTAAGTGCCGTCCATACACACTAAGAGGCTTGGTCATGAGAACTGGCCCAAGGATGGAACAGACACACAGAACAAATTCTGTGTTGTCCCTATTTGAATGACTAGCGCTTGCAATTAGATTCACACTGTACTCAGATGGGCCACAAGATGCTAAGTAAGTCTTGAGAAACACAGCCCTGATCTGGATTTAAACTGACAGGCAAATAGGGATGAGACATGCAGCCTCTCCCTCGAGTGATCTAATCCTTTTCCAGTGACATGATTTTAATATAATTCTTTGCATTCATATAGCATGGCTTTTTCTGAATTAGCTTTCTGAGCAAGATCTGATATGGGCTGATATTTATCCTCTCCAACCTGTTTTATCTCAGCCAGACCTAATTTTAGGTCTTCTTAATACTTTCTCCAGCTGTTTTGTCGTGACCTTCAGCGTCTCTAGCTCTGTCCAGCTGACCCAGATGCTTTGCTGCTGTAATCTGAATCCCCAGCTCTCAGAGGTCACCCCTGCTCCATGGCTCCTTTCTAAGCTTTCAGGAAGCTGTCTCACTGAAAGCTCTTAAAGGAATATAGTTATCATGACATGGGAAAGAAGAAGCTCTTGTCATTAAAGACTGCTTATGACATAGGGGAAAAAGGACAGGAACAGTCACTTTTAATAATGAAGGGAAATTACCACCAAGAATCCCAAATGTTATGTGCTGGGACTTGTGAGATAGTTACAGATGACAGGAAAAGGAGGTATATGTGTAGGTGACAAACTTTTTGTGATGATAAAAAAGGATTTACTAAAAAAAGTTCTAAAACTGACTGCAAAAAGTGGCTGAGGGATTTTGCAATGCCAAATAGCTGCAAGATAAAATGGCAGATGAAACATAAGGTTAAGATTATTGTATCACATACAGGAAAAACACTTCTAAGTATACATAAAAATGAGTGGGCTCTAATTTAGCTATTGACATTGGGAAAAAAAAAAGGATGGGAATCACAAATAGAAAGCATCATTATTAGATAAATACACTGTGTGCACACATTTTTTCACAGAAAAAATTTTCTTTTTTTTTTCTTTGGAAAAGATATGGACAAAGGAAATAAGTGTTCAAAGCTATGGAAATAGCTTTGAGTCTTTTAACTTGGAAAAGAGATGACTGAGTGAGGGAAAATATGATTAAGGTTTATGAAATGATAATGGTTTGGAAAAGGACAATAGATCTTCACTGCTTCTCATAATGAAAGAATGAAAGATGACCAAAACAAAATAGCCAGCAGCAAATATAAATAAAACAAAAAGAAGTGTTCTTTCACACAGCAGGTAATTGAGCCATGGAACCCTTTGCCACAGGTGTTGAGGAGACTAAAGCATGAATGAGTTAAAAAACCTGCTAGACATATTCATTAATACAGAACTCCACAAAGTGTTATTTAACATACACTCTAGCTAAGTCTTCCAGGTGAAGAAAATGTCCTGGTCCGAAAACTTCCAGCTGTTGATGTCTCAGCTGGAACAGCTGAGGCATCAAGAAATAGAAAAAAGATTGTTTTACATTTGCCCTTTTTCTTACTGCAGCCTTCTAAGTATCTGCTATTGGCCAGTATCAGAGACATGATGATGAGTTAGAGGCATCTTTGTTCTGACTCAGTATGGGCATCCTCCTGCAGTTAAGGAGAAAAGGCTATACAGAAACTCTTGACCCAAAGCACCTTTATACATTGAATGAAGAGAAGTAAACATGATGTCCAGGTCAGGTACTTCCAATACTCAATCAACAGACCCTCCAAAGAGATTACATAGATGGCAATGATATTTGGAAGTGTGTAAATTGTATTTCCATTGCAGAACCATCCAAGGAAAATTCTAGCCAAGGAAGAGTCTTGCTCAGATCTTGTCTTGCCCAGATATTTAGACGCAAGGTTAACGTAAGTGTCTGTGCGAGCCATCTTGCTCAGGGCAATTTTGTGAACCAGCTTCCATGATCAAATATTTTGCTGCATGAGGGAGGAGCCGATGATGATTTCAAATGCGCTATAAATAAATCGAAGGATATTAAATAAACATGTCACATGATGAATGTGATTGAGATTAGATATTATGAGGAACAACAAATTCTCGTGGAGGAAAGATAGAATGCACACAATGAGGATTTTGCTAATAGGCCAGGCTTTGTGTCAAGTGTAGAAAGCAGATGGCAACAGAAGGAAATATGAATTAGATGTATTTATTGCCACAGGCATGCTCTGAATGCAACAAGCCAAATCCACCATAAGAGACAGGCCAAAAGCTATTTACATAACTACAGGGGTAAGAAAAAGGAAGCAAGAAATGATCCAAACAGGATGCTGCATTTCAGGACATAAGGTGGGAAGTGTTAGTCACAGCACCAGGCATGCATGTCTTTAATCCAACGACAGGAACTGTCTGTGTGAAGGCATTGGTTCTACCTCCCAAACCTGTCTGGTACAGCATGTTTTGCAAGGGTGCAGTGAAAGATCATGAAATGAGACTTCAAATGGTGGGGCATGTCATGTCAGATGGAAAAGTTAATCTTCCTCTTTGCTACTGAATCACGATGAGCAATCTCTCTAAAGTACTGCAAAGTCTGGAAATTTCATCAACTACCCACTTGTGAAAACAACATTCAATTCACTTTCATTCACCCAAAGAGTTAAGAAGCCACACTGTTTTGGAAGGACTGCTACCAGAAGCTTGGAAATTGATGAGGTTTCTAAGTGACCAGTAACAAAAAAGATTCTAAAAGAATGCAAAATTAGGTGACATGTAAATTCAGATAATCAAAGTAACAAATGGATGTTTTTAAGCCATCTATTTCAAATTTTTTACATCCAAAAATTCAGTATCAAATCAAGATTTGAAGGCAGAAGCTACAAAATTATTAAAAATCTGGCAATTCCTACCACTCCTATCAGTAACAGAAATTTCAGCTCAGGGTATATTTTTAGACCAGCATTCTGAATCCAGTTATGACCAACTGATTTTTCAGCTTTACTTAGCTGATTTGGCAGACCTGGCAATACTATCCATGCAAGCAAAGTTTCATCACTGTATGTCATATTAAAAATATTACTTTGACCAGGATATCAGAACTCAAAATGAGAAGTTTTCTACATCATACAAGGACAAACCTGATGTTTTTGACTTCTAATTATTGCAGAAGAATTCCTTGAGAATGCAAAAAGAAAGCTTAACGTCTCTTTAGCTTCAGAAGTCATGCTTAGAAAAAGCAGTGCTTTAGTGAGTTCATTTGTGTCATGACTAATTTCCTCCGTTTTTAATAAAATTGAGGTGTGAGTGTCTCTTCCAAAGGCACTGTGTCCTTTATACACTTACATAACCCACAAACGCTTCAGGGAAGTGAGGACCAGTCCCTAAGGCCGCCGTGGCTCATCTCTGGGTTGCGTGCCTCAGACAGGCCCATCGGGCACCCTCCATTCACTGGAAATGAGATCCAGGTCTGTCCTATGCTGCAGAGCTGAAGCTACTCTGCCAAGGCACGTCACCAATCACAGATCCCTGTGGCAAGCATTTTTGTTGTTTGCTTTCTGCAGAAGGAGCCTGAGCTAAGGGGTGTGGGCAGCATTTACAGCAACAGGAAGGATCTGTCCTTCACAATGAACCAAGAGTGGATATGGGTGAACACGAACCTTAATGAATGTGAATATACGTGGGGGTGATGGCTGAGGAAAGGGAGGAAGAGGCTCAGGGTAGAGTGACAGTCTTTACACAATTCCTTCTCCTACATAGGAGAGATGGGATCTGAGCTATTGACAGACCTGAAGCACAAAGGAACAGTCACCTAGTAAAGCTAACATGCAAAGACTGGCCAACCAAAGATGTGCTACTGCACTTGAAGCTCCCAACATTGACTACAGTTGTCTCTTGCAAGGATGAAAACACTTACAGAGGTTTAGTCTCTCCTCTTCATCAGTGGCAAAGCTGCTCACCTTTGCTTTTCTCAGTTTCACAAAAAGAGATCTGATGTACTGCACTACCTTGTGAAACTGAGAAGTTGTCACATCCCATCACAGAAACAGTGGTCTCTCAAAATGGGTAGGTCACTGAATGAGGCTGAGGTTTCCAAGGCCAGGGTATTGCTACCTAGGTTAAAGAAGCAGGCAGCTTTTCTTCTTGCTTATGCCAATAGCCACATAAATCATAACCCATTACGGAGGCTTTTCTGGACAGTCCTCGTTCGTAGGATGCCATTCTGGAATTTACTGTTCCAGACGGTGAATATCAGGGAAAGCTTCCCCAGGGTTTCTCTTCTGTCATTGAGTGTTTAGTTGGCATTAAAATAATAAATAAAGAAAAAAGAAAAAAAAACCCCAAGAAATCTATCTGCAGCAGACACCCCGGAAGGCAAGTTTTATCCTGAACAGCCAAAGAGTCATATAATTACAGTCAACAGAAAGCAGTCTTATCTGGGAAGTGTCAGGCAGCCGTACTTGCAGGCACTGATAGGAACTCAGTCTCTGCCACAATATGCTCTTTCATGTTTCTTCTCCTTTTTCTTGTTTCCTCTGTGTAACTTTGTGCCCTCATTTTACACTGGTTGTATTAGTACGACATTAGTCTTCTGTAAAATCAATGGGGACGCTGAGTTAAAAAATATAGATGAAAAAGAAAAAGAAGGGTTTTGCCAACATAATATTAATGACTTGTCAAGAAAGCTAAGCTTGGCATGCGAAGGCAGCCTTCTTTGGCTATCCAAAATAATTTCTACTGTAATTAGCTTCTTTCTTACATTTTGAAGAATGTATCCCTAGCACAGTACTAAACAACTGACTATGCTTCTCAGCATACTAAGGAAACTGCAGGAACAACACTGCCCAAGCTACACTGGGAAAAACATGTCTATAACATAGCTACTAGAACTTCCTTAAGCCACTTTATTAAAAATCAAGAGGTGAGGATACTGTAACAAATTATTCAAATCAGTAAAGCCCAGACTTCTCACAAACTGCAAAGTCATTGCAGTAGTCAATGAACGGAGAAGTTATTTCCCATGATCATTGTAAAATTACTTCTACAAAACAATCTGTAGCTATTGTGCAGGAGGTGTTTTTAGCAGCTGTATTGTCCTAAAGGGACACTGAAGAGCTGCAGCTCTGGATTTTCACACACCACCCTTTGGATTTGGGCCTACATGTGCATTGACCTCGAAGGTGATGGCCTCTGGCTTTGAGAAGGAGTGGGAAATGATGACAACTAGGACAGGGGCTTAGGTATTTCTAAAGCTCTTTTTCCTTTGTGAGGGATTAGTTGGCTAGGCAGGGCAGAGTGTGGCTGGTGTCAGTGCCTGTGCAAGAGGGCTCTGTCCACCCAGTTGCTGGTGTCATCTACAGCCTCTGCACACCTTCACTGCTGAGTCCTGGGTATGGAGCATCCATTCAAGGCAGAACAGCCTGCCTATGCAAAAGCGATGCTTCTGCCCACTTCCCATGCAAGGAAAGGAGCGTTGCAGGTGCTACGAAAGAGAAGAACTATAAGGCAAACAATCATACACCTTTGTCTGTGAAAAAGAAAGAAGTCCAGACTATTTTCTAGTCTGGTGGTCAAGGATATCGCCTGTAAGGACGGGTAGCTAATGCACAGAATCTATATTATATACAAGGAGACATGGTTTTTCCATCAGCAACACAGTTCATCACATAAAAGAGAACAAAAAATAGAAGAAATAGTACTGGATAGTGACTTCTTGTACTAACAAAATTATGCTAATGCAATAAAAGATACAGGTGTAAGAAAGTGCTGCATTAGCAATGAATGGATGAATAATCCCCACAGCTGTGCTTTCAAAAAAACTCCCTATCCAGTTGTTTTAAAGAAGCCCTTATAGGAACATAGAAACCTGTGCTGGGCAATCCTAGGGTAGTATAACAGCTTACAAAAGCCACAGGACTAAAACCAGCAAAATAATGGGACAGTCACACTTCCATTTTCTGTGATACTCCTCTTGTGCCACCTCTGCACTGGGACAGCTCTCCTGAATGTCTGTCTGCATTTGTACCTCACTACTCTGCTCACAGCTGCAAGTCCTTAAGCTTTAGCTTAAGGAGAGGAGAGAGGGAAAGGCCAGACGTCGGCCATGGCCTTTATCATCCACAGATGGACAGAGTTCTCCATGGAACTGCCTCATGTTGGGAATCAATGAGAAGTCTGTGTTTTTGAGGGACATGGTGAAAGAAGAGATAGAGAGAAGAGAGCAACGCAATCAACTTTTCCAAAGCAGGCAATGCTTGCCTCATGTTCCCTCACCTACAGTGGAAGCTCCACTTCTTTTAACTCCTGCAGAAGTCGTTGTGACTTGTGTTGACACTGTAGAACAGTATCCTCCAATGCTCTGCTGCTGGCAGACTTCTTCAGAGTGACTTGGGTTCCTCCTTGCTTGTTGACTGGCTTCCCCGTTGTGCTCTATGTAGTTTAATTACATGCTGTCAAACACTAATGGGGATGCTAATTAACTAATTAACATTTATTGGTAGCTGAGCTTCCTGGCAGTGCAAGGGGAGCTGCTCTTCATGTATGTCACTAGGACAGCCTCTGCTCCCAGCTTAAACAGAGATTTCTACCTGTTGTTCTTTTCTCTTCGGCAAACCTTGATGGAATAGAAGGATCATGCGAACCAAAGTTGGGAAGAGATCTATTGCACAGTTCTTCTCACATCACAGATCCCAAGAATGTTCATCCATCAATGGGACAGGGAATGGTGGAGAAGAGAGACAGAGGATCAGCCACCTGAGTACAGCCATGCATATCCCATAAATCATCCAAAGAAGCTGGGCTTAATCCCTGTGGTAGCAAGTTTTAGAGGAATTATACGTTTCTCTTGCCGATTGGCTACAGCAAGAATGAGGAATTAAATACCTGATACATGAGATACGATACACAAATTCATAGAGTGTAAAAGGACATCTTCAAAAACTGATTCCATGTTTTAGGCAAGACATAGCTTGTCCAAGAAAGCCAAAAATGCAATGGATATTATCTTCAAGGAAGTACTGATACTGCTGTAATAAGACACATTTATGAGAGTCTGGGTGTTTAAATCAAGAGCTCTGGCTAATTCAGAAATGGAGAAACATGCACAAGGCCTACTAATGGACTGTATGTCTGCAAAGTTAAAAAACACCATATGGGACAGAGCTGCCAAATTACAACGTGTGATCTGGGCTATGGAAGAGGACACCAGATATGCCAAACTCCAGTTCTTGTTATGCTATTTTTGTCTATAGCTGAAATCCAGAGATTTCCCTTGGTTAAAATGGATTTTAAATCTGGCCCAGTATTCACAGGATCCATTAGGATATCTGGGATATTCTCCTAGAAATGTTAAAGTGAAGAACTGGAATGGAAGGGTGGAGAGAAAAAGCAGCAAAAACTGTTGGAAAACAGGTAAGAGAGTCAGGAAAAAGAAACAATTAGGGAATCTCAGAATATGCATGCAGCCAAGAGATATACTACACAAAAAATAGTTGGAAAAGGCAACATAATGAAACAAGAGAACGTTTTCTTCACCTCTCTCTTCGCTTTCTGATAATATCAGAGGACAAGGCATTAGCCCTAGTAAAACTGTAGAATAGAAGTATGTTGGTGTGCTTCAGGGAACAGTCAAAGAATGACTATATATGTTTTGTGTGGTTTGAACAACTGATGGTTTGAAAAGAAATACTGGAGATACCCATCCAGCTATGTATTAGCTTTCAGGGCAGGGAAGACAAATAAAAGTGATAAGTTTTGGTGTATTTGCCACTTCTTTTGAGTGTCATGCAGTTCAGATCCTAAGACAGGACTGCAATTTGTTAAAAATGTGCTCCTGTCTCCTATGTGGCAGTGTCCTATCAATCATCACAGCAGTGTTAGGACTTCTGTGTGCAGGTACAACACTGCCTTGTCACAGGGTTGCAATATGACTTTGAGGAAAGGACAGTCCCAATGCAGGGATGTTTTTAAGGAGATTTTTAAACTACAGGAATCATTACCTTAAAATTAACCCTAGTTATCTGCAAAGAAGAGGGCTGAATCAAATGAAAACAGTAAATAATATTTTAAATAGTAGGTTTCAATCTTACTAAATAAGATTGTAATTTTTTCCCTGGTGTTGGATTTTTTTCTGAATTATTTTGCTACTGGCATAAAACAGGAAGGTAGGGAATTCGTAAAGCTGCATGTTACTAGGGATCAGTTCTTCACTCTACCACTTATTCTATGCACAACCATACACAGATAACATTACAGGTTCTGTGCCTTGGTTTCCTTAGGAGTTAATGAATAGATATTCTTATTAATAACATCATGATTACTTTACAGGAGTGAGATGAGGCTTAAATAACGTTAACATTTTTCTGTTATTTATATATTTATTGTTTGTAAACGCTAAAAAAATTTCAAGTGTTGTTATTACAGTAACTGTGTTTCCACAGAAGACAATAAAAAACCTGAGAGAAAACAGTAAATGATAACACTCTTGCATGATTGACCAGACTTCCCCAGATACCATCCCTTCCAAATAAGTTGGGACTGGTTTGTTTGTTTCTCTTGAGTTAGTATCGATTCTCGTCTTTGCTGTGCATGTTATATCCAGAGTCTGTTAGCTGCATAGCCAAAACGGGGAGGGGAGTGGAGGGAACTGCACTGCTTCATCCCATGTCACACAGGCTGAGGACATGCCAGCTGATGCTAACTGGGCAGCTGATATCCCTTCATCTGCAATGGTAAATCTGTGTTTTCTCCCTTTGCATTAAAGCTGTGGAGAGGCAGAAATAACTGGGGCAAAGTTCTTAAGGGCAGGATCACATAGCTTTTATTCCCTTGTTGCATAACATGTTATGTGAGAGCCTCAAACACCAAGTTGAGACTTATCTCGAAATTAATGATGCAATTGCCCCATTCCATAGCAAACTGCAGGAATTACTAATTACATCTGTTAGAGGCCAAGCTATTCAGCTTACATCAAAAGAGAGGTTGGAAAAAATAATTACTGTTAACAAGTGAACTGAAACTATTATGCAGACTTCCCCAGTGTGCAGAAGCTGCAAGCCATAACCTGAATGAGACGCAGGATAATAAACAGCAAATGTTAGAGCACGTGAAACTTCCTGTGCCCTCTCTTAAAAATAAAAATTAAAAAAAATAAAATATCTGAGAGGTCAATGCAAAAATACAAGCACAGATTTCTGCCCTAGGGTCACAAAGACAAATCAGGACGCTGATGAGACACTGCTCTCTGCAGAGGCTCTGAGCTGAAGGAACAAATTAAATTATTGCCTTCAACCAGGCCAGTGAAGACCAGTTCAAAGTCCCCCTTCCCTTTTCCACTCTGTCTGCTTCCAGCTGGTCCTGTCAGCTCAGATGTTGTGAAGAAAATTCTCCTCCTTCTCTGGTGAGGAGTGAATGTGTGCTGTAAAGACTGGCTTGAAATAAAACTGGGCCACCCGCCAAACTTGGATTCAGGGCCCTAAGTTGTTCTAAAGTAAGCACATTTACCTTCCCTCACATGGTGAGAACCCATCCCATGGCTGTCTTCATCCTTTCCACCTCTCCCACGTTCTCTCTGCTCACCTCCAGTGCCTCACCCCAATCTGTACGCTGCTCCTCAAGCCTCACCAGCGCTTTCACAGGGCAGCGTGGGTCCTAAGCCCGGCCCAGTCTTTGCACAGGATGCTGCCAGAGAGATCTGGGAGCTGCACACCCACCCCCTCCCACAAGAACACATCTGTTGCTCCAGCATCACAACTATCTTGTGCCACAGTGCACATGAAGCTGTCTTTCCTTCAAAGGGAAAGAGAGCATCAGTTATCCTGACTTAAAGCCTGCACGTCAGTGGTTGCTGCAGAGGGGTGGCTTGACAGGATGCAGAACTGGGCAGGGTGGCACATGGCAAGGTCCTTATAAGCACATGGTCATGGCAGTCATTGGAGTATTTATTCCTGCAGCTGGTTCTAACTGTAAGCCTAAGTCTTGGCCTTTTTTTTTTTCATTAATGGGGACACTGCAGTCACTGTTTGGGATAAGAAGAGATTTTTTTTGACGTCTCAGGTTTTTAATTTGCTTTGAGGCATCTGAGCCCTTTTGAGACTTCGCTAGGGAGAGAATTCAAGAGACTATCTTTCAGGGATTCAATAAATATTCTTGTTGTTTTTAGACACCACCAAAGATGGAACGTAGGGCCAGCCGAGCTGTCAATCAGACTTTCTGTAGCAACTGTTATCATCTTAAAAAACAAAAAAAAAAAAAAAAGAAGAAAAAAAGAACCCAAAAGCTGAATTGGAAACATTTTTAATTTACAGAGGAGACTAGGGAAAACACTGTTGGAAAGGGAAGCTGTAGAATGGGAGAGCGCTGGAACAATAAAGCAGAACTGAAACCTCACCTGCCATACTTTACGAGACAATGAGAGAAAATAGCAGTGAGTTATATTGGTAGCAAGGTGACCCAAAGTGCTTTCATGGTTGAACTCACAACTTGCACAAAAGAGTCATGGTTTAGGGCCTGTGAGGCAGAAATAAATTTAAACTTTGTATTTTTTACACTGCCAGCAGTACTCCTTTCTTCTGTATTCTCCTGTCCTTGCCAAGTGTGACACTTAGAGCCTGTGATCTGCAGGACTGTTAGAGAAGAGAAGCAGGTGTGATGATAGCTTTAGTCTATTTATATCTACTTGAAATGTACCTCAACCTTGAAAATTCTCTCAGGCTCTTTTCTCTCTTTTTCAAACAATGCTGTTGTTGTGGATGCAACATACTCAGTTGGGAATCACTTACTGTAGCCATGTGAAATGCAGCTTATGGAACTTCAAATGGATACAAAACCAATCTGGTAGTGGAGATAGATCTAGAGGTACCTGGTCAAGTGGAATCAAGCTGTGAACAGCAAGGGAAATAGTTATCATAGAGCTTCAGATGACTCAGCACTGCCAAGAGTTTCTAAGGCAACAACTTTTAGAGGTGGGCTTCAGAAAGGCTTAAGAGTATTATAACCTCATTGTTTTCCTCATGAGCATCTCTCATGATTCAGGCAGGAGCTATCCCTTCCATTGAGTTCAACCCACTTTCTTCAGCATTCCCAGATGTCCTGTAACTCTTCCAGATTCATTTCCTGTGGTTTCTTTACTTCAAATACTTCACCCAGCACTCTTGGGCATCTTAGCAGCACCTGTATATAGGTCTACTGGCTAAGTTCAGACCACTCTGGCTCCTTCATCTTTCTTCCTCTGTTTTTGCTCTCTTGGTCTCCTTAGTGGAGATGCAAATATGCCAAAATGCAAAGTAGTGCTCAGTACGCTCTGGGGCTTCCTCAGTGACACAACCCCTTAAAGAGAGCAACCCAGAGAGCACTCTCAAAACCACCTGTCAGTCCAACGCTGGGCTGCGCCCCATATCTAGGAGGTGTGAAGTTCTGATCTCAGGTTGAGAAGCGCTCCTAACTTCTCTAATTGTCTGTCAAATGTCTATGCCTTGTCTTTGTACATGCCCCTAAGAATTCATCCAGCTACTGAAAAACAGCCGCTGCCCATTCTGCCACTTGGCTATGGTGAAGAAAAGCGAAATAGGAACTCAAGGAAACAAGTGATGTGTTATGAGACTTATAATAAAAATTACCAGCAAGCAGCACATGTGGGAGCCTTGTGAGCAGCTGACATAAATGCCTCCCTCCCACTGGCAGCTCCCCCACAGTAGGGTGACTCAGGGGTAGACGGCTCTGTTATTTTAGCAGATAGGGCCACCGGTAGTGTGTGTGCAGCCCGGCACCGGGCCCTCCACCTTTACCTTTAAGGTGGGTGTGGGGAAACCCAGCAGAGTACACTGTATATCCAATGCCATTCAGGCAAGATTTACAGAATAGGACAACACATACTTGTTCAGAAGGTGGAGAACGGCCAACAACGCTGAGCAGTAAGGGAGGAATGGGAGAAGTTCTTCACAGCATATGATATACCACTACAGTTTCTAATCAGTGTCCATAGCACACCTTTCCCATATCTCACAGGAACCACACATTCAAAAATGGCAGAAAAGATGGAACCACAATTTTTGCTTTTCAGAAACTGGGTCAGGCTGAGCATTGTCTTCTTGGCACAGTGATTCTTTTTTTTTTTTATAATAAACACTGACCACTTCGTCAAAGCAAGTCCTTTCAATCTGTACAAAGAAGTCATATCTTGTCTTCAGTCTTCTCCATAAGAAATTTAAGTTTATTTGAGCTATTTGTGTTCTTTATTGCACAGTAATTATCCTGCTGTGAAGGGATGCACTTAATGATCAAACAGGTAATTTCTATTGTTAATTTCTTTGCCTATATCTCAGGAGGGTGCATGCTAAAAATTCTTTTTAATAAAAAGAGCTGTCTTAACCTAGTGCACATAATTACACCACTGGTAAAGGACAGATCCATTCTACTTTTTTAATAAATGACTCAAGATTTTGCCTGCCTTGCTTTTCAGATGCTGAATGTGATCCATCTTGTGGGGATCTGATTCTTAAGAAGCCTCAAACATGGCTTTTGAATATGTGGTTCCTTCGAAGTGTTATAAACTATCTAAACTAAAAGCAACATAAAACTAGTTGATTGAAGATTTCACCTGCAATTACAATATCTTTCTATACTGTAGCTGAGGTCAGGGGGAACTTTTTTCAGCAAAGGCACTTGCCATTCATTAAGTTTAGATGGCAGAGGACAAGCAGAAAATGGTCGAATCAACAGAAAATATGGGCTCGTGTCTGATCGTTTATTGCCATGTGTAAATTAATTGGTAGCCTAAGTGAGAATCTGACAAAGCTGGCCTAAGGACAGAATGAGGATTGCAAATCATAACCCCTTTTTTTTTTTTTTCCCCAGCAATAACTGTACAGCATTAGACAATGACAGTGACTCACAGCCTTATGAGTAGTTCAAGCTACCATATGTCTCAGATATAGTCTCTTTCCACTCAAAAAATTTGCCTGGGCAGAATGCGAGGATCTTTCACATTTGCCTATGATTTCTGGGCAGCTGGCATTATTTCTCACTAGCTCTGACCAGGCTATTGTATGTCTGCAAATCTGGGATATTTCTTCAGAGCATCAATAGATCAGACAGATGTACAGCGCTTGACCTGTAGGAACAACACATGAACACGTGGATGGCTTATCCCATGGGCTCATAAACCCTATCCTTCTCAGGAGCATCAGCTCATTAGCACTTGTGTACACACTCAGTAGAGTGCAACATATCCTAGAAGCATTAAATATTCTATATGGCTCATTGCAATTAGCTGAGTCTCACAACTTATGGAGCATCACATGAGTTAATTTAACAACTCCAATACACAGCTAGTAAAATTTTCTGAGCAGATTAAAAAGCTTGGTTCCCAGTGACTAATCATGCCAACGCGCACCTACCAGCGCGTTAACTGGAAACCGTAGCATGACAAATATGAGAAAGGAATGACACATACAGTATTTCCATGAGGAGTTCTTGAAACTGTCAAGATGTGCAATTTTTTTCACAAATATTTGAATAAAGAGAAGAGAGATTTTTTCCTTGGCAGTGAGTCAAGTTCAAGTCCTTTATCTACAAATGTATTTTTGGTGATTTCAGGGCAAAGATAACATTTCCTTATATAGCTGCATCAGAAAGAATCTTTAAATGACTTCTGAAGACTGTGAATTTCTATATTCTGAGAATGCATATGAATCTGTGATCTGCCCAACACCTGAATTAAGGACTTCCTGAACCTGGTTGAGACCTTGTGGACATTATCAACAGACAGTGCTGATCAGACACCATATAAATTGATGGAAAAAAACAGACCATCCTCTTTTAAAATCACCTTGTCACAGGGCAGGAGAGAGAGCTTTGCGTGGAGAGATGCCATGCCAAGTTAATGACAAGCATCTGCTCAGACACCTGCTGTCCTCAACAACTTGACATGCTGTGATCATTGAGCAGTCCCGGGGTGAAGCCAGGCAGGAGAAGGCTGATGGCTGGCTGGGGAGGCAAATGACATCCATGGGGCAGCCACAGAGCAGGGGATGGGTCTGCCAGGGGAGGCCAGGTAGCAACTGAGTGCCTTGCTGGCCCTCTTCCCCATGAGCTCTGCCAGCGGCAGACAGCTTTAAATCTCCTCTCAACTGGTACGCAGCCCTCCCCTGCTGATCCCATTTACTTTTTGGGCTGGCTCCCAGCACCTAGCAGCCATGAGAGATTGCCAGTGTTTCGTGATGCTGCTCCCACTCCCCTGGGAGGAACTGGGAGCTGGAGGAAGATGGGGTGAGGAGGAGAGCTCAGCCTCTTTGGCATACAGCAATAAAACTGTGGCATTGGCAGGGACGGGAAGGATCTTGCCAGGAGGGGAGTAAGGAAGGTTTTTCATTTCTCATCTTCACTTCATTTCTGATCACTTGCTCTGTTACAGGCTGAAGTGCCAGTGACTACTTCAGCACAGAAAATAGGAGGTTGAGACAGAGCCTGATCTCACTCGTTGCTAAGAGAGTAACCTAATTTGCAGCAGATGGTGTTTATTGTTACTTCCCATCTGCATGAGGATTAAGAATTCTTCTCAGAAGAAAACGATTCAGCCTGACAGCGTCCTGGTAGGAAGGGGCAAAATTAATTTCAATCAAATACAGCTTTTCTCATAAAAGGCATTTTTTTCTGAACCTCTGGGTAAGCTTAACTTAAATAGAGTTTAGGATTTTTTTTAAAAGAATAGTATCACTCTAAGTTTCCAGCTGTGCAGTCATTTTTTAAAATGTGGAGGAACGGAGTCAAGTAAAGGTTAAGCACATTGCCTCTGATCAAAAAGAAACTTAATGTCAGAGCCAAGATTAAAGTTTCAGCTCTCCAAGGTCTTAGAGCAGGATGCAGTCCCCCAAAGGAACCGATACCACATCTTGTAAGCATCTGTCCTTGGCCCAAGCACTGATAAGAGAGAGTTATGGGCATGCTGTCTATGAATGATCAGTCTCTTAAAAATGCAGATGGCTTACTTTGGCTGCTATTGACCGATGATGCATGTCTTTTTGTTCATAGTAAGAAAGTACATTTTTGTTTTGTTGGTATAATCCATCTGAAGTCACAGGAGTTATACCAAGGTGACTAGTACATTGAGCCTCATTATAGTCTGCCTGGGTTTTTTTCTGTATCCCATACCATAAAATTCACACCTTGCATATACCACTGTCACTATCACTTTCAGTTGTGCCTGGGCTTTAATGAGCACACAAACATTAACATGATTACAACTTAGAAACGGAGATGAAAATGGAAATGGAAAGAACTGACAGTGGACAAAGCAAAAAATAATAGTATTCAAAATAGAGATAGCAAAAGAACAAAGAGTGAAATGATAATTTGATCAAATATGTTTTCATGTATAAGGGCAACCTGCCTTAGCAAGTGGGCCAGTTCCCAGACAGCAGTGATTATACTGTATCTATAGTGTACCTTTACTTCTGCTCTCTGTATGCTTGGTTATAGCCTCATTTTTTGACTGGCATGCCCTCTTTTCCCTCTTGCAGTTTATGTCCTAGAAGAAAAAGCAGAATCTGGCTATTTTTCTGGCATTTCCAGAAATCAGGCAGCCGCTGGCAGATGGCTGGTGGTGCACAAGCAGATTGACTGGGTATGTCAGGAAATTTGTGGCATTCCAGGCAATGGGAATGCATCTGAGGCCAGTGGACCTGACCAAAACACACGCCCAGACTGCAGTAGACAGTCATCACTTGCATGGTGGCTGCACAGCTGATCTGTACATTCACAGCAAATCTGGAGCAGCTGGAGTACGTCTGATATCCGGCATATGTGCTGCATAAATAGAAATTTCTCTCTAGGATTTCTTGAACAGAAGTCTGGAAGTCTCACATACATCTGTAGCAGGTATGCTAGTGGTTGCTAATTTAATGCAAAAATCACAGCAGCATTAAGTCACTTGGTATGTTTTCTCCTTGAGGCTTGCAGTGCAAAAGGCACAGCAGTAGTGGCACTTACATGGTGATGTTGACCTGAAGACGCTTTGCCAGCTTAAAGTACATTGATTCAAATCCTCAGATGCATATTTTTCCTCTTAACCAGTTTATACAATAATGGTACATCTGAGCCTTTTTCATTATTTCCTCCCTTGTGGTGTTACTAGGTGCAATTTCTGTGTGTGAGCGTACACCTATGTGCAATATCCATTATACATACACCACAACTCACACCTTTTCCTATGTGGAATTTTTCTTCCAGCTTGGTTATGTTCATGTCTCTTAACAGAGCTATGCAAGAAAACTTTGCAGGCTTTGTTCCCCAGAATCTTATAGCAGAAGATCTGTTTGCTGCATAAAAAGTCACCAATTTCAACACAACTTGGCAATCTCAACCAGATCTATGCTTACTGCACACTGATATAATTTGCTCTCATTTCACATAGAAATGCTTCTTCTCCAAACCTTGTGCTCTTTAAGTCATTTTTTTACCGCCTGGAAAAAGTGCACAGATTTCCATGTTTCTGTAAACCATTACTGACATCCAGTGGCTACCAATGCAAATGCTAAAAATGTGTAACCCCTGTTGTCAAGGGACATCTAAACTCTTTCTGTCTCTTTCTCTAACAGACAGCTAATAGAAAAGGAAAAAGGTGGAAAAAATTGTGTTTCCTGGCTCTTCCACAACACGTTCTTATCATGGATATGATTAAACCTCACTGAACTTGCAACACACAGCTGTTATTTTTCCCTTTGTGATCACTGTAAGAAACTATAGAGCTCCCTTAGGAAACCCAGTGGCTGAAACCATGTCATCTCCAAACAAAACAGGGATACAGATCACAATGCAAAACAAACAAACAAACATGTGAAACCAGTAAGAAATATAAACCAGATACACATAAGGGTTTCACTAGGTAGTCTTCCAGGGACGTATGTGCCTGACAGAGTGAGCCAAGCTGAAAAACGATACGTAATAAAAGAAAATCAACAGAAAATCAACAGCAGTGATCTTCTGGATAGCCATAGCATCATAGAACCACAGCACTAAAGAATGGTTTGGGTCAGAAGGGACTTTTAAAGATCAACTAGTCCAACCCCGCTTCCATGAACAGGGACATCTTCCACTAGATGAGGTTGCTCAGAGCCCCATCCAACCTGACCTT
This sequence comes from Limosa lapponica baueri, assembly GCA_002844005.1. NCBI lineage: Eukaryota > Metazoa > Chordata > Aves > Charadriiformes > Scolopacidae > Limosa > Limosa lapponica. The sequence goes on along the minus strand of KZ505670.1, from coordinate 1,914,477 downwards.
GAACACTTCCAATGCTGGGGCATCCACAACTTCTCTGGGCAAGCAGTTCCAGTGTCTCACCACCCTCATGGTAAAAATTTTCTTCCTTATATCCAATCTAAATCAACTCTCTTTCAGTTTAAAACCATTGCTCCTTGTCCTGTCACCATAGGATTCTCTTTCCATCTTTCTTATAAGCTCCCTTTACCTATTAAAAGGCTGCAATAAGGTCTCCCTGGAGCCTTCTCTTCCCCAGGCTGAAAAACCCCAATTCTCAGCCTTTCTTCATCAGAGAGGTGTTCCAGGCCTCTGACCATTTTCATGGCCCTCCTCAGAAATACTGTAATCCTGATGAAAAGCTTAACAGGCACTTTTGGATCTCCAAACAAATACATTGCACTGTTGTTCCAATTCTCGTCTTAAAGTAAGCTTTTGTACTTTGTTGTAGTAAGAATGTTATCAAAGAAATAAACAGCTCTACTGTCTGTTTCCCTTCCTGATGGAAATAAATTAATAGACCCTGAATTTTGGGTAAAAGACTGCTGAATCAGACATAGGCAATTATCTCAGCTTCAGTTTTGCTACTTTTGTGCTTCCTGGGGTATCATTGAATTCCAACTAGCCAGCTGAGAAGTCAACAACCCAGAAGAAATGTTCAGATGAACTCAAAATAATTAAGTCCCATTTTGAGAGCTCTCCTCACTGTCATCGTGAGCATGTCACAATGGTGAAGGAGAAGGTAGAAACCCACAGCCTTTCTCTAGTTATTATTTGGGGCACTGAGGTAGGATGTCATAAGTTAAGCAGCTCCTTTATGCTATGATTTGTTTGGGCATGGCAGCTCAAGCGTAAGAGAGCTGAAGCTTCCTCCTTCTCTGCCTCCCCTCCTGCCTCCCTCCCTCCTCATCCCTCCGTACTCAAAATATTTTTGATGTAAAGTATTAGTCTGTACTTAACACATCAGGTAAAGGGGACAATTCTGCAATACTTTAACATGATATAGTTCAAAACACATTTCAAGCTGGTCTATTTTCACACTGAGGTTCTACATTTTACATACATAGATCTTATAGCATGTATTACAGAACCACAGAATCATAGAACAGCCCAGCTTGGAGGGGACCTCCAAAGAGCATCTAGTCCAACATTTCATGGGAAAGGGAGCCCAGATAAGCTAAGCTAGAACCCCTTCCAATCACATCTTGAAAACCTCCAGTGATGAAGACTCCACCATGTTGCTGAGGAGGTTGTTCCAGTGAATGATTGTTCCTACCATAAAAAAATTCTTCCTTATGTCAAGATGTATGTTTGTTTATAAGATACATATAAACTACATTTTAGTAAAATCACAAAAGAATGGCATTACTGCATTTTATAGTTGGCTTCCAAGACACACCACTCCAGGAATTTGCAAAAAGCTTCTTTACTTTGTTCATTTAGGACCAAGGCTTTTTAAAGCCTGTCTGCAGCCTCACTGCCTCCAGTAGGATTATTTATACCTTTGGAGTTAGACATGTATTGTGGTGAGTGACAGTTATCACAGAAATCAGCAGCATTCACTCATTGACTTTCATGTTCAGGACTGCAACCAGGGACATAAACTCTTCTACCTTTATTCATGTAAGCAATTCCATTCCCCAAAGGAAACAAAATAAAGGCACTCAGTAAGATGTCAATATAAGGAAAACATCCTCTTCTGCCTTGAACTTCTATTTATTAATTGGTGTTCATCATTTTTAACATCTACTGAAAGCAGCTAACGCAGAACTTTTCTTCCACAATTTTGCCAGACAACCAAGTGATCCATTGATGGAGATATCATTTTAGGAAAGCAAGACACTAAAAATAATTAATCAGCACTGACACATTAGTTTGTCTAATACTATCTACATTTCCTGAAGGCTCTTGGTACCTGGAGTGTCTACCAAAAATTAATTCTAGTATCTATGTCCCTGCATGCTGCACCCTGTCACGCTTTTCTCCTTTATCATAAATTGTACACGATGCCTTCAGCTTTTTAAAATAATAAAACCAGAGAGAAATCTTCTGAATGTGGTGGGAGGTTAACCTAGCTGCTTTCTTTCCCAATTTAACTGATATATACTGGAATGGAAGTATTTCCAAGACAGTGGCTTAGTCACTGGCAGCCTTCAGGCAAATGATGATACAATTATACTAAACATCGTTTGTCATATCATTACGCATCCCTTGAAACGTTCTTTATTTGAGAACGAGAAGGGGTGCTGGAATCTTTAAAATTCAGCACCCACATGACAGCTAAATGTAGCTTTTCTACTCTCTGGCACCTACATCATCCTTATTCAGATAATAGCAATACCGAGACAGACTTTTAGATGCTCCCTCTTCGTTCATCTAATGGGGCCATTAATAATATGTTATCCAAAACCTTCAGATTAAATAGGGATTACAGTTTTCACAAGAAATTATTAAGTGTCATGTCATCGTGGTTGGGAAAGGATGATGGGAAGAAGAGTTTAAAACCATGTTTTCGAAGCCTGGAAATCTTGGAATGACAGTGACAAGAGTCAGGCAAGGAAAGGGGTGAAGGGGCTTGTAGTAGAAATGAACTAAGTAATTCTGGCACAAAAATAATGTAAGTAAAGAGAGCTTTGTATGACTCTTTGGAATGGCTAATTCCCTCAGTGCTTTGCTAGTCTCTTCTGTCTTGGAGAAACTTCACTTTGCACACCACTGCGCCAGGTGAAGATGGCTGCTCAGGGACAGAGTGTGGAAATAACCCATGAGTCCTAATTCTGGTTTTACTAGTAACTTACTGAAATTGTTACATTGCAGTTTCCATTGGCAAATTATTAAATTGTACAAACTTCATATTTAATTTACAATGACATCAATAAATATGAATAAAGAGCTCATCAATAAACAAATTCAAGTAGAAACACACTTTTTATTTCCTCAAGAAATTTTGTAATAAGAGCTTTATAAACAAAAACATAAATGGCAGCAGTAGGTCTTTTTAGAGTAAGATTTGTCTTAGCTAATACAGTAGGTGTAACTCCTTTGGTAAGGAGTTAACATTAAAAACTGGTTAGATTTTTATTTTCAAGCATCCAGCTCATTAAATTAAAGATAGCTGAGCAGTAATGTGGCTTTTTTCCTCTACCAGAATGTAGACATTTAAATATCGCAACATAAGAAAATCTTTTTTGATCTGATACATATAGTCATAGCTATCACAAAAAAGTGCCAGTGTGGATTTATGTGGCGGGTGTATCTTTTCTGCTCTCTAGCTGACAACACATGACAGCTATAAACCATGCCTGCCAACATTTGAGATGTCTGAGAGGGTTGGACACCGTGAAATGTGTCAGTCTTGAAAAGCTTTCCAAAGCAAGCAGGGGCAATTAGTACACGAGCCAGTGGCTGCACGTGCCTACCACGGTCATCACTGAACTGCTTGGCTCTTCGTACTTCCAATAACTCAGGGAATTCCTAAGGAACTTGTGTGTCTACCATGAACCACTGGCACAAATCACTGCTGGTTACAAGCCAGCCGGGCTCTGCAGAGGAGCTGCCAGAATTAGGCAGGGGTGTAAGCGTTGGCCCTGCTGAAACCCTGGCTGCCTGGGAGGTCTGAGGGTCTCCAGCCCAGCACTACCACCCCAGTGCCAATGAATCCACATCCATCAGACCCAGGGAGTCTTCTCCACCCTGCTCAATCGGCAGAGCTACAGTGGATGCGCCCTGACAAGCGCTTGGTAAGGTGCTGGGCTCGTTCCTCGTTCGAGCTCGCTGAGACAAAATTAAATCCATAAAACGTACGTGTGAGGAATGAGATCATTTGCTGTCTTCCATCCTGAGGCGGCAAACAGAAACGCAAGTGACAGCAGGGAGGCTTTTTAGAGCTAAATTTGTCTTCACTAAGCCATAAGCAACCTTGAACAAAAGGTTTTGAGGGAAGCAAGACCCTAACAGAAGACTCTGCTGGAAAGCAGAAGGATGGAGGAGGCAAATCATGCTCTGACTCGATTCCTGTTACTCAGGACCACAGGAGGACAAACTGCAATAAATGTAAATATAAGGAAAAGCTTCTTCTGCTGTTAAGAGCAGTCAAACCCTGGCACAGCTTGCCTAGAGAGGCTGCAGGGCCCCATCCCTGGGGATACCCAGACGCTGAGGGTACATGGCCTTGGGCCGCCAGCTCTGGGTGACACCGCTCAGGGCCAGGGGTCACCCCCCCAGGGGGGGCTGCACCGTGCCATCCCCTGGAGCCCCTTTTCACCTCGGCACCCCTGAGTCTCCATGGCTTGTGCCACAGCCCCGGGGGCTGGCTCCCACAGCTTCATGTGATGAGGCCAGTTTTATGTGCCGGCGGCCTGCCATGGGGCACCAAGCACCCACTTCCACAGCCCAGCCCAGCCCAGCCCAGCTCCCCTGACTCCACAAGGGTGGCAGCAACCAGAGAACTTCCCCCAAAGAGGCTGAGTAGGCCAGCTTTAAAGCCCCACAAACCCCCGCTGCCGCCCCGCCATGTTGAGATCCCTGCCGCGCCTTCCCCCCCGGCTCCCCGCCGCCCTTTGGGGCCTGCAGGGCCCCTCGGAGCCCTCCAGGGGGCGCTGCCGCGGCGGCGGGCGGCGGCGGGCGGTGGCGGCGGCGGCTCTCTTGCCGCAGGCCCAGCCCCGCCCCGCCGGTGCCGTGCTGGCGGAGGAGGCGTTACTGTGGCAGCGGCGGGTTCTGCCGCCGATTTGGGCCTGTCGGGCCTGGCCGGACCGGGGCCCGTCATGGAAGGGAAGAAGATGAACCTGCCGCGGGGCCCCGAGAACCTCTGCTTTGACAAGGACGAGTTCATGAAGGTGGGTGAGGGCAGGCGGGCTGCGGAAGGGCGCTGTGGGCCCGGGTTGCCCCGGCGGGCCTCCTGAGGAGGGGGGTGGCGGGTTCCCTGGGGGAGGTGAGAGGGGCCCGGAGCCTTGGTCGGGATCTTTTGGCTCCGCCACGGCGCTTTCCCCGGGCTGAGGCCCACGGAGGAGCAGTGAGTGTGTCACCGAAAGGGGGATCCGGGCCGTTTGCAAAGCCAGGAGGCTCGCACCTCTGCTTCCAGGCAGGGGTTATATCTCAGTCTGGGGAGACTGAAACGGAGCCTGAGCGGCAGAGCAGCGGGGGATGCCCCGGGAGGGAGCCGGCAGGTTTGGGACCGGGTGATCCGAGCGTCTGTATCCCGGGCCGGGGCCGGGTGCTGCAGCTCCTCCCCGCCTGGGGCAGACCCCGGTCATGCCTCCCCCAAATCACTCTCTGCCTGCCTTGAAGCCAAGTTGCAGATAGACTGCTAACCAGCATTCAGGCCTCATTGCTTAGGGAGCTTAAAGTAATTCTTAATAATGTATTTCGAGTTTTGTTTGGAGTTTTTTGTTTGGTTATTTGGGTTTTTTAAGTGCATGCAGGGAATATACAACCTTGTATTTTGGAGGCTAGTGCTAGTCTTTTAGTACTCTGACCCACGGCATGGTGTGCTGTTGAGATTAAAGCCAAGACCATAGACTTTTAGCCCCCCAAATACTTAAGTTTGGTCAGCTCACTGGCATATGGCATACTTTATTTTGGGGGTGGGGTGTGTTCCTGGTTTGAACTTTTTTACTTACCTCTTTCACTCTTTCCTGTTTCATTTTCAGCCGGATTTTGATGTTGATCACTTTGTATCAGACTGCAGGAAACGTGTGCAGTTGGAAGAGCTCAGAGAGGATCTGGAGCTCTATTACAAACTCCTTAAAACTGCCATGGTAGAACTCATAAATAAGGACTACGCAGATTTTGTTAATCTCTCAACAAATCTAGTAAGTCTTATGAAGTTGTACTATGTAGTTCAGACCTAATGCGTTTCAGTGTGATTTTCATTTTTCATATGAAAAGTATGCTGCTTGTATTTTGATATTATTAGATTTAAGACATCTTAAACTGTGACCCCTTGCACTGAGAGAAACTGAAAGACCATTATCGTAGAATACAGCTACTGTACAGAATTGCTGTTGGCCCATGATAAATGTTTTAGATATATGCGTTTTGTCTTGAAAAAAATCAAATCATTAGGAAGTTAGACTCAAGGCAAACTTAAAAAAAAAACCTGCTAGTAGTTGTAAAATTGAAGGAAATAAATCATTAAAATTGAAGAGCAAAGATACAAATAAAGCCATTCTGAGGGATTCTTTTAGCAATCTTTAAATTTGCTGTACAGTCAGTATATCTTAAGAAAATCCACCCCACTTGGCTGAGAATTTTAATCATTTCCATATTAAAATGTTTTGTTCACTGTGTATCCTGCTCTTTTACTCCAGTTCATCCAGGTTCCAAATATACAGGTTCAAAGAGTGAGATTTAACATTTTAATTGGAAGATAAACTTCCATAGTTCGAAGTTTTCTTTCATTTTTGGCTTTGTGTGACAAGTAGTCTGATATCTTTATCTCTGTATTTGAGCTAACATATTTTTGCATTGCACTTAAAACTGGAGACTATAAAAGCAGATATTTCTCAGTTCTCTTTTAGTGTCTGTAAAATGATAGGCTTTGTCAGTGATTCATGTATTAACTTATCAAAAAAGTCATAAATGTTTTTATGATAATTTCTTTAGGTTGGCATGGACAAGGCCCTTAATCAGCTTTCAGTACCCTTGGGACAGTTAAGGGAAGAAGTTATGGTATGCTCAAAACAATCATTATACACAGCTTGGTAAAATTGAGCTCATGTTCATGGGATATATAAAATGTCTTATTTATGTTAATAATTATTATAATAAATATCGCTGAAAATTGACTTCTTAAAGCAGTAGGAGAGGTGTGTTTTCAAGCAGTTGTAGTAGAAATAAATTTACATTTTTCTATAGTGCCTTTTAACAAAGAGATAAAGAATGTCTTAACTGTGGTAAATGAATGGACTCTTGCAAGACAGGAGTATACTCTTGGAAATGTAAGGTGAAGTACTGAACTTTTTTAATATTTGAGTAACTTAAAGATGGTAGTAAATAAGTCAGATGCAACACAGTCCTGCTAAGGATTTTTTTGCTCAGTCCTGTGATTTAATCATAAAAGATCACCCTTTTGAAGGTTTGTCTTATTCTGACTTTTCCACAATCACTTGCTATTAGTGAAGGGCAATTTTTGTTCATTTTGGCAGCTGGTTCAAAGGGTTGTTTCCTGCATAAATGTGCCTTTAAAATATCTTAGCCTTGATGCCTAAAACAGAAAATAAGTCCACAGTGTAGAAAAATTTTATTATGTGAAAAATGCTACTTAAATCTGATTTATAACCAGTTTCAAGA
>KZ505670.1:1894618-1905401 GCA_002844005.1 Limosa lapponica baueri | reverse complement strand
AAGGTTTATGGAAAGTGTCTTCTCCCAGTGCCTTTGCTGAGGGATGGAAGATGTTTTTCAGCCAGTTTTGGAACTGAGGTACCAGCTATGCACTTGAAATAATTGACTGGGATGCAAGTGCAAATTGTGCTGGAGGAAAAAGACAATTTCTTGAACCTGTTTGAACGTGAGACTGTCTCTTCAGTTTACTGCACTGCATCACATCGTAATGAGTTAGGAGAGGCAGACAGAAGAGCAAGCTGATACCTAGAGGGACAAAGCATATGCAAATGTTTTCAGTCAGGGTGAGGCGCTTCACAGAATCATGTTTCGAAGCAAGATTGTACTCGAGTGGCTGAAAATTTGGCTAATTATATAGACCTGAGAAAGGTTGGATTGTCTCTGTAGAGATAGCTGTCGTTCCTTTTACCACGTGACAGAAATGGGAAAATAAGAAACAAACCTGGATGGTGAAGAGCACTCCCTGCGGTATGAACTGTAAGGCTGCCTTTTCATGTGACAATAAGCAGCACTACCATACAGAAAACAGTTCTGCTGAGGCAGCTTCTTATGTTCCTCTCAGCTTCTACTTCACCCACTTCATATCTTAGTAGCTTCAAAACAACTGTAATCATGTGGTTTGTTCCAGATTACTATTGCAGATTGCAATAGTTGTAGTAATAATTCCAAATATTTAGATTAAACCACAAAAATTGGGAAGAGCATTATCTATCTGCTGCAGATGAAAGTGAGTTGATTTGAAAGGATCTAACTGTGTGTTCTCACTTTGTATCATCTTTCTTCTAGCCCACTTCTAACTGGGCAGGTTTTAGAGAGAATTGCCACAGAATTTAATCAACTACAATTTCATGCAGTACAAAGCAAAGGAATGCCCCTTTTGGACAAAGTGAGACCAGTAAGTATTGCACAATAGCCAGTTTAACACTTGTAGGATCAAGCAAAACCAATATAATTGGAAGACAAATGCCTGTTTTCACAGAGTTTTATTGAATTAATTTATTGGGGGAAATGAGTTTCAAAAGGTCATTTTTATCAGTTGACTAGAAGTATTGCTGCTTCTGATGGTTTATGCTTTGTTTGCTAATTTCTTTAGGATAAATTACTTAGAATAAGAGTAGGAAATATGGCAGACATTTTTGTCAGTCTAATGTATCTTGCAGTTTGTCTGCTTGCTGATATTGAAGTCTAGTTCTTGAGATTTGTGTTGGTTTTGTTAGCTGCAGCATAGAGACGAGAATATAAATGGAACATGCCTAAAAAGTGGCTGGCTTGAATATATTCAACTTTGTCTTTTGGTGAAATTTGTTGCCTAACTGTGGCTGTTCAGGCTGGTAGGCTAATCTCCCTAATACCCTGTTTGTAATAGTTGCCTATTGTAAAAGATGACCTTTTTTTTTTCTTCTGTCTTATTCATTGGAGAGAGGAAACAAATGAAGACTAGTGCTTAAAGGTAGCTAGTTGCAGGACATGAGGAAAAATGGTTGGCAAATGGGAGAATATATGTTGGCTGAAGCAGCCATTTGGCAGAAGCTAGAAGGAATCTAGTGGCATGGCTTCCCCCCTTCCCACTCCAAAGTGTCACTCAATGTCTTTGGTTTGTGGTAATTTGACAAGTAGTGCTGGGAACACGCTGTCATTTTAGTTTTTGACAGTGGAGGGGTAAACGCCACAGTTGTTATCCAGGGTGACTTATTGTGAAGCTTTCGTGTATTATCACACATAGTGGTTCAGTTGAACAAAGAACAATTGTTAAGCTGTTTTTTCAGGATAAAAGGGACCTTAGATAAGTTACCGCATAACCTACAACATATAGAGGAAAATAATTGCCTTTTAACCTTATTATAATAAATACTGTGTTAAATAGCATCAGTAATCCATTACACTTATGTTAATGTTCATTTAATGCTGGCAGGTATCAAAACTTTTGCACCTTTCAAATGATAATGGAAAGCTGAATTAGGTATTTCTGGAAAAATTTTCTTCAGCAACAGTGGCAAGGCTTTGCTTTTTTTTTTGTTACTGTATTTTGTTTCTTTTCATAGCGCATAGCTGGAATAACAGCTATGTTGCAGCAGTCTCTGGAAGGGCTGCTCTTGGAAGGCCTTCAGACTTCAAACGTTGACATAATACGTCACTGTCTTCGCACTTACGCAACAATTGACAAAACGCGAGATGCAGAGGCATTAGTTGGTCAAGTGCTTGTAAAACCTTATATAGATGAGGTAAGATAAAAATCAAGAATCCTAAGAAAATGGGTTGCTGGTTGAATGTGCTTATTTTTCATGTTAACCTCTGGCTTTCTTTAGCAGCTTCAAAATGCCTTTGTGTAGAGAGCAGGAGAACTAAGCCCCAGTACAATGTCAATTTATTTGTTGTGGGTGTAGGAATTCTCTATCTGCCTGTCACCAATTTCAGGTAACATCTAGTGGGAATTCTTTTTCTCACCTACGTTTTTCTTGGGGTGAGGAATCCAAAAAACAAACCTTAAACCAAGCATATGACTGGACTAAAATCCATTTTTTTTCTGGAATCGGATCTGTGGGAATTGGATCAGATCTGGGGTTTGCATTTCTTCGTGGCTGGCTCAGTAGCAGGCAAATGCAGCACAAATAGTTCTTGGTGCAATCTCCTTTTGTTCCCATTGTACAAGGAAGCAGTTTCTGCAGTTCCCATCTGTACCAGGACTTTAGCAGCAGCAGGAACAAGCATTTGTTTGGGAAGCACTTGCTGTTGTCTGGTGGGAAAATGTATCAGACAGACAGTCTCTCAATTCATAAGAAACTGATTTTAGTAGGCCATCAGCTTACAGTAACAAGTTGGACCAATCACAAAGTGCTGATTGGATTTTCTGAAATAAGGGGACTTTCTGCTAATTCTCTTTACTGTGCAACTTTTGCTGCTACCTGTAAAATGATTCCTTACCTTTTTGTGGCACTGTTTGTTCTTACCACTTCTTCTGGCTTGAAGAGTTGGTTCTAGTCTACACTACTTTTTTTTCTTTTTGTTGTGGTTGATGGTAATGTAATTCCTCCAGAAGGTCCCCAGACAGTAACCTGCCACAATAGTGTAGCAGTCAGAAAGTCAGTCAGTTGTGCTTGCTTTTTCTTGTATATAGGCACACCTGCAGGAAGTTTCCCTGACTTTCACTAGATTGTCAGAGTATTTAATAAATGCATTAAATTCCCTGTCCTTAAGGAAGAAGTTAAACTGGGCCAGTGCCAGGGCTATAACGTTGTTGTTCTAAAACTAGTGTTATGAGTCTTTCAGCAGTATTAGTTTTCCTGCTCCTGCTGCTCTGGGGAGGAAAAAATATAAAGTAGAAGAGCTGTCTTGGCGATTGCGACTATACACTTGCTTGAATTTATGCATGTAATAGAAGGCAGCATAGAGCTTCCCTTCATTGGTGCCTCTGTAATACATAGCAATTTTCAGTGGCTTTGAGTTCCAAATTATGCTATTGATGATATTTCCCTTTACTGTGAAGATGGTCTTTTACTGCCATTACTCTTTAAATTGAGATATTTAATAACATTCTCTTTCCTCAGTAAACCATGAGAGGCCTGTGATGATGTGAAGTACCCTTTTATGCTTTCAGGATATTTAAAACACTTTGTTCTCTACTGCTATTTTACAAAAAAAAAAAATGAGTCCACTTACAGTATAGAGCTAACACTTTTCTTAAGACCTATAAAAGCAATGTGAACATTGTTTCTAAAAGTATCAAATATGTTTCTGTAGGCAATAGTACAGTTGCTTTTTTTTACACTAATATGTCTTTCTGAACACAAATGCAGAAGTGACCTTAAGGTATTTGCTTCCTTTTTCCATTTAGTGGCCATTTGCCATGGTATTCCCAACCAAGGCAAGTGAAGAGTTAATCTGTATAACTTTTGCTAAAGGACTTGTTCTTCTAAATCAATATAGGGAAAAGAAATTACCTTTTTTTCACTCAGTAATGTCTTCAGCAGCCAAGAGATGGAATTGTTACCTTTCGCTTCCCTGTGAAAGAATAGTATGTCTGGTAACATCTGAGCTGTGTGTAATTGTCAGTGGGTGTGTGAAACCTACAGAAAGACAAACAGTGGGATGTTTGCTGTTGTTGGAAATGAAACATTTAAAATTATTCTGGATTTACAAAGCAAAGCCAGCTACTGGCTTTTTGGGTGGGAGAGGGAGTTGGATGGTAGTGGCCTCTCCCCTTAAGGACAGACTTCCTTTGGATGCTTGCTAATGCTCTTAGTTTTCTCAGTATCTTTTCTTTCCCCACTTCTGCACTGTTCTGCTTGTTTATGTAGCAAGAGGCAAAAGTGTTCAGACAGCTGGAAGGATACCAAGAAATATAAGCTATTTTTCTTTTCCTGTATTGTCCAACTACTGTCTGCCCTCTTTTTGTGGCAGAGATTATCCTTTTTATTGGATAAAAGGTACTGTCCTGACAAAGTGCTTTGCTAGCTGTGTTAAAGGCTTAGCATTGTCACAGAAAATTCTTGGCTATTGGCTTACCTGCATTTGGGATTGGACCGACAAGGTCTAAATTTAGAAGAATTTTTTTACTTTATTCTGAGGTTGGATTAGCTTTTGCCAATCACACGTTTAACTTCACAGACTGCTTCAGGGGACAGTGTGTGCAGAGGGTGGGAGGCCAAACGTGGTGGCTAACATCTAAAAGCAAGGAGCTCATTCCCATTCTTGTGGCCAATCTTGCCAGTTAGAGTGCTGCATTAAAGGAAGTAATAATTGAAGCTGGTAAGTTATACTTGGAAACTATAATATAAAATAGTAATGTAGTGACTATCCCAATATTTGGGTTTATAGTGTTAGGAGTTTTGAGTGAATAGACTGTGAGTCTTGCATTACAGTATTTCATATTCACTTTTCTGACACTTAACATTGAACTCTTTCTGGCAGGTGATTGTGGAACAGTACGTACAGTCTCATCCTAATGGCCTTCAGGCTATGTACAATAAACTATTGGAGTTTGTTCCTCATCATTGCCGTCTCTTGCGTGAAGTAACAGGAGGAGCTATTTCAAGGTAGATATCTTGGAGGTTTCTTTCGGTTGCACTAAAGTTACAGCAAATATCATAGGCTTTTGAAGTGTTTCTCATAGTGAGCTTCCATGCGCAAACAACTTATCTTCCTGAAGATTCATAGTCAAGTTTGATTTCTCCCTCATGTCTGTGTTTTTTCAAAACAAAACTGTGAACAAACTTACTTGCTTCTGCGGCCTAGACCTTCAGAGAAGGGAAAGAGAATACTTTAATCCATGAAACATGATTGTAGACTTCATCCAAGGAGGAGGGCATAATAAAGCTATTTTAAAATATAAGTTCAAAAGTTGGGTTGTTAGTGTACATCAGAAAAGTGGGGATGATCCCCAGGGGTTTGACTGATTTATTGCATGTACTGGAACTACAGGTTTAATTGATTTGTGTAGTGCTTCCACTGTCTTTTGAAAAAGTGCTTAATTCCTTATGCAATTAAATAGCCTGTTTTGAAGTTTAAATAATTCAGGTCTACTGAATTGTATCCATTTATTCATCTGTTTGCAGGCTGGTTAATGTGGTAGACTGCTGTAATTAGCAAAACTATGGATGTAGCCCCTAGGGACTGCAGAATTACTTTTCTAATTAGTCATCCATTGCTGAGCTTTCTATGGATCCTAAGTTTTACTAACGTTTCAATTCTTTTAATCCGTCAGCAAGTTTTAATCTTTTTTCTTAATAATGGAATGTTTCTACTTTGTACTGTGGTGTATTGAACCAGAATTAAATGCTTGTATCTCTTCTGCTCTCAATTTATAAATTTGCATAATCAAGGTAGCTTTTAATCTTTTGCTTCGAAGCACAATATCATGTATAAATACAGCTTGGAACAATTATGAAGAAGTTTTGCTTCTTTCCATTGCATTAGTCTTACTCCTCCTACTTGGTACCTCTTTGAAGTTTGGAGTTGTTGAAACTTGAAATATACAAGTAAGAATAGGAGTTCTCAGCTGAAATGTACTTATTTTCTCCAACACACTTGCAGAGTATGTAACTGATAAAATTCTAAAACACTTTGAAAGTTATAAAAAATACCTTGTGTTTGATGAGACTGTGGGATCAAATATGAAATCTGGAAGGAAGAATTAATTAATACGTATGTAAAAGTCCCTGAATTGTGTTTTGTCTAGTGCAGTGCATGTCTTTTTAGTTACCCCTACCTCCAAATAGAAGCCTTGTGGTAAAATATAGCCATCGAATAATTGCAATTTTATTTCAGTGAAAAAGCAGATATTGTTCCTGGATATGACTTCTTAGTGAATTCAGTGTGGCCACAAATAGTACACGGTTTAGAAGAGAAATTGCCATCACTGTTTAACCCTGGAAACCCAGATGTGTTTCATGAGGTAATTAATTTTAATTTTTTCCATTTGTACTCCCAAGTCCTTCTTGGCAGGGCTGCTCTCAATCCCTTCATCCCCCAGCGTGTATGGGTACTGGGTGTTGCAGTGACCCACATCTGTGTCATTGATGAAGGTAGTAAACAGTACTGGTCCTAATACCAACCCTGAGGGACACCACTTGTCACTGATCTCCATCTGGACATTTAGCTGTTGACCCTCTGGATGCAACCATCCCACCAATTCGTCACCCACCAAACAGTCCACCCGTCAAATCCATAACTCTCCGATTTAGAGAGAAGGATGTTGTGGGGGACCATGTCAAAGGCCTTACAGGAGTCCAGATAGATGACATTCTTAGCTTTTCCCTTGTCTGCTGATGTAGTCACTCCATCATAGAAGGCCACAAGGTTGGTCAGGCAGGACTTGCCCTTGGTGAAGCCATACTGGCTGTCTCAAATCACCTCCCAGCACATTTTCTGTGGACGCAAGAGAGTTTCTGAGAGCAGAACCTGCAAGCAGCAACTCAGGAGTTTCTCCTGAAAATGTCTTACAGTTTGGAAGAGGCAAAATCACATCACTCATGTAGCGCTCTGGGGTGTGGTAAAAGCCTTGCTGCTACGGTCCTGCTGCCGTTCTTACTGCAAGGGAGCCAGAAGCACTGAGAGATTCAGTCAGGCTTATTTCATTAATTCTGCAGTGGCTTAATGAGTGTATGTGATAGGTTTTATGGTCGATTTCTATTTTTTTATAGAAGAAATTCTCACATAAGCCAAACTGTTTGTCATTGCAGAGAGGTAGATTTCAACTGTAGCTGTATTTTGATTTTAAATTGATTTACATAACTTTTGTATTCTGTTAGCAAGGTCTGTTATGTGTGAAATAACATTTTTATGCACTGTTTTGCTTAAGTGTTCGGATTTCTGCTTTGTGTGTGATTTCATTTATTATGTCATTATTTTCTGGATGTTAATAAGTTACTGCTGAAAGTAAGCCCACAGTGCGTTTGAGGATTAATGTAATTTCTCTTTGCTTGCAACTGACTTAATACCATTTATAAACATCTTACTAGAAGTATACACTGGATAAATGTAGTTTATCTGAAGTTGTTTAAAGTTCTTCTGCAAATATTTGGTATTTGTAAAGCATATTTTTAGAGAAGTGGTTGTAGAAATCCCTATAATACCGATCCTACATAACAGCAAAAAATACCATGCTTTTATTCTCATGTGTGTTTGGTTATGTGTACTTCTGGGTTTTGTTCCTGACTATTTATATTTGTTGTATCTCTTTATCTCCTGTGATTGAGACTGTTCTTGGTACTGTGCAGCACTGTTGTTCCACCCCAGTCATTCAGCTCAGAAATACTGATGCATTTCTGATGAATTCTTCTTGTTCAGGGTACTTAGAAAATTTTATACTTTTTGAAGTGTCCTGTAGTAGCTTTTCTTATCATAGGATAACACCTACTAGTTAATTGCTTTTGGTTTCACTGCAATCCAGAAATTTAGCCTTGTATGATTAGATGATGTGGCAGCATCAGCCCATTCTGAACCTCGAGCTTAACTGTGGTGTGATACAAGAGTTCTGCTGAATGGGTGGTTGTCTTCCCTGTTTGGTGGGACCCTGTGTGTGATCAGTACGCTAATTCTCTTTCTGCAGAAGTACACTACTAGTATGGATTTTGTACGGAAATTTGAACGACAGTGTGGCTCCCAGGCCAGCGTGAAGCGGTTAAGATCTCATCCCTCTTACCACAGCTTTAACAACAAATGGAATTTGCCTGTATATTTTCAAATACGGTTAGTATGCATTTTTTGTTCACTCTTACAAAAGTAGTGTTCAATCACAGTGAGATGATCTGGCTTAGGGTCAGACCCCCTCATTGTTCAAAGTTTCACTTGTCAGTACATCATAGTAGAAGTCAAACTATGAATTTAATTACTAAGTCAACTGTTTTATATGTCTTTCAACAATTTAGGAAAATTACAGCCAGCTGCTCTTCAATGTGTACTGTGGTGTTGTTAGGCTGAATTTGATATGCGACTCATTAGACTTTCAGGAATAGATCTAGATAAGTCTTGAAATCTTGTTTCAAATTTTTTTTCTCCATTGTCCCTGGAACTAAACTGTATGTTGAAAGATGCTACTTGTGCAAATCCGGAGGAATACTTACTATGAGGGAGGAAGTCTTTCTTCTTAGAAATATAGAATTAAAGGACTTGACAACTTGTAGCTTTTCCAGATCTAGCTGTGTTTCTGACATCCTTTTTATCTCACAGGATGTACTCTGTAAAGTGCTGAGTCTCACAGCATTGCCTTCCCAAAGATTGCCCTACTATTCCCTTTTCCTGAGGAGCTAAGTAATAAGTTCTAGCTTACTCTTCCAACAGGTCTGAAGTACATGTATTATTACCTTTTACAGATCTTGCAGCTAAAAGAGCCAAGAGACCCAGGAAAGCCCCATTTTAATTCTAGTAATGCTAGGATTTTAGTGAAAGGAACAAAATAGAATGTAAAATCATATTTTTAGAAAGCGTGGTATAAGCATCTGATTTTAGGGCTGGATAGCAAGCCGCCAGGCAAGAAAGAGAACCATTGATGAAGTCTGCTATGACCCAAGTGTGCTGTGTGTGATCTGTCTTGGTACAAAACTTTCTGAGAGTGAAAAACAAAAAACCCAACAAAACAAAACCAAACAAAAAAATAACCAACAGGGGAGAGAAATTGATGTTTATTTTAACCTAGATCACTTTAATTGCATGATTCTATAACTGGCAATAACAGTACAACCATAGCCACATTTGTACAGTTTCCTTAATTCAGGATAAATCTATATTGCTGCTGACAGATTCCATCCAGGAATCTTAGGAGTGCTGGAGCTAATATAAGTGACAGGAAAGGTCTTTGGGTTTTTGCTTGCACAAGTATTCCTGCAGCTGTGTAGTGAACCAATATGAGGATCTGTTACCCTTAGCAAAAAAAGGTCAACTCTCAACTCCAATCAATTTCTCCAAACCACTTAACTGTACAAATATTCATGCTGGCCCAAGGGAAAGGGCAGGAGTACTCACTACAGTAGCAGTGCTGAGTGCACTGACTAAAAGTGTCCATGGAACTATATCCATTATAAAGCTTTTAACAGATGTATATCGTTAATAGGTCTGTGAGTTTGCCCCTTTTGTTTGAAAGTGCAACTTTTCTAATAAGTGACCACTTGATCAAACTTTGACACTCTTGCTCATAAAATTGAAATGGAGCTTCAGCATATTCTTCCTGTTCCAAAATGTTCTTTCCCATTAAGTATTTTCAGCTCTGATTAAAAAAACTTTCAAAAAAATCATTTTCCTTTAATCCAAGATTACTGTAAATCCAAATAGTGCACTATTTTGATAAATGATTGGATAACAGCAGCTGGTTCATCTTTCACCATATTATTCATATATAATGGAATAATCTGATAGCTTTTGGAAGTGCCCATCAATTCTTTAGTGCACAACTGTGAAATAGTACATCATATTCATTATATATAACAGGGATGCTTTTTTTTCTGATGTATGTTAATAGCCTTAAGTCATATGGGGTTTTAATTGAAGTATTATCTCACACTACGGCATCCATAGTTCAGATTGCTGGGTTTTTTCTTTTTTCAATTACAGAAATTGCCCAGAACAATCAGCCCTCACTAAAGCCTTTACAAGCGATCTTTTGAGGAACAGATGGACATACAGGCGTTTGTTCTGTAGCAGCGCTGGCACAAGCCGTCCCAGTAACCCTTCCCCTTACCATTCGAGCTGTAATGAACCCCACGTTGGGGAAATTTTTTTCCTATGTAAGAAACATTCAGCAAAAATTACGTCATTGTTAAAAATCTGATTCAGTTCTCTAATCCTTTTTAACATAAGACTTAAAAGACATTGCTGTTTTGGTGTAAGTGGTACATAGAGAGGACTAAGGGTTTGAAACCATTTCACAAATATTTCTACAATATGTTTAGTTGCTAAGCATGCATCTAGTCCATTAGGAGTTCGAACAAGAAAAGCAAGGTTGGGCCCCTGTTCTGATCTGGAAATGACAGTTAAGAGGCTTTAAGAGGAGCCCTGCAAGTTTGTAATTGGTAAGTTTGATAGAAAGACTTACAGAGTTACTGTGATGCATGTAAAAACAAGAAAGGGGAAACCAATGGCAAGAAAACTTTCTTTAGGGGAGCTTAAAGTGATAGCTTTGTTTCGGCATTTAGAGGGAAAACCTTGTTAAAGAAGAATTTTCTGCAGTTCTTTCTTGATAATTTTTAGATGAGGGAAATGCTATGTTGTTCATCCAATATGCTTTAAATATGGAAAAGTACCAGAGGTTTTAATATTAACTTTGCTGTTATACCTAAAAAATTGGGGGGGG
>KZ505670.1:1869277-1890582 GCA_002844005.1 Limosa lapponica baueri | reverse complement strand
TTTTTTTTTAAAACTGATCATCCTTTATGCAAAACATGGAGTCTGATTTTAATTTAGTAACTAAAGCCAGGCATGTAGTAGCTGGGTGAGTGAACTAGTCCCTGTCTTTGAGTATAGCCAGAAGTTCTGTGCTGTGAATTCCACTTAAATCTCTAAATCAGGATTATTGGTGGATGTCCAAGTCCATTAGAGAGTTAGGAGCTTGTGCACTTCACCCACTCAGTAGATGGTCTGTTGTCAATCATAACTTTTGAGTTGAGCATGTTCCAGTCACTCTATAGGGAATTTAGGTACCGTGAGAAAGAATTTCACAACTACAGTTTCCTTGGTAGATCAAAGCCTTTTGATTCAAGCCTCTTCCTTCATTGGTAATACTGAAAAAAAAATGGATAATGTTACTCTACCCCTTTTTTCTTTCCTTCCCTCCATCTGTTTCTCTGGCTGAGGAATGGTTGATGTTACTGGACATGTTTTCTAAATGGCTGGTGCGTATTTTTAGTAAGCATCCTGTATTTGATACCAGCATCCGTCTACAGTAGTGAGTGAGATTGGGATGATGGGGGGGTTCACATAATTTTTGTTGTGATTGGGCAGGGTAGCTCAGTTTAAACTTTAGCATTTCTACTTCAATAGGAGCCTTGGAAGACTCAAAGACTTCTTTATCAGCCTGCGTGCCTACCTTGAATAACAGGATTATCCAGGATCTCAGTGAGTCCTCCTTCGCTTACCTGAAGAGCGCACTGGAAGTTCCAAGATTGTATAGGAGAACCAATAAGGTCAGTGCTGGTTGCAGCTGAAAAAATAAATCTCAGGAAGGCCTATCCTAAGAATGTTAACCAGGCAGAACATTTATCGGATTGACAGTCAAGAGCCCTTGAGATAATTTAGTGATTTACGTTCACTTCATTGAAAAGTAAAAAAAAAAAAAAATTGTATTTTCAAAATTTTTAAGTAGGGTAACAAGGATATATAATTCAGTGTTGATGCATTCAGTAAGTAAATTACAGGTTCTTTTTCCCCACCTTGTTTCTCTGTCATCTACTAGGAGGTGCCAACTAAAGCTTCACCTTATGTCGACAGTGCACTTAAGCCCTTCTACCGACTGCAGAATGAATACAAAGATATATTGAAGCAGCCCATGGTTCATCAATGGTTGGAAGGTGCCCTCTCTGAAAGCACACAGAAGTAAGAGAACCATACAGAACATTCTTTGTGTTAATTAAAAATTCCGATGTCCATTGAACAGACATGGGGAAAAAAACCAGAACACTATGAATTACCACAACTGTAAAGAAAACAAGAATATACCCCTCTTTGGGCAGGGTATATTTCTTCAGACTTACTCTGGTGTTGTGTATTCATGAGATGAAAAGCAGGGCAGGGGATCTAGAAACCTGACTTCTGCGCAGATCTGTGCAAGCTGTGTCATTGTGGACAGGGCATTTGAAAAAATTGTTTAGCTTTAGTAATGTAACAACGAACTAAACACTTGCATTTTGCTTCAGCAAATCTGGTGACACCAAACAAAGTAAGAAACTGTTCTGTAGTTCCTTGGATCCATCCAGACCCCTTTTTCCCCAAAAAGCAGTTTCTCACTTTCCCTGTCAGTGTTACCAAAACTGACTTAAACGCTAGGTTAAACACAGGGGAAGTGGTTAAACACAAGGGTAAGTTTGGCAGGTTCATTTGTTAATTCCTTAAATCTTTCTGTTGAATTCTACTTTCATGAACTGTTGTTACTGTTTTTATCAGTTTGTTTTAAAATGTCTTATCCTCACTGAACAACTGAAGAAACAAAGAAACTGAATTTCTTAAATGGAGTAATTTGTAGTTTCTTCCCTGAGAATGCAGAGGCAAGTAATTTATTTAATTTCCTGCTGTGACAATATCTTCTTGCATCCAAATGAGAAAAACAGAAAAGGGCATAAACTCTGGTTAAAAATCACTGAGGACTAAACTTGCTTAATGGCAGATGAACTTCTAAGTACAGCAGAAGTAGGAAGTCTTCACAAGTGGGTGGGACTGGGAAATACCAAGATGAAAAGAGTGCACAGTTGACTTTTATTGGTGTACTTTTACTTTTTGTAGAATGGTGTCTTGAAACGGTTTCCATGGTACTGGCAAGCATTTTTTTCTTTAGCCATTCCTATCTAATTATCTTTTATGAAAGCTTGCCTGCTTCTTGTTGCCTCCCTGTTTAAAAGTAAGCATTGGGAAGATTCTTTCAACCTTCTTAATTCTTACAGTATTAGTTTGATCACTGTCACAGAGAGGGTCTTTGAAAGTTACAGATTTTAGCAAATGGTAGAACATAGCTCAATCTGGTCACTTCTTTTATGGATCCTCTAATTTCCCATTGTTGCTATATTTTATTCTCTTAGCTATTCTTAACAACTCGCGGTCCTGGGCATCTGCTAATTAATTGATATGATATTATGCCCTTCCCATTTAGGCATGGGATTTCAGTCCATAAGGCTTTTTGAAATTTTCTTGATTAGTTGATTTGTTACCTTATTTGATTCTATGTTTTCTTTAGTGTATATCCCAGTATGTAGGAAGCGATGTTTTATTCCATCTATACCATTTCTAACTTTAGTGTTCTTGTGACGTTTCCTGCCAACTTCCTGAGAGTCCTGTTTAGATCAGTTCCTTCATTTTAGAAATACGCATTTCACTGGTGTGCACTTGCAGGCTCTCATATACATGTACACTTCTAGAACTTGTCTAAAATGATATAATTTTTGGTCTGTCAGGCTGTTCATAAAAGGAGTTCTACTTGGTGCTCTATTGGTTGTAAATAGAGGCTAATTCAGATTGTTTGAAACTGAGGTATTACATTCCTTGGTCTCAGTTACCGAGTTTAAACACCTTGAACAGGTCCAAAATGTTGTGATGAGAAGGAGGTTTCAACGCTGAATGGCAGTGTTCAGATTGAACTCTAGAAATTATGATGGAAATACTCATTAATTGGTAATGATGGAAACACAAGTAGCTTCCTCTCAAGGAAAATCACTCCTCCCAGCATTGTTCACCATTTTTCTCGAGGCCAGTGATGTACTAATGTAACCTTTCCTATAAAAGTGTAATTTTTTTCTTTCTCATTAATATTCCTTAATTTAGGTATTATGAAACTGTATCTGATGTGCTAAGTTCTGTTAAGAAAATGGAGGAGAGCCTAAAAAGATTGAAACAAGCCAGAAGAAACGTAACTTCAAACCCTGTTGGTTCAAATGGGGGCATGAGTGATGATAACAAAATCCGACTGCAGCTGGCCCTAGACGTTGAGTATTTTGGAGAGCAAGTAAGTTATGAGAAACAAGTTTGTTTACTATTATTACTGGTGTTGGAAGGGAGTGATATAAAGGAGGAAAGGAAAATTTGACTTTTTTTTTTTTCATCTTGAAAGCTTTGTTGATCTGATTCTGGTTTTTGGGCTTTTTGCTTTGTTTTTTCACATCTGCATAATGGAGGTGACTTGAGACCTTGGACATTGCGGATACCAGTCGAGGAACACGTGCTTTCCTGTCCTTTCTAATACAAATGCAAAGCTTGTATTTCTTACTATTCAAAATTCAAGTACTGCTTAGTGCTTAGAAGCACAGAGAAGAAACACTGTGTGGACAGGTCAGAGGGCAGGGACCTTCCTTAGCTCTGATGGAAACATCTTTATGGCCCTGCTTTTGTTTGCCTTCTCTCTTGATATTTCCAGCCGTGACTTATCGCATATTCAAGGGTCTGTTCCCAAGAGCTTTTAAGATGTTAGCCTTATTTGTTCTGCTGTGTAGCTGTAAGTTCCTTTCAGTGCCAAATATGAAACTTTAAATAACAAAACAAATTAAAGAAGAAAATATTGCAGGAAATGTGTGCAATAGCTACATCAAATCGCATCAGCATACTGTTTTGTACTTATTTATTTCTGAAAATTATGTATAGAAATAAAAACATCTTCCAAGTGCAGGTCCGTATCATTAGTTTCCGAGCAGTTTTCATCAGTCTTATTTATGAGCCAGTGCTGTTGATGCATTATAACAGGTAGATAAAGTCTGTCTCTGTGAGCAGATGCTTTCCTCATATCTGAGGCTTAGCACAAAGGAAGAAGATTTGGGTGGAAGTATGGAAATCTTACTAACAAAAACTGTTGTTTGGCAGTTTTGAGCTGGGGTTGGGCTTTTGTTCTTTTATTCCTATTGTGTGCAGTAACATCACTGCAATGTGAATTTAAGCTGAACTGGGATAGATTATTCATAATCATTTAGGAGCTGTTTTGGTACATGTGAGCATTACAAAGAGTTCCAGCAGCAAACACCTTTTCAGAATCATTTCATTATGGTTTTATTTAGATCCGGATTTTTCTTTTTCAGTGCACTCTTAGTTTTCTCGTGGCCATATTTTTTTAATTGTCAGAGCAATAGATTTCCTGGGTAAGAAATGACTCGTAGCAACCTCCTATTTGTAGAGTTGTTTTCATCCCCCAGGAAGTTCGAGACTAGAACCATAGGCTCTTGCAGCCTATTGAAATGCTTTCATCGTCATTCTCTTGGCTGTTCTTGGATGTATTCATGTTTATCTTTAAAGTTTTGCCCAGAAACCTCATTTGGGGTTTGAAACAATTTCAATTGAAATCAATGCATTAAAAATAAACTTAGAGCCAAGTTTCTCTTTCTGAATGTTTCTTTGGAAAAAATCCAACTGGCTTTAGTTACAAGTTGCCTAGAAGATGGTTAAATATTTTCCTACAAGACACTACATTAATTGGAAAGACTTAACTGAGCAAAGTTGGATACAAAATTTTTTTTTTGCAGTGTGCACTATATGCAGTTGTGGTTTTGCGCTACACGTCAATGCAGGACAAAATACATACTTTGCTAAGTGTTTTAAGTAGAATAATTAATGAGCTTTTGATGTTTTAAAGAAAAATAATGTTTCTTCTGTGTCTTTTTAGATACGAAAGATGGGACTGGAAACAAGCAGCATAAAAAGCTTTTCAGCCCTGACAGAGCTGGTTCTAAATGCCAAGGATCAGGCTACAGCAGAGCAATCCTAGATATTTTTGAAGGCATGATTGAAGTGATTGAAGATAAACAATGTCCCTAAAAGAAAGAGAGAATTTAACTCTTCTTTATTTTACCAAATACGTAGCAATGAAGTGCTTCCTAATGTATCTCGAGCAAGAAATCAGTGGGTCTTCTGTCAAGATAGGCTTGTCTCACCAAAAGACTGAGAATTTACCATAGTTTTCCATTATATGGAAAGCAATCAAAAGTTCTAAAATTTCTACTATAGAATAAAAGTGGAAGAAAATGGGGGTTTTTTATTTTTGTTGTACATCTTAAAATGTAGAAGAATGAACTTATATAATGAAAATAATATGTAATAAATTGTCTTCCTAACTTTTGATGTCCCATATGTTTTTGAATCAAATGTGTTCATTGATGGCTGTCAAAAACTTTCCAAAGGGACTTTATTCCAGCTCTTTTGGAATAAAGAAAGTGCTCACACGAATACGAATCTGCTATTTCGTGTTACTGCTTTGCAATTCCTTGCTTTCCCTCGTCATGGGATTTAGTATGTGTTTGGGTTTTGAATAGTTTAATTTTATTGATTTGTTTTTTTTGTCATGGACCTAGTTGGTGAGAAGTGCTGCATAAAAAAAAGCTCTTGAAGTACTTTAAATTTCAAAAATAATTTCTAGTATTAGTATCTAACTTAGTGGCTGTTACATTCAGGCTACCTGTTTACCTTCAAACTAAAACTTAATTCACTAAGCTAAAATTTATTCAAAGTTGGCATATTTCTTATTTGTATTATATTGTTTATTAGAATTCTGGGGAATATTGTGCCTGATTACATGTAGAATTCTTGTAATTTCAAACTTAATTACTTCAGTACAAGGTGCATCTTTATATAGCAGGAAATTTGAAAGCGTTACTAGGATTTTAAATGGTAGAAGGATTAACAGAGAGCTCTCTTGAAGCTAGAGTGATTTGCCTATTGACACTTCTCTTTTATGTGTGAGGAACAGGTAACACAGTCTGGGACAGCAGGCGGTGAATTTGAGGCTTTAAATGAGAGAATGCCCTGTGTGAGTGAAGGAAGGATTGGTTTGTGGGGTTTTTTTGGTTGTTGGTTGTTTTTTTTTTTTTACCCTGTGAAAATTTAACACTGGAATTCTAGGTCATGTTTATTAATTAAAAATATCCATTACTTCTTAAAGTATTTAGAGAGTTTGGGTCTTAATGGGGGAGCCAAAGATGATGCAAATCTTCCAGGTACTCAGAGACACGGAGTTCATAGCACATGGCTGTTATGTAGCATTGAAGTTGTAGTGAGCAAACCTTTCACAGCATTAAGGTTTTTATTCCTCACTGTTGCAGAATTGACCGTACTTCAGTTGAGAAGACACAACTGTGTGATCACTGGGCTTTTGAAGCAATTAGGATAGGTGATTATTATGACTCTCCTAAAATGAAGGGGGCAGAAGGGAGAGTACTACGGCTTAAAATTACATTGCTGCTGCTCGCATTCAATCTGAGTAGGCTCTCCTAATTTGCTTAGCATCTCTCTGTTCACGGCAACATGCACAACTGAGAGCATATCCAAATTTACTGCTGAAGAAGAACAGCGAAGTGAACCAGCTTGCTGGATGTCAGATCTGTTTGTCTCATTCAGTGGCGGGGAGATCCTCAGCCAGTGGAGGGTTTAGGGAGACACTGCTGAATGAACGTAACTTGCTGCTTGTGAACAAGAAGTCTGTCGTCTGTGTTATATTTTTCCAGGCTTCTAGTTGATGAACTTGGAAAGCGTGGTCTCCCTGCACCTCTTAATTTGCTTTAGGAGTCAGGAGTACAGATGTCTTGCTGCCAGTAGCTGCTGTTGTTTTCAACGTTGTTTTCTGATAATAAAATGAATGTGTAAACTGTAATCCAAGACTGGGATTGTGGTATTGTAAATGCATTGCACAACTTCTTATTTTGGAAGGTGTGTACCTCTATAAATTCCAATTTCTATACTAGCTGTTACAAAAGCAGCAGAGTCTGCAATCTGTGCATACTGGTGATTGAAGATGGAGCAGCTTTGTTTGTGTCCTCCAAAATCAGGGAGAAGGATGCGATCTGTGTACCAAACCAAAAAGGCATGGAGAGGTTACTTGTCCTTTTGTCACAGGTGATTTCCCACACCTTCCTGCAATAACACCACTTCCTGCTTGTTGTCACCGTCAGCTTGCTGAGTACACGGGCTGAATTCTCTTCCATTGAAGACCAGCTTTAATTCCAGGGCAGGAAATAACATTGCATAGCAAATCAAAATTACTGAATGGTCCTATGATTGCTGTAAATGTCTGCATCACTGGTTTTATGTCAGTTCCCCATCTTTTATTTTTGTTCACTTGAGTAGCGTTTAATTTTCTCTCAGTGGAATACAACATTAGTTAAAAATTTCTGTGATGCCCTGGTTGAAAGAAACAAGAGGTGTGAATTGGCTTGGCCTTTAAAATGAATTTTAGCATTTTCACCAAATACTGTGGATCAGTCAGGAGGAGAGGATCTACCATGTAAGTAAGTGTGTTCTCATAGACATGTCTTCTGCTACTAATCCTCTTTTTCTATTCCTCAGATTTTTTTATTTTTTTTTTTTTAAAGTGCACTTCACTTCATGACAGTAATGCAGATTTTGTGCCACATTCTTCTTCCCTTCTAGGATTTCTAGAAAACTTGCTGTGCTTTTCTAAGTCTGGAAGGAATTTAGCTGGAAGAGGTTTTGGGGAGGGAAAGAGTGGTGGCATGTTTTCCTCTAAAATGGTTATTAAATTCTCAAGTTTGTGGGTTACACTGGAAGTGGACCAGACTGTTTTGACCTCATCACCTAGAGATAACCAGCAATATGTGTATGTGGCTGGACCACTTAATATTGAGGAATATTTACTCTTCTTTTTCCATCAGCAGTTGTATTTTCATGCTTGAACTGGAGGGATGAAGAAGCAAGCTGCCTAGATTTATTTTTTTAAGCTTGTCAGCGTAATTGTCAGCTATGCTTGGGGATAAATGGTGTTGTTTTGATAAAGCTTGAAAAAGCTGTCTTTGTTGTCTTTCTCCAAATCTCTCGTCTGTTAGAGCACGCTTTTAGGTGCTTCATTGGTGCTGTAGCCTGCAGCTGGGAGCTCAGCGTGTGAACGATGCTGAGGATGCTTGGAATGTGCATCACTGCGTGCCTGGCAGAGGAATTTCGTGGAACTGGAGGAGAGTGAAGAGTATAAAATACCATTAAAATTTTAGATGTAAAATTGATGTCCAAAACAAGTCTCAGGAGACTATATATTGTTGGGGAAGAGGAGAGATTTAGTTGGGGGAGTTTGGGGTGGGTTTTTCTGTTTTGTTTTTTTACCATTTGAGCATGTAGGAGAATGGGTACGTGTACAGGTAGCTTATCTCTCTGGTACTGTAGCACTTGCTCCAGCACCTCTCTCTTCCCAGTTCCTTGCTCTGGCCAGGATACTTTTAGTTCCCTGTCTTGGCCCTTTCTTCCTTCATTTTCTTCTCCAGGGTGTCAGTGAAGGGGTGCTCTTCACCATGAAATTTCTTTTCTGGAAAGTGTTTGGTTTTGTGGGTGGTGGGTGGTTTTGTTTGGGGTTTTTTTTTTTTTGCCTGTAATCATGAACAGGGTACAGAGTCCTCCAACAGCAGACAGCCCCCACTTGAGAATAACAGCATTTTGTCCCAGAGCTCACTGCCGGCATGGTCAGGGGCTCCCTTTCGTTATCCTCCATCTTCATCATAGAAATGGAACATTTTGTGCTCTGAAATTTTATTTGTGGCTGATGCTACCTTCTGGCTTTAATAAGTAAATGGGATAACTTTTAAATTGTTGTGGACACTTGGAAGCTGCTTCTTTCATGCTTACAGCTGCATCATTGGCTGTATTGCATGATAATTTGCAACTTGCTGTCTTAAGAAATGTAAATCTGTTTGGGAGCCAATTTCAGAGGCCAGAACAAGGGATGTAGTTATGGACGTAAACCCAACTGAACTGTGGCAAAGCAACTTAGAAGTGGTTTTATTTGCATCTTTCCGCCTCTGCATACTTATAGTTAATTGCTTCTGTATATAATAAACATACAATATTTAGATGTTAGAGCATCTGGAATACATACAGTATAATCAGTTAAATACATGGATGCTGTATCATAGCACTTGAAACCCTAGTATTCTCTCGAGTGAGTTGGGTTATTTATTAGTCTTTTCCATTGAGCTGGAAGGATCCATCGTACATCTATGTGAGTGATAGCAAGCCGCTGCCATTAGTGGGTTTGGATTAGACAGACATTTGGGCCACTGTGGATGACAATGAGCTGCTGTGCTCTGCAGGATACATCTCACATCATGTACCAAAGACTTTTGCAGTTATTTTCTAAACGCCATCAGTGCTAATGACAAATCTAGAGATGAGAGATGGAATATCCTTGTTCCACTGAGAGGCTTTCCTTAGTACGAAGAGTTCACTCCCAATTCCTCACGTCCTAATTCAAGAGCTGTCTAATTATCTTTTGTTCCAGTTTAATGTTTCAAACCTTTATGACTCTATTAAGAGTTGGATTGGACCACTGAAACCTTTTTACTTTTTATTCATGAGTAGCAGCATATCCACCATTTATACTAATATAGATTATTGCCATTAATACTATTTTTTAAGAACATATGGTTGGGATATGTTAAAGTTTACAGATCTGGGCTCTAACCAGTAATGTTCTTTTTCTATAAGTCTGTAATAAATGCTTCTTGGGGTAGAAAGTAATCCAAGGAATGGAATTGTATTGGAATAGTAAGCCTCTTTTTCTTTTCCTAAAAAAAGTCAGAGGTGCTTCTGTCAGGCTATGAGAATTTATCCATCACAGTTCATTAATGGTACCAAACCCTATTTTTAGCTTTTCCATAGAGTTAAGAAATGAATGTATCCATCTGGCTGCAGAAAGAAGAAACTTCCTCTAGATGTGTTTTTGCTTCCAAGGCAAAAAATCTTGTCTCAGTGGGACAAGCGAAGCCTGCCCATGCTGCTGGCAGCATTTCAAAGGGAAATATTGCTGATGAAGCTAGAAATCTCTGTGGATAACTGTAAAACTTTCACTGTAACATAAAAGGGGGTCTCTCTTGAAAAGCTGACCAAACTAAAAATGAAAAAAGTGACCAAAGAGGTCTTTTTCTGTACTTTTGCCATAGTAAAAGCACATGCTGCTTTGTGCTTATAAAATTATTTCTTTTAAGTCAATGCCCTTCTGGCTACTACTTTGTCCTCACTGCATTGAAAATGGGAGCTGGGGCCAGAAGCAGGGAGACAAAAAAGTGGGAGTAAGGAAAGAAGAGATGCCGGAGGAAGAGTTTGAGTTGCCTCGTGAAATAGGTGAACAAGGATGAAATATTGCAGTGTTTTAGCTTTCAAAAAGCTGTATTTCAGACACTACCTGCTTCATCTCAAAGCCAAGTGGAGCACTCAACAAGATCATAAAACCAGCAAATGAGTAAGAAAAAGATGGTGGGAAATGTGCGTCATTCCCCTCCCTCCCCATCCCTTGTGCCTGCATTTAAGCCCCGTGCAGTGGGTTTGTTACTCTGCCAAGGAAAAGCATTGCCCTTGACTTCTCTTCAAAAACAGCAAAAAGGAACGGCTTGTTCAGTGTTACTTCCAGGAACACCACATCTTCCTTCTGTGCCGTGGGGTCTTCTGCCTGATCTGTTCCATCACCAGTCAGTTTGAAAAAGGCTTTATTTATTACCTGTAAGGCAAAACACATGAGTAAATCCAGTCTCATCACAACATGATAGTTGAATGAGAGCTTAAGTGAGCACAGAGTAATCAGTAACTCAGATCAGCTGTAAGCAGCACAGGATAGACTCCAGGGATGTTTAAAAAGACCTCGGAGTACTTGTTCCATAATGTGAAAAAGCTCCACAACTGCTTGGACACTTGGGCTGTATGAAATCCCGGTACCCTTGCAGCCCCTGAGACACCTTCTAAGGTAGGACATCTTCTAAAAATAAAATTAATAGAAGTAAAGGCATTTGAATTATACTTCTGGAACACAGTTTGCCTTCTTTTTATGAAAGACAGCCCTCTCCTTTAAGCTTTCCCTTCTTCCCCTTGGGACTTGAACACTGGAGCCTGTCTTCAGGTAAGGTTGTGTGCTGCACACACCTCTGCGTTTGCCAGTTCTGGGAGTAGTCCCAAAGTGCTGGAGCATTATCCCCAACAGCCCAGTAGCTGCAGCTTCTTCTCTTTGCTCCAGCTGCAGTGCTTGGAGGTGTTTGAGCTGACAGTGGGAACAAATGCTGGCTAATTTGTACTGGGAATACCAAGCACACCCAGACCTTACACTTCACCTCTGTTGCACATTATTTGCTGCAGTGACAAAATTTGAATAGTTTAAAGCAAACTGATGGGTTAATCTGAAAAGCACTCACTATCGTTCAGTCATCTGGAAAGTCTCCTACTAGTGTGTGTCCCACATAGCTCTGACTGGTTTGTTCTAGATAAATTTATACAGTTAAAGAGGCTGAAACTGAGCAGGAGGCATTTTGTTTTAAAATGCTGATGATGTGTACTGTACCTTTCCAATTGTTAGATTGGTGTCACTTATTTTACGGAGATCTGCCCCCTTCCCCAGCAGTGCAGGCAGTTCCATATCTGCAAGAAGCTTCTGTAGGTCGGAGCTGCCTTCTATTGTCAACTCTGGCAGCGTTAACTTAATTTCTCTGCAGAAATGAGAGAGAGAGAGAGGTGAGTCAGTGTGTGCTCTCCCCCATGATAAAGCATGGTGTTTGGGCAGTCCTGGGGAACGGGCATGTGAAAACAGCCACAAGAAGTGCTTGCTATGTGGGGACAGACAGCTGCCAAGGGCCTGTGGGCATCATGTTACTGTTTCCAAGTGGGAAGACACCCTAAATCTGCCCTGGGTATGCTATTAAACCCCAGATCACCCCAGTTCATGGGTCCTGTATTGCCAGCTATGGAAAGGCACTTTGCTCGTTTCCTTGGAACACCCCCAGATACAAAGCCCATCCTGCTGAAGTCGAACTCCCTCGGAGTGAGGCTTCCTGGGTTTGCAGGTGTTTCTCTTTGTGCTCAGTGTTAAACCCTCCCTGGCAGGGTCTGACCCTGGCCAGCGAGCAAGCAGGCCTGCGTGGTGCACCCCATCTCATCCGTCCCTACCTTGGGGCCAGCTGCTGAAGCTGCAGCTCGGACTCCATGTGCTCCAGGTCACTGCCATTGATGGGCTGCAGCAGCACCAGCAGTGCTGTCTTGCTGATGGGGACTTCCACCACAGAGAAAGTCCCGCTGGCATCTGTTTTGTACTTGAACGTCCCCGTGACTGACAGCATAGGGACCAAGACCTTCGTGTTTGAATCCACCTGGAATTCCTGAGGCTCTTTGAGACGGGAGGCTTGCTTAAGGTTCACTGAAAAATAGATTGAGAAAGAGAAGAATCAATTTCTTCTTTCTTTGCTCCTCCCCTCTGCCCCTTAGCCAGTACGTATGTTTGTTTAAAGGCACCACACTGTACATTAGACAAGGGCTGTGTGTATAAAATCATGTTTAGCTGCTGTAAATACATGTATCCCGCCTTTAATATGCCTTCTGGTAGCACCAGGCAGAGGCTGGTGCAGGCTCACATCACAGGGACCGCAACCACCAGGGCTGCAGCCAAAGCTGCCGTAGTTCTACTGGCTTTGTGGCCTTTCCTGGGCATGGTATTTCTGCTTGCTTGGTTGCCTGCTTCCTTCCTGGCTGCCACGTGGGCCCTGTGTGGAGAGTCTGCTTGGATTTCCTCTCCATCCCCTGAGCAGCTGTGATGGCACATCTGGGAACACATCCATCAGGGCCAGCCCTTGCTGGCTTCCTTGAGCGTGCTCAGGAGAGGGAAGGCAGCACGAGCCGGGGCCGAGGGCTCACCTTTGACCATCTTAGGAACCAAAGCAATAGGGAATGTAGTGAGCATGACACCAAAGTCTTGATTGAACCATGGAGGTTAAAAAGGACATACCTGACTGCTTGCTAAACCTTAATATAAATTTCTTACCCAGTTCACAAGTTTGGGAAGCTTTGCTCTCACCTCCCGCTGCTTCTGTGCAGCTTTGCATTTCAGCATGTTATCTGCTCACTGCCCCAGAGATCTGTGCTGCTGCCCAGTTAGGCAGGTGATCCTGTTGGCGTTAAACAAACTACTGCCAACAGTGAGAAGGACAAAGATCAGAAATCTCGAAATTGCTGCTTGGTGGAATTAGGAAAACAGATGTATATGTTGTGGCGAAGAACAGACCTCCTTGCATTAAAGTAATTAATATTAGTACAAATAGGAACTTATCTAGCTGTTCTGTTAACTAGTCTGTTCTCCAATAAATCCAGATAAATGCTGGACCCTGACATACCAAGTATGTGTAAGTGCTTTTGCATAGAACACTTGCCTCCTAATTGACTTTGCATAAAAAGAGCATTTAGGCACTTCCACCTACTGTAACTTCAGCAAAAAGAAGCAACAGGTAGGAGATGTGAAAGGTGTAAGCAAGATGAAGAATAAGGAAGTAGAGCTGTTCATCTTTTTTTCTTATTTTGCAAGAACAAGGGGTGCAAGCAGAAAGGAGCTGCTTTCATGGGATCTGTAAAACCTGCAGAATTTATTCTCACAGGACAGCAAAAGTCAAGACTGTAACAGAGTTAAATAAAAGGAAAAAAAGAATTGAGCACTCAGATAGCTAGCTGTGTCAAAGTGGGATAGTAATTGGTTTCAAATGGTCTTGGGAAAGATACTGCGAAATTTGAAAGGTCTGCTATTGACTTTGGGACTGAGTCCATTAATATTGTGCCAGTCGTGAGCCATGACTGGGATTGAAACGGCTCCCTGTGGCCTTCTGCTAGGTGAGGGTCTGGACATTTGTGCCATCAAACAGGTAACTAGGTGTCCATTCCCCTGAAAGCTCTCTAAAAGATGTTAGTAGTCTTAACATGGCTATTTGCTTCTTATAGCATTTTTTTTGGATACAGGAGAGATGTATTTATAATGTATTTAAGAAACCCTGCTTTTTGCCTTGGACACCTGGAATGTAAAATGAGGAAAACTGAAGAAGATGAATATCCTGTCTATAGAAAATGATAGTTGACACATTGAAAGAAATGGTTTCTTAAAGTGAGATCTCTCAGAACAGGACACAGAAACTGTGGGATTGGGCAACCTTTCGGCAAGCACATCAGAGCAGGGAAGAAACCTGTGTCTACAATACAGGGAAGATAAATGAAGAATTCTGTCAATCAGGGAGGCGATGAAGCCTGGGAGAGTAAAAGAGTCCTCTGCAGTGCTGCCTTGGGAGTACAGGAAAGAAACGTTGGACCTTGCTGCTTCAGGTGATGATCTCCATGTTCTGTAGTACAGGCTTTATGGCAGTGTGATAGGCTTAATGAGAGGATGACTTTCTGTGGAACGCTATGACTTTTTACTTCAAAAAACAAAACAAAACAAAAACTAGCCAAAAGGTCCAACCAATTTCTTGTTAAAATTGAAGTTGTTGAGGGTTGTCTGTACAAAAATGAATACAAATAGGAGAAGGTAAGGGTGCTTAGGATTATGAAGTCCCATGGTGCTATTTTCATTCACCAGTTTGTAATTATTTTGCAACTCCAGAAAAAAAGAAAAAAATTGGCTATCAGTAAAATTTACACCTGACATTCTGCTCTGGATTCTAAATGGCAGTCCCTGCTCAGCAGCAAGTCTACAAATGTGAAAACACCTGTGTGCAAGCGAACAACAGTTGAGACCATTGGAACATTTAGCTGTTGTTTTGTATGGATTTCTGTCATTTTATCAATCCTATGGCTGTTGGAATATATGCTCGGGAGCATATATAATGTGTTTCAGACCAAAAAAAAGGTACTTTTTCCTTTCTGCAGCTATAGGGACAGACACGGAACATGACAGTACTGGCTGTCATGGTTGCCCCTCTGCAACCAAATGGAAAAGTAAATGCTGAAGTCATCTCCTGTGTTTATTAAAAGAGAGTTGCTTATCTAATTCATTTGTTCTTGAGCCAATTTTCTCCATCCCACGTGTGGAGACTGCAGCATCTCAAGTGTACCCTTCTAAGAGAGAGGACGTAGCAGAGCTGACCCAGACACTCAGACCCCTGGGCATGTAATCCTAAGGCAATAAAATTACAAGTTTCCAATACAGAAGAAGAAAAAAATTTTCTGTTAAAGGAAAACTCGGCTCTTGTGACCGTGCCCAAGTCTGTAACACGAGAATTATTTTTGCAGTATCATGTCTATGCTAGACCTTACACCAAAGAGAAAGCTGATGCTCACAGCTCCCTGAGGAGTTGGGATCAGTCAATGACAGCATCCATGAAAGGCAAAGAAAGCCCGATATCCAGTTTACAGGTGGGAAGATGAAGGCACAAAAGCATTTCATGGGCACCAGAGCTCCACCTTTATCAGTAGAGGCCCTCTTAGAAATTTATGTCTCACTGCAAGTTTTCTGAAATAAAGCCACTGGTAGTCAAGCTGTCTTAAAGAGTGTGATCTCTGGTATTGCATTCTCTGGCAAGGATGTTGAAAAGCAGCTACAGTCAGAAGAGGAGGCTCAGTTGTGGTACAGGAGACCACTGGGCAGCAGCATGGAATGACTCTAGATAAATAGGGGTCTGCCTTAATTCTTTTGGTTTTGTATATGCTCCCTGCTTTTTTGGTTGCTTCCTGAGCCAAAATTTGCCTCCAGACTTCTGCGTTTAATAGCCACTAAAGGAGTCTGTTATATTTTTTAGTCTTTCTTGATTCTGTACCTCCAGTCTGTTACCCGCAGCTCCCCTGTGGAAATACAGGTTCTGGGGAAAGGTCTGTCTCTGGCTTGCTTCATGACTTTTAGTTCCTTTGCAGTCAGAAACACTGCGGAATCCTCTCTTATTCCTCTTCCCACACATTTCCTAATCCTTAGCTTCCTGGACAAGGGAAATTTCTTGGAGGCCATCTCCCTCCACCTCCCGCCCGTTGCCCTTGCTGGCTCATGGCAGAGTGCAGGCAGGACACCCAGCACAGGGGTGGGAAGCAGGGTTCCGTACATGGAGCAGCGGTCCAGCCTTTCATCTCAGCCCTTCCCTTTCGCTGCTGGCCAGGCCTGACCTTGCTTCCTTGCTGGGAGCAGGGCTAGTGTCCACCCTCCACCCAGCCTGCCCCCGAAACCAGCCGTGCTGCCTTGTACCTGCCAGGCGGACGTCCACCGCAAACAGCAGGTCGGCGGACGGATCGATGTCTGTCAGTAAGCACTTGCTTCGGCCCTCGCTTTTGGCCTCCACGAAGGCGCTTATTTGCTTTGCTGCCTCGCTTGGGTTTGTAAAGTCCACAGCTCGGGCGTAGAGAGCGTCAGCGGAGGGGAGCAAGTCCTGCACGAACTGCTCGGATAGAGGTACTCCAGGGGCAGAGAACAGGCACAGCGTCTTGGAAAAGAGCAGCTCCTCGTCCCTGCTCTTGACAAGGCTTTCAATCATCCTTAGGCTGGAAAGGACTTTGTGTCCGTCCACCCTGGAGGTGCAGTCAGGGTCTCCAGAGGGAGGAACAAATCCCAGCAAGCCCTGCAAATCAGCTGCCGTCTGGTTTGAGGCGCCCAGGTAGAAAGACACCAAGGAGCCGTAAAGACTGGTTGGGGACAGGAGCACATTTTGGCCCCGCCGTGCTTCCCGCAGCTTGCTGTAAAACCGCATGCCCAGAACGTACACTAAGTCCTTCACATAGCTCAATTTCTGCCTCCCTCGGCCGCTCAGGCTCGGGGCTTCCAGCTTGTCCTTGTCCTTCTGGTCATCTTCGTAGGCAGGTGTGGTTTGGGACTCAATGGAAACAGGGACAAAAGTTTTCTTTCCCTCCTGGACCAGGCTTTCCAGCTCCTCACAGGTGCTCTTGTTGAAAGAAAACAAATTGAAAGGGTGGACGTAGACACGGTCACAAGTCACTGCGGTGAGGCACACCAACAAACAGAGAAGATCTGATACCCGGTTCATGTTGAAAAATTGCTTCCACGGTGTCTGCTGAAAGAAAAAGTGGGGAGGAAAGAAGATTGATCGACCTGTTGTAAGTACAGTTTCTCTTACTCGCTGGGTGGGGTGTGAGTGCTGCACTGCAGTTACAAAGGCAGGAATTTCAGTATGTGGTGCTGGTTGGTCTGACTCTGCCCCATGAAAAGCCCAGGGTGAGATGGCCACCAGCTTCAATGGTGGCAGGTGGGGAAATTCTTAGCAGAGATTTGACTCTATTACCCACTGCAGTACCCTGATTTAGCATGGGAAGCAATATGGTTGTGCGTGCTGACCAGTTAGGCTTGCAAACTAGAGTGTGCTAGTTCTGGCAAAACACTATAATGATGCAAGTATATTGCTCCTGGGACTTGGTCAGAGCTCTCTCTGCAAACTGCTGCACTAAATCTTGCTGACACATGGACAGGCTAAGTGATTTGCCTGCTGTTATGCGGGAAGTGGGTTTGGAAACCAGGTCTCTTAAGGTCCAGCCACTGCACCATCCTGCTTTGTATGTCTAGTCAGCATAATACTTGGCAGTAGCAGAGCATTTTGTGTTTTCACAGCCCAGTGCAAACATTCATTCTGGCTTCTAGGCAAACACACCCAAGGCTTCCTTATACAAATGTGCGAACATTAAAACCATTTTCATAGCACCGTCTTTATCTGAATACAGAGTTAGAAGGAGTAAGCTGAGTTTTACTCTACTGTACAGGCAGTCTTCTGTGGTAAAAGACCACCTGCTGCTCTTGTTTTTCTTGACGAGGAGAGAATTTTACTGGATGTGGATGTCACTGGTGTTTTGGCAGAAAGGATCTGAAGAATACTGGGAATGAGACAGTCATGGGCACACAAATGCACATATATACACACATGTGTGCAAACAGACTGACAAATTTTGCATTTTTATAGTCATCACTTCTCCTATATGCATTATTTTGATAACTAATAAGCTCTGGTTTACCTTCCATGGATTTCTAGTATATGACTTTGAATTTCTGTATTTGAAATCCAAATGCATTGGAAATTATGCATCTGTAACACTTATCATTGGCCAAAACCCTGTTATTCAGAGCTGTATTTTTATTCTATAGTCATTTCCTGTTTATTATAATTCTGTTCACCCTCTTTTGCGCTTTCCAAGCTCTGCAGAGCTCATTGAATGGGCAAAATGCTAGCAGCCTTGCCAGTAACCAAGCTCCGCTCTACACCTTTCTCCAAGATTTTTTGAGTCACACTGGCCTCTCAGGTATTATGAGTCTGGTAGCCTGAGCCTTTTGAAGAGGATGCAGTGCAATGTCTGTCTCACCAACACTTGAGTTTAGACAGGGTGGAAACGTCTAGGTTTAAATCCAGCCATTCAAGACCTGACACCTTCCCAGCCTGATTTACAATGTGGAACCATATTCACTTCACTGAGGGATTCCCAAGTGTTTCGTGCCTAATAATACTCCAGTTTGCAGAACCTCCATTTGCTTGCAAATACAAAAACTGAGATGCACAGATACTTGATAATTAGATGGTAATTAGATGTACCTTGCAAAGTGCATATGCCTGTAAAGGTGCACATCCACATTCCCAGTGTAGGCTCCTATCTAACAGCTTGGTTTGCAAATGGAATTCCTGCTGTTGTGATGGCCCCTCGGGATGTCTGAGAGTCTTCCCAACGGGTGCCTGTGGGTCAGGCCTGAAACTCTGCTCTCTAGAAGCATGCAGGGAAGGACCTCCAGTGCCATGCCTTCATCCAAGAATTGCTCTTCCCCAGTAACTACCACCCCATCCTCTAAATTAGCGTGTAGGCAGTGGCAGTCAGTGCTGCTGTCCCCTCTGCTCCCTAACATGTCTTCACCTCCCCTGCCCCACTGGCAGCAAGTGACATGCAGTGCTGCAGGGCTTCTTAATTCCTTATGACCGGTTAAGTAATTATCTTGGGAGGTGTCTTGCCAACTTCATCTTCACAGCTAGCCCAGCCACCACGCTACTGCATTTCCAGCCTGTTCTCTGCATTTCCCAGATTGTGACGGCTCAGAAAAACAACCCAAAAATCCATGAATTTGAGGCACTGCCGTTCCCACCCTGTTCTCTCTATCATACAATTCTTTTGAAGCATTTCTTAATCCTTCCCATAGCAGCAGGGAGCATGCCATTAGGCACTGCTGGTGCCTGGTGGATACTTCTCTATGACTGCCAGAGCCATCACGTCAGCTCTTTTCTCACAGGCAGAAGCGAGAGGAGCAGTTCTCACTGCCAGTACTTACATTAAGCCCTATCTGTGGAAAGCAAATGCAGTTTATTTCCCTAAAGAAGTCAGCCCAGAGCCTTTCAGAAGAGCATGAAAACCTGAGTTGAAAATCTGACATTCAAAGCAAATCCAGCAAGCATGCTTACTTGTGTCCGTCCTGGTGTGTGCCTCCCCTCTGATGCTTTCCCCCCTTGGGCAGGTTCCTCTGACACCTCTTCCCCCTAGAGCAGTGTGATTGCTGGTGGATTTATGCCCCTGCTAGAGGAGGTCCCTTTCTACATATCTGCAGTGGCATTGCGCAAAGCTACTTTACATCACAGGCTGAGGGAAGCGGGGGGTGGCTGAAAAAACTTCACTCAACCAGACAGGACTCGATGAAACCTGAGCACGGCTTAACACCGGCTGCATAGAAAGTTCTAGGGATGGACACACAACCTTTAACCAGGCCCCGCACGTCTGCATAACCCACAGTTACACATTTACCATGATGGACACAGGCGTTTTACTACACAGAAGAACTGATTATGGGAGCTGAAAATAGCTCAGCTCATTTTGTGCCAGACTCAAAGAAATGCAGATTTCTTTGTTCCTGTATTTGTTGTACAGTTGCACCAGATTTTTTTTCTTTTCAGATAAATTGTCTTTAATCTCTACCTTACATCTTGTGTACCCCATCAGTGAGTGAGACACATACGCTATTGTAGAGTGAAATGATTAAACTCTAATTTTTTTACCCATTTTTCCCTCTTGACCTATCCAGAAGATGAAAAGTTTGTTCCTTTTCCCCTTCAAAACAAAATGTGTTGAAAAGCAAAGGATGAAAGCTAAATGAATTAGGTTTCCAGAGCCAAATCACTGAGATGTCATCCCTCCCAGTCTCAGCTTTCCAAGTACTATTTGGCAAAAGGGGGTGGATTCAGACATCTTTTTGCTACTTTTGAAATGATCCTCCAGTTTGGCATGCCCCTTCTTTCTCTTTAAGCAAATAAACAATGAATCAAACCAGGGATGAGGCACTTGGGTTAGACACTCTCGCTCTGTGCCCCTGTTATAGTTAGTAATTAAAATCCCATGGCTCTAATGGGAGTGGGGCTGCTTTAACATCCATGCCCGGATTTTAGAGGCCCAGTTAGATGTTGGCTTCAAGGAGAGAGCAGAGAGAGGGGGATGTTTTCAGTGCACCTGGGCAGTCAGCGCTGGTGGAGTTGATGGTGGAGGCAGGAACGGCCGAGTCCTGCCTGCCCAAGTGCTGTGTGCCAGGTGTCTAATGCCAAAGGGATGGGAAATTTCTGTCTTTGTAGCCCTGCTTTTCATTTAAACAATCTGATTTCCTTAGCTGTAATGAGGTCTGAAAGCGATTCTGAGCACAGGCCCGCATGAAGTGCTATCATGAACACAAAGCTTAAACAAACAGCTTGAAATATTTAAGATGTTTTGTCCTCTCACTGCCTGAGCATCTCAATCAAGGAAGTATCTGGCAACAAAACAGTCTCTGAGCATTTGTGCCATCTCCAGGCAGCTATAAAATGCAGGCAGCCCAGCCACAGACCCAGGCAATGGGAGAAGTGGTTCCTCCATTAAAAATGTACTTTATTCAGCTAAATGCTAAGAGAACAAGCTAGATTTCAGGTTGCCATTCCCCTTCTTTCCTCTCTCCCCTGGAGACTCCTTCCCGCAGATGGGCTGGGGCAGAAAGCTGGTCCCTTAGAGGCTGGTGGAGGTGCAGGTGAGATGTGTGACAGCATAGCCCAAATCTGTGTCTCCTGCACGTTCAACCACACAGGTCCGCACAAAGCACTGGGCACCAGTGGTGTGCAGCAGTGGCCAGACTACACTGTGCCCGTGAGCTGCAACTGGTCTGCTATGTCCTATGCACAGACTGAACACAGGGGTAACCAAACCCAGCCTGATAGTCTCATTATCGAAGTCACAGAAACCAAGGCTGTTTCAGCGAAGGGCACTTTGTGTTCTGTAAAACTCTGAAAAGTACCCTTATTAAAAAGATTTATTGACTTTGGCTAATAAGG
>KZ505670.1:1809922-1855524 GCA_002844005.1 Limosa lapponica baueri | reverse complement strand
TGGAGGACACCACTGGCTTCCCCACAGCACACTCCTTTCCTTCCCCCTTTTCCTTCGCAAGCCTCAAGGGGTATTTTTGCTCCCTGTTCTTTTTCCTCCTGTTTCCCCCACTGCCTTCTGCCCCCCACTGCCTGCTGCCCCCCACTGCCTGCTAAGCCTCAGCTCCCCAGGATTTCTCTCAGGGAGGGAGCCATGCCCTACCTGCACCAGGACTCAAAGCCGAGACTGCCCGCAGTGCCTGGGACCGCGCGTCCCACCACCAGCTCAGGGAAGACCTACGAGGAGCTGAAGCAGGACTGCCTGCGCAGGGGGGTCCTCTTTGAGGACCCTGACTTTCCTGCCTGCAACTCCTCTCTCTTCTTCAGTGAAAAGCCACCTGTCCCCTTCATCTGGAAGAGGCCTGGGGTGAGTATGCCATTGTGCAGAGGAGGATGAGCCTTTCTTTCCTTTCATCCTACCAAAAGTCAGACATTGCTGTGGTTTGGGATCACACCAAAGACATGGCTTGTTCAGGGAGATGTGGAGGCGAAGTGCCGGGGGGGAAACCCTTCCCACCTCAGGGGCAGCGGCATGGGATGGGGATGTTGCCCACAAAAAGCTCAATCTGTGGGACGAGAGGGCTTGGAAAGCTTCACTCATGTTTTAGATGTAGCTTGTTGCATAGCCACA
Source organism: Limosa lapponica baueri (assembly GCA_002844005.1). Classification (NCBI taxonomy): domain Eukaryota; kingdom Metazoa; phylum Chordata; class Aves; order Charadriiformes; family Scolopacidae; genus Limosa; species Limosa lapponica. The sequence goes on along the minus strand of KZ505670.1, from coordinate 1,854,855 downwards.
CTTTATGCGTGTATATTTTTGTATGTGCATAAACAGCTTGTAATCAGCCTTCTCTCACATTGTTGCCAAACAATAGCAATGTTAGGATGAAAATAAGAGGACATGCAAGGAATTAAGGGTAAAATATATTATGATGATGTTCTAACTATGTAAAAATCATGTCATTAGTGTAGAAAATTCATAATTAAGGTTAAACTTAAAAAATTCAGACGTTTTAACTTTTAGAGTATGAGACCTTTATACTTTACTTGCTCACTTGCACCATGAAACACTGAGAGATTACAAATACATGCCACGGTTACTGAGCCATTCAGCAGTAGCCAAGGGCCTGATGAGTATCTCTTAATGCATCTTGCATAACAATCATTAATAACACAGCAAGAGCCTGAAGCTTCACTAGTCACATGCTCTCGGATCACAAACTCAACATCACTCCAGGTTTCTTCTCCCCACCTAACTGTAACTGATAGCCACAGAAAATTTGTGGCTACATTTCATTTCTTTGCTAATGACTGGTGTTTATTCTCTTTTTCTTCATAGTCTAAAAGCTTCTCCCTTAGTAGAAAACTTTCCTTTGGTGACACTGATACCAAGGGAGAAACAGAACAAAATAAGCTTAAAGAAGGTTTTAAATTTTGGCTCAACTTAATCCACAGTGATAGGCATTCAAATACCTCACCATCTGATAATTAACATAGTGCTGCTACAGAGCAGAATTAAAGCTATTACTTCTGGATAAATTTCAGCTATGAAAAAATGGGAGTTCCCTACACATGGTAAGTGTAGTCCCTGCAGACACTGCTACTTGCCTTGCCTACCTGTGCCCCAAAAACCAGGTGGGCTGCGAGGCTGCCCCCCAGCACAGAGAACAGGGCTGTGGGGCTGAGATGCTTTTAGTGTGGTGACTCTGGAGTGCCGTGAGGCATAAAAAATGCAAGTGCCTGTGACACTAAATCAGAAAGTATGATTTTCCTTTGGCCAGCCATTACATGCTGGTTTGTGGGGTTTTTTTTTCCATTTGGGGCTTCACAGGAGTTAAACTTTGCTCTAAAATGTGACCAGGAGCAGCTGAGAGCTTGTGTGTCCTTGTGTGTGGTACCCAGGGACAGCAGAGAGTGCTCCGTCTGTTGTAGTTGTCAATCTCTTCTTCAGGATCTTTGTATGCTGAACGGGAGACATTTCCAGGATGAGTAAATTACCTGAAACAGGATCTGACTTTAAGCTCCAATTCCCACCATGCAAAAAGGTGAACATTTGTGAGCTGCACAGAGAGAAATAAAGCTCAGGGGAGGCTGAGAGGATGTGTAAGGACAAGGTTTTAGTTATGCTTTTCTCTGGCTCCTCAGCATTTGAGCTAAATCAGTTTCATCTCTATTATCCCTCAGGAACAGTAGCAAAAGAGAGGCACAGTAACACCATTTCAAGTTAACACGTTTTACTTTGCAAGTGGGATATAGGCCTGGAGCCAGGTTAGAAGCCATGGCTCAGCTAGCGAAGCTGTGGTGTTGGAGAGGGTAAGCACAAGAGCACAACCTCTCTGTAGAGTATCTGTGTTCAAACTGCTTTTCATGGTGACTGGTTTTACTGCCTCTCCTACCAGGATTTTACAGTAGCTTGAATTAAGTGTAGTACAATACATGCAGGAGATTGCAGGGTCAAATAATGTTAGTCTTCAGATTTACACCCTGATAGAGTTTAATCTTTAGTAATGAGAGTAGAGAAGACTTTCTCATTATTTCAATGTGCACAGAGCTGCATGTTTATATGCAGTGTGAACAAGACTCTCAGCTAGCCCTAATCTGTAAATCTCTCACTACAACGTGTGCTACATGGATCTGCACCAGCTGAATATCTCACTTTCTGCATAAATCTTAAGTGCTCTAAAATTCAGAAAAATATTTTATGATTTTATGTAGAAATCCCTTTTCATTACAAATTAAACCTTTGAAACTATATCTTATCAAAATTTTTGGATAATCTGAAGAACAGAAGATCCTTTTCTCTTTGTATTTTCCTTTCCTTTCCTTTCCTTTCCTTTCCTTTCCTTTCCTTTCCTTTCCTTTCCTTTCCTTTCCTTTCCTTTCCTTTCCTTTCCTTTCTTCCTTCTTAATTTGTATCTAAATCGCTGTCATAAATTCAATAGCTCAGCGTCTAGGAAAGTTGGACATATAGGTTGAAGAATGAAAAAAACAAAACAAAACAAAAACGGAAAGACAAATGAACCCATGGTCTACAGGAGGAAATTCTTATTTCAGCCACTGGAAACCAGTATGACAGGTACCGTCTGCTGGAACCACGCAGAAAAATGTAATCACAGAAACACCTAAACAGCCCCACCCTCAGCCTTTCTTAGGTCTCCATGTACCCCTGCTACGAATGTGAGACAGAAGCACAGGGGATGCAATTTGTTTTCCTTTGAGTCTAAAGAAACACAGGTTTGATGTAGTATCAGGAGAGTCCTGGGTCACCTTGTTTTATCTCTCTGAGGGCTGCATGTCCCTACTTCTAAGCAATATCCTTGTGCAGGCGAATCCTTGAATTACTCTGTGCTGTGTGTGAATGCAAGATCCACCTCTGGGTTTTGTCCTTTAACATGCCATGAAAGCCTTGATACACATTATTATACCATCCGGTCTGAAAATCCCTTTAAAATTAATTTTGTTTTTGCAACATCCATTCAAAAACTGTGGTGTGTTTTTCTTTTGTGTAGCAGAGAATCAAATCAAAATCCTTTCAATTCCTTCTTATTGATGTTTATTATTATTATTATTATTATTATTTTTGTTTGCTTTAGACATAGGATATTGAAAATATTTTTCCACGTGTCAGTTGTAGAGCTGTGTAATAAGCAATGAGACACGAATCTATTGTTCAGACCTATGTCAGTGGAAAGGTTTTTATCTCGTCCCTTGCTAAGAAACAGAGTTTCATGGTAACAGCTAAATACAGTTCTTGCCATGAGAATTATGTTCCCCAGGAGCAATGATGCTAAAACAAGACATATTATTAAAATTGAGCTATCTTATCAGCTGTTGTTATATTTATGTCTAAAGGCAATGAGCTGCATTTTCTATTGCTCATGTCCAGTTCCCACAAGACTGAGTGTATTTAACAAGCAGGTGGGCCGGGTAAGGAGGGGCTGCTGTTTGATTTCCCTTTGCTCCACACACTGGGGACACGACCGTGCTGTGGTACCTCCTCCCCGGGGCATCTGTGGCTGAGGCACATCCTGGTCGTCACCCCCTCCCTGGCAAAGACAAACAAAAAATATGTAAGCCAGCTTCCTCCTGAATATCACTTCTGCAGGGTGAGCTTCGCAGGAGTAGTGCTGGTTCACCGGGGACCATGTCCTGGCTCCAGTGGTGGCCAGCAGCAGATGCTTCAGCAGTAAGCGCAGAAAGCTGAACAAAACTACCAATTTTATGAGGCCCTGGTGGCCTCACAAAATGCAGTGCTGTGAACCAAAGCAACTCAGTTTCCTTCTAGGCCAATGCAGGGGTTAAATGAGTGAATGTGTTCTTCTATTCCCCTTCCTCCCCCCACCCCACCCTTAACTTTTTTACTTTTTGGAAGCTTCTGCGGCTTAGGCAGAAGGGTCTGCTTCATGCCATTAGGGCAGATTGATTAACTACAGGCATATTCTCTATGAATACATGAGATACCCTCCTTTTCCCTTTTCTATTCTGTTCAATCATCTAAATTCAATTTACAGTTCATGGGAAAGGGGAGAAAGGAGGGGAATTCCTGAAACATTTGGTGGTTTACCATTGTAATTTTTCTATCCAGCTGTGGTACTAGTAACTGAACTAAAACAATCAAATAAATGCTTGAGAATGCCACCATGAGCAGGAGTCCCTCTGACCTCTGAGTACACAGGGCGGGTGGTGTTACCTCCTCCTAAAAACTAACTTGGTAAAACAAACAAGGCTGGAATCTACCTTTGTTGTTTGCTAATTTGAGGAGGAAATGGTCTCATGATTGTCAGATACTGTATGTACCAGGTATTACCTGCAGATAAATAAATGGCTTAATAGTGCATTTAAAGGTAAACTGCCAATTTTAGGATTTCCAGACATTATGGAAAACAAACAAACAAAATAAACCCCTTTAGCCAGGGTTGTATCCTAGCATTGAGATTCTGGACCAGGATGTGCTATGATATTTTAACAATTGCCTACAGAAGAATAAAGGATGCCAGCCTTTAATTGTCAGCCAAGTAATTATGAAAAAAAAATTGAGGATAGTTGATTCTTTAATTGCTCTACATTATGATTAATTAGCAAAGATTCCCCATCTAGTTTTTTTGTGGTGGCTATACTGCTCCAGGATAATACAGCTGATGTGGCACACACTGTGCTGTACATCTGAGCTCAGAGTGGTGGTGGTATTTTCCTGGCGTGTTCTGAGTCATTTCTGTGTCTCTCTCCCACCCTCTCAGGACATTGTCAAAGACCCCAAGTTTATCCTTGGAGGAGCCACAAGAACTGACATTTGCCAAGGGGATCTCGGTGAGTGATTTCCCCTGGGTGAACGCATTCATGCCTACACCCCATGAGGAGCAGCAAGAACACCCTCACACATGAGGGGATGTTGTCCCTCCTGAACTGGCGGGAGCAGTGAAGCTGGACGTACTGGCCATGCTCACCCTGCCCACAGACACCTCTTTGGTAGCACCCTCCCATCTATGCCAGGGACCAACTCGGTACAGTAGGATTCAAAGTCAGGGCAGGATCCCCACGTGAAAGTACTGTGAGCCCAAGGGAGCCTTTTTGTCCACCAGCACCAACTGCAGACTGTCCAACTGCAGCACAGTCTCTGCCCTGGCTGGGCAGGTGCATCTTCCTGGGGACACATGGGCTGTCTTTTGGATTTCAGGAGGGGTGGCAGCTAACTGCCATAACATCTCCTCTGACCCCTACACCACCTTCTTCTCCTCCTGAAGGGAAGAAAATTAGTGCTTTTTTCTCCCATCTCAATTCACAGGTGACTGCTGGCTGTTAGCAGCCATAGCTTCTCTTACACTGAATGAAAAAACACTAGCAAGAGTGGTGCCATTGGATCAAGACTTTGGGCCGGATTATGCTGGAATATTCCACTTCCAGGTAAAATGAACATCTGGCATAGCATGAACGCATTTCTGAGCAGCTGGTTATTACCTGTCATGGTGTATTTTGCAGTGGAGCTGCTGGTTATTATAGGAGAGACATTGAAAAAACAGGGATTGCTGTGCTTACACTGTTGTTCGTGTTTTGAGGAGCATCCTAGAGGGTTATGTCAGCCTCCCACAGGCACACACACAGCCACTTCTGTTCTGTGAAGAGATATATGGCTTTAGAAATCATTTCACATTTTCCTGGGCACACAGACCCCATTTAGGATATAAGGCCTTAAAGGAGTTGGTCTGGGATATGTAATATGTGTTTGTCTTAAAGGTGTCTTGGATCACGTGGTGATCACTTGTGTAGCTACACGAGTGATGTTATCCAGACAAAGAGCTACAGTATATCTCTACACTTTCAGTCTTAGTCTTTTCTTAAGATAGATTACCCCTCCTTCAGAGCAGTCTGTTGTGGTATAGTGGGAACGAAGGATACAACTATGACTTCTAGTAAAGCCTAAGATTGCCATTAACTTATAGTTAGAAGTACAATTAGGACAACAGAGTCCTACACTCAGGAAATGACATGCAGTCAGCAAACTCATGCCCTAACCTTTCTAAATAGTTTTGGCAGCACAATGAGTGGCTGGATGTCGTGATTGATGACCGATTACCCACCTTCAAAGGCCGTTTGGTTTTCCTGCACTCAGCTGAACACAATGAATTTTGGAGTGCCTTGCTAGAGAAAGCCTATGCCAAGTAAGTCACTAAGCATACATGACTCACTATTTGTACATACATTGTTCACAATTTGTACATATATTATTCACAACTCAAGTGAACAGCTTCTATCCAGTATTTTTTGTTGGTGGTGGGGTGTTTTTTTTTGCATTTGCTGCTGCCCTAATCTAAAGATATTATGTCTATCTCTTGTGAGCTGGTCCAGCTTCCAGCACATCACTAGATACAACCCTAGCTGATACCAAAGCCTCAATCCTGCCATTTGTGTCTCTGCTGAGACTTCAATTGATGTTTCTGGCTAACTCTGAATTTTTAAATGATTTGAAAGGTAACAAGCCACTGACACGCAAGGTTATTCAGTCCTTGCCAACCTGACAACTGGCACTAAAGAAAGAAAAGCCGCAGGCTTTAAGGATGTGGAGAAATGAATGACTTAAAAATGCAATTAAGAAGGAAAGCAGAATGATCCCAATACTCCTCCCATATATCCTGGGTGCATTCTGGGGTACTTCTTTTGGCTTCAGTGCCGTTGCTGCAATTTTACACCCATGTTGGAAAGCTCTCAAATATGGGTATCTATCTTCAAAGTTTTGAAAGCATGTCTCACAATCAGCATGTGTTTTCCAGGCTCAACGGCAGCTACGAGGCTCTGAAAGGAGGCAGTACAATAGAAGCCATGGAGGATTTCACTGGGGGTGTAGGAGAAATGTATGAGGTTAAAAAGGCTCCTGACAATTTCTATGAAATCCTGGAGAAAGCTCTGAAAAGGTGCTCAATGGTGGGCTGCTCTATTGATGTAAGTAAGAAATGGGATCTGAATTTCTCAGTTTTGTGGTTTCTGTGTTAAAAACCCTACTTTTTAAAGATTGATGAAATTAATGACAAGTAGATGGATATGCATTAACTCTGCAAATAATAGTTGTGAACTGATAGATACATAGTATTATGTAGTCCTTAGTACAGTTGTTTAAAAGAAAAGAAAAACATTCGTCACTTTTCAGCACGTGACGGCCACTGTATTTATAGCAATAATGACATGAGTATGAGCACTCAGTGAGAGTGAACTTTATTTCCTGACTTATTTGGTCACTTAACATTAAAATTGGCCATAGCTTTTTGAGGGCTTACTGGTTCTAGAGACTACAAAATTGGGGTTTTTTTCAGCCCTGAATTCTGTAACAACACCTGTGGGGTCTTGGGGGACTCACGACAATTTTCATAATTCTGTTCTTTGCTCACTGTGCTCAGCCGGAAAGGTGGTTTGAAATATATGTATGCTGGGTTTCTCCACCAGAATGAGCAGCTGGAGAAAAAGGTTTCAGAGCAAATGAAAAATCCCACCAAGCACAAAATGTTTAATTTCCCTTTCAGGCAGTTATAACAAAGGCAAGAGAAGTGCCCAGACTGCAGCAGAAGGAAGGAAGCTTTCATTCACCCTCTGCCCAAGAGCCTCATCGTTGAACTTTTGGCCAGGCTGAGGGAGACCTGTTTTCTCAGACCCATTGCCTGCCTGACTGAAAGCAGGACTTTCCCACAAGCTCTCTTTTTTAGTCAAGACTGTGCTCTCAGCTTTGGGGTTCAGATTTTTCTGATTTGAGTTTTCTTTTCTCTCCTGATGAGGCTTTGCTGCTTGCAAAGACTAACTAAGTATTCATTGAAATAGAGTAGGATGCTCAGCTGGTTGATGGGACCCTTCACTGCCATCACTGCTCCATCAATGTCTTTTTACAAGAAATGAGACCATATTAAGATCTGATCTCAGTCTGAGAGTACCTTTTCCCATACCTTAAACTGACACAAAATACATTTGAATGCAAGTTTAGATTGAGATCCCAGAAATGTAAATGAAATTGATCAGAATCACAGGGGCAGAGAAGGTATTTCAGCCTGGAATCACCTTATTTTCCCTCTGCGTGAAAAATTCTAAAAAAAAAAAAAAAAAATAAATAAAATCCTTTCCTTTCCTCAAAGGGCACCATTGCACCAGCACTGTTGCATCAAGCAGAAAGACAAGTTCCCTGTTCATAGTACTTGTTAGCCACTGACCTCCCACCTGATTCTTGGAAGTGACCAGGTGGCACCATTTGCAATCTCACTCTGAAGAGAGAGAGATTCACACTTTTTTCCCATATTTCAGACCAACAGTGCTGCTGAGTCAGAAGCCAGGACCCCCTTTGGCCTTATAAAGGGCCATGCTTACTCCATGACTGGCATCGATGAGGTATGTTCAGCAGCGCGGAGCAAGGAGAGACCTGGGGAAAAGATAAGGGGGTGTCCCCAGATCTCAGGTGATTCAGGGAGTTACCCTGGGAAAGTTTTCCAAATTCCCATCCATCTTTCCCTCCCACGCCTCCTGTAGCAGTCTGTACATTTTGCCCAGCTGTTACAGCAGCTTGCCCAGCCTTTACATGCTGGAGACTTGCTTCCTAGCTACTGACACTTGGTATTTTCTCTATTTCCTTCTTCCCCAGGTGAGCTATCGGGGTCGGCAAGTGAAGCTCATAAGGATAAGGAACCCCTGGGGACAGGTCGAGTGGAATGGCCCTTGGAGTGACAAGTGCGTGAGCTACCCCATACACCCTGGTCTTGCAAAGCCCAAATCCCAGCTGCTGCTCCACAGCCAGCTTTCTGCAGCCCCAGATATTCCACAGAAAGTTAAATCAAGAGTTTACACATGCTTAACAGTATTACTGCCGTGTTACAAATCACCCTCAGTATTTTCAAAGCTACTCAATCAAGGGGACACTGTCGAGGCTGTTTAACCCCCAAAATCTAGCATTAGGAAAAATCATGCATTAATATAAATGGGGAAAGTTAATTTTAAGACACTCGCGACTGGAAAAATTATAGACTTGGAGTGATTTTTTTTAAATTCATTTTTTCTGCAAGCCTGTTGTTGTTGTACTTGTAACACGATATCCATACTTTGTCCCACCGCAGGTAAGCTGAAAATGGATATAATTGAACCCCCTCTAAGTACCTGCCAAATTTGAGGAAGGACACAAAGCCACAACAGGATTAGTCTAAAAACCAATCTGTTTTTACTACCAAAGGAAACAGAAGTGCAAAAGAAAAAAAATTATATAGTAAAAGACAACACTACCTTCCCCCCCAAAATACACTTTTATATATATTTTTGCACATATGCATGGCTTCATTTTTGTTTCACTTTATTCTACCAAGTGTTTCTTATGACACAGATGTAGAAAAGAGGAGCCATAACCTAGCTGGTCCTTTAAAATTACTGAGATTTAGTTCTCTGTAGGACTACTTTGCATGTTCCTGTCCTTAACATGACTCAGAAATAAATTAAATACTTCCACATCAGCTCTGATTGTTTGCTGTCTTGAAAAAGAAAAATGTGGATAATTGGTGTGTATAATGAGTGATTAAATCTCAAAAAAATTGAGAGGTTAAGATCAGGACAGGCATTTGGCAATTCAGGCTGTTTACTGAAAAGACTGTCTCTGCAGAGCAGAACTCTGATTCTGCAGTTGTGAGGTTTTCTAGAACTCAAGATGCAGACGGTATCACAGATCAATATGGGAAGCTGTGTTAACATTATGCAGTGGTTGCTGGAATTAAAAACCTCAACACAAGGTGCCTGCTAATCCCTGGTTATCATGTCAGATTGGAAACACAGTAGGGCATTTACAGTTATTCCAAAAAGCAGGTTTTTATTTGGTTTTGACCTAGTACAGCAGGAGCTGTTGGGGTGAGTAAAAAGGAGGCAAAGACTTTACCTGGAACCTGTTACTTCAGCAAATCTCTCTGTACAGGGCAAGGAGCCTGTCTGGTTCCCATTGACTCAATTTTGAAGGAACGTCTGGCCTTAAATTATTGACAAACCTAAAAGAAGAGATGGTGTTGCAGATGGATAACAGATTTTAGGAGACATGTGACTTACCAACATCTTGAGGTTTACCAATAGCCCTATTATACCCAGCCCCAACATGTGACAGCAATTCCAACTCTGAGTGCAGGGAATATCTCAGGCAGGACCATCCTGGAGAAGCTTTGGGACCTTTGGCACTCTCCTGCTCCCAGCTACATTAGTTGGGTCCCTGCCACCCTGTGAAGTGACAGCAGGGTTCAGGAAACCTCTTAAAGGCATCCGTGTTTGTATGTGCTGCTCAGATAAAACACATCTGGAAGAAGAAGAGCAGCCTGCTGCTGTGTCCAACCAGTCATTCTGAGCCAGGGAAAATTAGTTGCCACAAACTTAGAGTAAAGATTGGGTTTGTTTTCTTGCAGCTCTCCAGAGTGGCATTCTGTCAGCCCGTTGGAGCGGAAACGCCTATCTCAGGCAGTGCTGGATGATGGAGAGTTCTGGTAAGGCCCAGGATTTTAAAGTGTGTGGCTCTACTGAGAAATCAAGGTGCAAGTAGCCAAAATGAGTGATAAAGGAGAAGCCTCCGAGTGAGGAAGTGCTCAGTTTCCTCCTAGGAGAGTGTTGGTAGAATGCTCACTTGATTTTCTGTGTTTCATGTGTGCACATGTCTATTTTAATAACAAAACCTTTTTGAAAGTCAGCTTAGTTAATAGCATTAGCATATTTCAAATTCTCTGTATATGCCATGAATGTAACACCCTTTAAATCCTTACCATGAACAAAGACAGGCTCTACAGAAGGGAGCATTTTATTGCACTGTATCACCCATGAGATGCCTTCAAGGCTGACACTAGGCATTCACTGAAAGAGAGGGGAGTCCTGAAAAGCAATAGTACTTGTTACAGAAAGTAAAAGAACACTAAGATGTGTGTGAAATGATGGAAAGGTTTAAGAAAAGATGGAATGAAATAGACAAAAAAGTGGTGGAAATTGCTTTAGAAGTGTGAAGAGTTCTTCATGCCAAATTCACAATCTCAGACAGAGCAGATGGCTGACTTGCACACAATCACCCCCTTTATATCAACCATCCTGTGCACTACTGACGATGTGTCTGATCACATTTTCTAGGGCCAGATGCTTATCTCTTTTATGCAGAGGTAAATCTAGAAAGGTATGCAGTGGGGCTATTCCAAATTTTTCTTGCAATTTAAACCAAAGTACACCTTTAGGCCTGAAAAGCGATTTGAAATAGACAATGCAGGATGTTAAGTTGAATAAAATTATTTATCCCAAACTTTAATAGCTCCGGAGGGAAGTAGGTCCAGTGACTGATCCATTACCTAAGTATTTTTACATGGGATATTTTGAGTTATTTTGCTACTGACATTGCAAATGCAGTAGGGCATTTCCATTTCTTCAAAAAACTTTTTGTGTTTTGGGGTTTTTTTGTCTGTTTTTGACCTGGCCACATCTGGAGCTTATGGAGTGAATGGAAAGGAGACACAGAGTTTACCTGGAACCCAAGTAACTCCAGCAAATCTTTCAGTACAGGGCATGACTTAAAGCCTGATTATGTAACAGAGGTACAAATGTGCAAGTAGGCATGAAATGAGCAATAAAATTCTTGAAAAAGTCATCCGTCCAACAGAGCTAAGCTGATAGTTAAGTAAGTCCTCAGAAGGCCAATAAAAATTAATGAAGTTTAGCATACCCAGAGAAATGTTGTCTTTCCTCATCCAGCATCTCAGCCATTCAGAACAGAAACAAATCCTATTGGAACTGAAATTTTTGCTGAAGGGGTTAAGTGGACAAAAATCATACGCAGAAGATAATAAATGCTTCCAAAACCAGTCAGGCAAGTTTGATACCAGCTAAACCCTCCACCCAGTCCATCAAACTTACTTTTCCTAATGCCTTTTGACTTGTGTGTATTTCTCTAAGGAGCGTTTGCCCCTTTGCCCCCTCTAAGCTGCACCTTGATGGTTTCCCATCAGGCTTCACATACAGACTTTGCATGAGCAATGAATATGATGTATCCCTAAAGACATTAAAATGGCCAGATGAGGAAAGAGATGAGCATAGGTGCTTCTCTCCAGCTTTCACTTTGCTCCTGCTGTGGTCCTTGCTGATGCGGTTTAGCTGAGGAGGTGGAGACTGAGCTATATTGAGCCGTTGAGGATTTTCAGCCAGTCTATGCACCGCTCCTGGTGGTGACTTGACTTGCCTCCCTGGAAAGCTGGGTAATCTTTATGACCTGATTTGAAACCTGCTGCTAGAAATAGTGTGTAGCAAAGTAATTAGGTCCTCAAGAGTTCAAAACCTGTTCTCCATGACACACAGTATCTTTGGGCTTAGCAAATATCATGGGACAATGGAACTCTTCTTGTTGACCACAACCAGTTTCTACTGAAGTAGACTTAATAGTAAGTTTTACAGTCAGCAAGCTCTTTGTATGTCATTTCTTAATGTATCTTGAAGCTGAAAGGGAGCCCAGGAAACCTACTATGCACTCATGAACAACTTCTGTATCTGTGCTGCAGGTTTTGGAGCCAGCTTTTTGCATGTGCTGACTGCACACAGAGCAGTGGCCATTTCTCCTGCACAGGCTCATTTCTCTTAAATGAAAGAGAAAAAGAGGAAGAAGAAATATACCTGTCTGTTCTCATGTATTGTGTTACATTTCATCCTAGGTAGAACAGGAAAGCTAGGAGAATGCAGGGAGGGAAATTAGGTTAAAAACTGTGGAGCATTTAAAGCAAGGTAAGCGTCATATCATCAGAGTGTCTTCAGTCAATGCAAAAAGGCAGCATAGCTGTAGAGGACTCCATGGGATAAGGCAGCCAAGGTGGGAAATATGGCCTGATAAGAATTTTTGTCCCGTTTGTTCTTTGGATTTATGAAGACTGAAGAAAATATTTATAGTAACATGCTGAGGGTCTGCTGGCCCCATTAAATATCCCAGAGATATTTTGGCTATGCATTAACAGTTAAGATCAGTCTTGTCCAGGGCAAACTAGATGATGCTTCTACTAGATGCAAAGAAGGCATCCTGCTGTTCGCTAAGAAATCCACTTCTCACTCACCCTAGTCCTATCCCTCCTAAAATCAGAGGGTCAGGGTTTTCTCTTGCCTTCACCGGTACAAACCCAGGACAGCCTTAGGGCAGTCAGAAAAGGTGTTTTACCTTTTAGGAGCCAAACTGATCTATACAGTGCAATTTCTTCATCTGCCTTGGCACATGCTTCCAAAAAGCCCAGAATTTTGTAATGTGGCCAGGAAACTGAGCCGCTTAGAGACAGATTTTGCTGTGCTGCCCCTGCTTTAGTGAGCATCAGAGTAAGTATTAGCAGTGCCTAGGGCTAGCAATACATGGGAATAGGAGACAAGAAAGAGGACAGAGCTCAGGAAAGCAAACCCTGCTGTTTCTTCCCACACTAAACCCAAGTTGTAAAATGGCCCATAGCAAGTGTAAATTAGCACCACCACAGACATCTATTTCTTATGAAGCAGAAAAATTGAGCTACCTGTGTCCAGTGAGCTACAATAAGGGTTAACTGGGTCCTATCTGCCACTGCCGCAGACAAATGTGGTCTCAGAGAGCATTTACTCTCCTGTTGCTCCATTTTGTTATTTCTAATCAGCCACTGGAGGAAAAGTATGTAGAAGTTCGCATTGGGGAGGAGATAGCAGTTCAGAGCAGAGGACACATCTGGGTGCTAAATTGCCCTCAGGAAAGCCTAATACCTCTCCCCCTTTACAGAGGCCTACTGAGGCTATCCTCAGTCTTAGGGCATATGGACCTCCTGTCCTTGCAGTGCCCACCATGCAAGCTCTTGTCTGTTAGGAGAGCTTCCCTGCTCTGTCCTCTTTGCCCAGGGTTGCACACCATGCCCAAATAGGTGCCTGACTCTGGCTGTCCCTTCGCTTGGCTGTTCGCTCAGTCCTGAACACCAGGCTCCTTGGCCAGCAGGTCTGTTGTTGGTATCTTTTTGCCCATTTACTTGCTAGATAAAATCACCTGGGTTATCTGCTTCTCGGCATCCTGAGCAGGCTGGGTTCAACCAGCCCAGTCCAGCAACTCCAACACATCTGTATTGGGGCATTTGCTTCCTTCTCCCCATGGTCACGTATATGTGTTCACCTTGGGCATAAAATAGATGTAGTGCAATCTTCATGAAACAGTAGCAGGCAGCAGTGTTCATGCCACCTTCAGAGGCAGGTTGGAACTGCTACTCAAGTCCACACCTTTTTTTGTCCCTCACTTTTCGTGTATGTTTTTGCTAGGACAAGGTCCCAGGCACCCACAGAGGAAGGGAGGGTGAACAACTTGATCCTAGGCACCTTAGCAGAGGCCCAAAAGTGACTTTAACTGCAGTGCAGACAAGCTAGCCATGCCATGGCTTGGCTAATCCATCACCATGTTTCCCTTGTAGTGCTGTCATGCGGCTGGCATTGAACACACAGCGGATTGGTAGGCAGGCATGGCTCCTGCACAGACACCTGCCATCCTTTGGTTGGCTCTCTAGCAATAAAGATGCAGACACTAAGTCCAGGATGATGTTGGTGAAATACCTCTTTCCACAGTAGGTTTTGTGCCAGTGTTACTTCTTTTCATCTCATACTCAGCTGTAACTGAATAAAATCAATGGAGGTATAGTGCAAAAAGAAAGGTGTAAGAGCTGTCAGAATCAGACCTAGACAATAGGGTTGCCTCTGTTTTACACCACAGTGAGTGGATTCTTGTCTGGTGTACATTGGCATATCTCCATGGTCACTGAAACGATTAAGATCCACACAAGCTGGTGATCTGGCCCTGCGACACTGTAAGTACTTCTGCTGAGCATCCTTCACTGAAGTGAATAACTGCCTGTTCCTTCCCATGTCTTTTGCTCAGGATGAAATTTGAAGACTTCAAAGTGCATTTTGATAAGGTTGAGATCTGTAACCTGACTCCAGATGCCCTGGAAGACAGCACTGCACACAAGTGGGAGGTGACCATCCACCAGGGAAGCTGGGTCCGGGGATCCACTGCAGGAGGATGCAGAAATTTTCTAGGTAAATAAATGGTGCTTTGAAAATGAGAAGTAGGCACTGAAGTCCTTACCCACCCTCAGCCACCTCTTCTGTTATCCCATAGCCAGAATTGGGGGTGCAAGCTGAGTCTCAACTAGCAGAAACCAGCCAAAGGGGCAAATGTTCATATAGTCCCACTTGAGACTTTGTGGTAAAAGAGCTGCTTTCTTTGCTCTCAAGTTTGTTGGATCTGATTTGCCTCTCATTTACATTTGCATAAGCAGGACTAGCTCCAAATAAGTCAGTTAAACTGCAGCAGTAAGTGTAAAATGAGACAAAAACCCAGCTCAGCCAGCATGTTTATATGGCTCTGAAGCAGCATCATGCATCTGAACTGTGTTACTCCAGACTGGCACCAGCACTATGGGATCACTGTAGCTATGTGCTTTTAAC
This sequence comes from Limosa lapponica baueri, assembly GCA_002844005.1. NCBI lineage: Eukaryota > Metazoa > Chordata > Aves > Charadriiformes > Scolopacidae > Limosa > Limosa lapponica. The sequence continues at coordinate 1,839,718 of KZ505670.1, read as the reverse complement.
AAAATCCCATCTGACAACTTTATTTAAACCATGGTAACTTAGTAAAATATCAGGCCTAAAATCTTTTCTACACCTAGTTCCATGAAGGACTTTGGGATTTGGCTTATTTTCTGCAGAGCTTAATGGAAAGAAGCATGACAGCTAATGGAAAAACTAAATTTGAGAAAAACCTCAGCTTAATTGTCCTCTTTGTCTTCTTTTTTTTTTTTCAGTAGTAGGGATGGTATTATTATTCTGAGGCAAGAAATTCTCTGGTATTCTTTACATTGGCAGACACTTTCTGGACAAATCCACAAATCAAGCTGCATTTGACAGAGAAAGATGATGGGCAAGATGAGTGCACATTCATAGCAGCGCTGATGCAAAAGGATCGCCGTAAACTCAAGAAGCTTGGCGCTGAAATGCTGACCATCGGCTACTCTATTTATGAGGTACTCTGTTGCTTTTACAGTGTGGTAGCCACACTATCAGTATTAGCATCTTTCTCTGGGTTTGTACCCCTGCCAGTCATCATGTATTTTTAGGGCAGTTGCTCTTAAAATAATTTTCTGTTACATCAAGACCCACAGAGAATTTTGACTTGGCTGGGTTGGAGTCCTCTCAGAGGAGGATTTAGGAGTCCCCACGGGGCCATGGGTTCCCAGGATAGACTCCTTGGCCCCATGATTCTGTCATCCCCTGCTTGGCTCCCAGAGAGGGGATTTTGCTTCTTTTGAGCCTCTTGGGGCTCATGTCACACAGGAGTGTCTGTCCCTGAGTGAGGTTGGGACTGGCAAATCTGTTGTCACTGCTCTGTGACACCCCACCTGGGATGGTGATGTTCAATGGCAGGGAATGTTTAAGCAGGAAGGCAATGTCCCCATGTCCTCTTAGACTGCCTTCTGGGTGGGAAAGGATCACTGATAATGGGTCCTTGCCATAAAGTGGGAGATAGGTTGCTGCAAGCACTTGAGTGAAGGGATGAGACTCAGGGTTACGGCCAGGGGACAAGCTTGTGCCAGACAAAGTTTGACTCCGTTATTGGGAAGGGGGCAAGAATGGCCCCCAGCACACCACAGCCAGTGCAGCACTCCCTTCATTTCCACCCCTAGAGCCCCGGAAGAGACGGACACTTGGGCAAAGACTTCTTCAGGTACCATCCCTCCAAGGCCAGGAGCAAAACCTACATAAATTTAAGGGAAGTATCCAATCGATTCAAGCTGCCACCAGGCGATTACATTCTTGTTCCGACCACGTTTGAGCCGCACAAAGAGGCAGATTTCTGCCTGAGGATTTTCTCCGAGAAGAAGGCCATCACTGAGTAAGTCAGTAGTGAGTCCCAAACCCTCCAGTGCTTGCCCATGTGCTGAGCCAGTGGCTTTCTTGGGAGCATCTGGCTGCTGGGTGCCCAGTCCTATGACAGAGCCCTAGCATGGGAAGCTCCTGATGAGCTTTTTTTACATTTCACCATTTTTGCTAAGCCTGACTTTTTTTTGAAGGGAGTCTAGGAGGTGGGGAAATAGGGCTTGCCGTGGTGAATCTTCTGGAAGCTTGACAAAGAAGAGTTTCTAGCTGCCTGATATTGTTCAGTAATCTGTGAATACGGCAGTGTTTGTTTACTCTCAAAGTTTGTCCAAATGTCAATTTTATATTTTAAAAGGGGTATTGAGGAAAAAGAGTGTACACAATGAATAAAGAATGAGATTAATTCTTTAGCAGACAGCATGCACAGCTGTACTCTCCCTGAGTCCTACTTAGAGTCTGTTTTAAGGGCTTATACCAAATTTAAACTATGCAAAAATCTGATAGTCTGATGAATTTTACCTAAACTTAACATGTTCAGTAAAAAATGCAGCTTTATCATTCACCTCTGGAAAATGTAACGAACAAGCTTCCACCCCAAGCAGATGTTGAGTATTTTCAGATACTGAATAAGGTTTTCTTTTCTCCAGGGATCTGGATGAAAACGTTGCCATTGATCTCCCTGAGGTAAGTCTACAGAGTTAAAATAGCAAGAGAATAGCTCAGCAGAAGCCAGCACACACTGCTTTTACTGTCTTTGGCTAAAACACGTTCATTTCACAGGAATGTTACACAATTGCCAGCTTTGTGTTTGTGACTGAAACAGTCAGTTCTGCTGAATATGGTAAAAGAGCTGTAAGAATCAAAATCATAATTGTTATGCTTCTGCATCATCTTCAAGGCAGTCAGCGCCAGCCAGCACTGGAGGCGGGTATCAGCCACCACAGGTGTTCTGAAAGTGCACCCATTAACATCAGGGAAGCACGTGGCCATTCACATCTTTTAAAATTCTATTTATTGTGAAAAAATATAAGGCAAGAGAATTTCCTCAGACCTGCATTCATTTTGCATACAAATATCTCTATTTTATTTATCAATATCCTCAGGGCTTGGTAGGCCCTGCTCGATACATGTGTGCCTACTGAAATGATTACATTCTTTTTGTTTCTGAATGGCCTGGTTTGCTTGCTGAGCATTAATTGCAGCTGAGTCTGAGTCAGCTCCTGTTTAAGTGTATTCCTGCAAATAAGCCATTGATTGTGGTGTGCTTTCCCACGGAAACAAGTTAAGCCGAGATCTCATGTGTCTCTCTTTAGTAAAACTCTCCTCCAGGGACCAGTTAACAAGTGTGTCTCCATTTCTGGGATCTCAGGGCCATGTTCAGTAGCAGAGTAAATCTGTTCACCTGTCCTGGTATCGTTAAGGGACTGCATCCAAACTTGAGCAGAAGGAAATGAGGAACATACATACAGTCAAAAAAGTGTAAATGGCCAAGCAGTGTCACCAGGGCCACTCTGGTGACAGCATACTAAATAGCACCCATGTATCTTCTCTGGGTAGAGAAAACAAAGTCCAATTCTTTGCTTCCAGTGTTGTCCTGTTGCCTTCTTTTTCTCCATTTCTCCATGCTTCCAGTCTCAGGATGGCTTTGGGTAATGTGCCAAAGTGCAGCCACCTCTGGCTGGTGCTCTCAAGAGGAGCAAGAGGTCTCTGGATGATGCCACTGGAAAGAGCTCAGATGAGCTGTGGTTGTTCAAAGACTAGGGAAGCAGAGTGGTGCAGGGGTGGGATGAGAGGAGAGGTGTTTTCCAGGATGGATGCTTTTGGTTTTGAGATAGCCAAGGCAATGGCGCACTACACAATTACCCAGGTGAAGGAAATTAGAGGCTGGGACTCCCCTGGGACAGCTAGATGGCTGGAAGGCCTCAGGTTTAGCAATGTTCAGGAACAAGGGTACTCTTATTTTAAGACGTATTATGGTACCCTGATGCACAGAGGGACTGCGTGCAGGAAAAATGTCAAGTTGTACAATTCTTATAATGACTTGTGTGGTTGATGTTGCAGCCTCCAAACCCAACCCCAAACTCACAAGAAACTGAAGAAGAAACACAGTTCCGGGCACTGTTTGAGCAGATTTCAGGAGAGGTGAGTACAAACCCCTTATGGGCCATAGCAAGATGTAGAAAGAAAGGGGACGCTTCTGCTCCCACCCAGGGCCAGATGAAACAAAAATTGTGTATTTTGGGAGGAGTATGTTTAGTTGTAGTGTGTTGTTTGGGCACCAGATGTCACCATGCCTTGTGGCTAGATGGAGAAGGGTGTAGTCCCTGGTGATCAAGCAGGAGGACCAAAGCTAGAACTCAAGCTCTGAGGGAGCCTACATGGTTTAGTGTCCAGCTGCAGTTTATTTTTCTTTGAATCAATGGCTCCTGCTTGAGATCTCCTTCAGACAGCCTTATGCACTACTGTATTTTGCCAACCCTTTAGTTTTTAGCCTTTTCTGGGTTTTTTTATGGTTCTCTTTTCCTGAGTTGCAATAAAGTACAGATGGGTGATGTTTGTGTTTTCTGAGGTTTTGGTATGTCTAATTAAAGAAACATTCAAGTAACAGATGCTATAATTTTTATTTTTTTTTTACTTTAGGACATGGAGATAGCTGCAGAAGAACTCGAATATGTTCTGAATGCTGTATTAAAAAAAAGTAAGTGCTGATAAACTCAAGGGCTGTAAAGAAGTTTAAAAGCCGCCATCAAATTCACTTACAGATGGAAAAATAAAGGCTGTGTTATGACTCCTGCCTCGTGTCCTCCAGCCAACCAGGGCAGAGCCAGGAAAACATCTGGTCCATTGTCTAACCCCGAGCTTGTCCTACCTCCAACACAACCCAGGTCAGCTCAGTGAGGCTAGGTCTCCATTACGCTCCTGCTCTGCTGCGGAAAGACAGACACTGGGCTGAGACTTGTAAGACCTGGACATAGTTCATGGCTGCTACAGGCCCTTTGTACAGTGGGAAACCTGTTGCTCTCTGAACTTCATCTCCTGATTTACGAAACAAGGGCAGTGTTTCCTCTCATGTCTTTGGTAAATACCTCCTCTGTCTGGACTGTTATTTCTCTATAGTCTTCATCTCCCAGTGCACAGGTCCTCTGGCAAAGAGAAGTAAGACTCTATCTCTGCTTAGGAAGTCCTATTTCCTACCTTCAGTTTATAAAAGGCGGGTTTGCCCAATGACTTCTTTTTTATTATTGTACTTTTTCAGCAAAGAACATCAAATTCAAGAACTTAAGTCTCATTTCATGCCGAAATATCATTTCTCTTATGGATGTATCCTTTCAAATAAGTGCTTATGAGGCTAAATGAATACTGAATATAATTGTCCATAACGTTAACTGTCATGGATATCAGCGATCCAGAGTAGTAACATCATGGCAGAACACTATCCAAATCAAAAATTTAAGTGAAAGTTGTACCCTGATTTTTATTTCAGAAATTTATGGCTAGGAGCTTCAAGACAGACCATTTTCTACTCAAGACTTAAAGGGAGATGCTTTAATGCTGAGCACCTGTAAAAGTAAACTCAAATTACTTCTGTAAAGAACAGTGCATTTTTCAAGCTGTGGTTTATTTGAAAAAGGCCTAGAAGAGACAACTCAAGAAAAGTCTGTTGTTTGGAGGGACAAATTCACCAGCCAGACCTGTTCATGCAAGTTACGGATCAGAAATTAAGGATCAGCAGAGTGGTGAAAATTACTAATATCAAAGCTGTGGGTTTTTTGACACCAGATCAAAAGCTGGAAAATCTGGTCTTTCAGCTAGATCCTGGAACTCCAGGAAGCAGACATGTGGGTGAGAGTTTTCTGTCCAAATTTAGGCATTTGTGGTGTAGGTGGCTACGTCTAAGCTAGCTTTCTAGACTTCCTTTGTAGATAGTGAAGAGGATGGGGTAATTATGCTTGTTCAGAATGCACCTAAAACTGTAAGAGGTGCTAAATGACTGCTCAGACATTATGTGAGATGACTCACAGCCCTGGTACTTCCCCACCAGATTTGTCCTTTGCAATGTTCTTGTGCCTTTCAAGTTTGCTTACCATGGCTTCTCCTCAGGTAGAGCTCTCTTTTTCAGTGTGCTTTCCTCATAGACAATTTTCTTACATGTGAGACAAAACAGGTACAGTCTTGACAAAGCAAGTATCTAACATTTGGTTTATGTATTGCTTGTTCAGCTGGGAAGTTCTTGTCTTGCTTTTGTTGCTCCAGTCCATGACAGAGGTAAAATCCTCTCAAACGTGTCTAACGGAAAACTAAAACAGACAAAATTTTATCCTATTAAGGCTACATCCATAATATTAAAATTCAGTGCAGATCAGTCACCATTCATATGCAAAGAGAAAGAGGGGACCAGTCCTAAACTTCCTCCTTGAAAACCAAGCTTCAGTAGGCAGCTGCTCCATGTTCGCATCTCATCCTTACATGGCATTGGGACAGAGCCAGGGTCTGCATTTAACCCAGGAGCATGGCAGCAGTCCTAGGTTTACTATTTAGGACATAACTAAATAGTTTCCATGATTTGCAATGCTTCCAAGCAAATCTCTGCATAGTTTTGAATAAATGGGGAGACATCACTTCATCTGCTTTGGAAGCACAATGAAAACAGACACAATCATCACACTCTGGACATGGTATTTGGAGCACAATGGAGGAGCAAAATAACATGAATGCAAACCCAAGTCAATGCTGGCAGAGTCCCCTCTGTGTCATATGCCACCAAATTCCCTAGCTACAGGCACCATGCAGTGGTGGCATGTTCTACATGACCCCAGGAAGAAGAACTTGGCTGAGTAAAAAGACTTTTTGCAGGAGTGATAATGTCTGTGGGATCTGTGGGTGCCTTCAATAATGCCACCAGTGTACGTGCTTAAATAACAGCAGGCATTAGCTAGACCCTGCTTGGCATATTTTGACCTTTGTGAAAGCTTGCTGAGCTAATGTCCATCTGAGCAAGGCCTTGGTCCTTACAAGTAAGATGGAAAGGGGAAGGGCCCATTCCTTATTTAGCATTTTGGAGCAAATGCCCCATCCTTCATGTGAGCTGTGCTTGGACAACATCAGTAACTCACTAAAATAAGTATTAAGACCCTCCTACTTCAAGCAGAGGGAAGGCGAAACAGATCTAATCACTGCCTCTTTGAACTGCTATACAGACATTTTTTTCAGACCCTTATGGGGGCCTAGGTTTTGCCAGCCTCACTCCACAACTCCCATTAATTTTTGGCTGAGCCATTGCAACAGACCCTGGTCTAGATAAAAATTCTGAATAGCACATTGTTTGACTACCTCCTTCGAGTACAGTAGCAATTTGTTTTAGTCAGGTCATTCAATTGTCTGAATCATTTATATACCATTTACATCCAAAGCTGTTCTTGACTTAGAACAATCTGTCTGTCTTTCTCCCATGGAGCTTGCATTGCTCAGCTGTGTTTTTATATCACATAATGTTCCCCAAGTGTCACAGCCACAGCCATGACTGTAACTGCTCGAACTGCACCTCATGAGAAACCCCAGTATTGGTTTCAGCCACACCATAGGCTTTCCAGGCAACATATTTTCTGCTTAAAGGAACAGTACAGATAAATTCAGACAGAATTTGGACCTTCATGTAACAAATCATTTTCCTTAATTCAGATTACCAGACCAATGGAAATGGGAAACTGGAATTTAATGAGTTCAAAGTTTTCTGGGAAAAAATGAAGAAATGGATAGTAGGTGACTCTATTCATTGTATTTGTTTCTCCATTTCATTAGCTATTTCCTGCATAGTTTATTATGTATGCACAGACCAAAATGGAGACAGGAGTGTTTACAAACCATGAATTTAACTCAAAACAAATGTTTTAAAAGTATGGGGGCTTGTTTTGGATGGTCAAAGACATTCTTAACTTTCCATGATGCTAAGCCATAATGGTTTTCTGGAAATAACAGAGATTTTTGTAAGCAAAACAACTATGTTTGGGCTAAAGAATGCAATGGGCATTAATAAGGAAGCCAATCAAAATGAAACTTAAGGAGCTTCCATTGCTGCTGTTGCACAGAAGAAGAAAGTGATGATTCATGACTAGTAGGAAACAACCATTTCCTAAGTCGCTGCATTTCCATTATTGATCTCTCAGGAATCAACTGTACTGAAGCCTGGGAAAGTGTTGATTCTAATTTTAAACACATTTCTCCGCCTTTGTATATGGCAGTAAGAATAAGCAGGCTTGCATAATCAGGCCACAGACTGAATATTCAAATAAAGACATCATAATTGTTTCCTCATGGTCATTAATAGTTTCTTCTCAATTCATGCTTCACCCAAGCATCCCAAATATGCAGTTCTCTGTTTCTTGTCCATCCCATCAGAAATGGCAAACACTTTTTCTGGGTACTAATGCCATAGCTATTTCAACAAAAGATGCATTGTTTTTTAACAAGGGAGCTTGAGAAATCCTTGTATCCTGTAGGAAGATTTCCACAAATATCTGATGGAAAATTTTAAGCTGAACGTGACAACAACTCTAAATAACTCATATTCCAATGGAGAATTGTGTTTGTCATCTCATTAAAAGGATTGAATTTAACAGCAACTTAATAATTATTTAGTATTTAGGTCAAAAATCAAACCGTTTTTACCAGTTCTCTTGGTTTTACCTTGAATGTGACTGCTTAGATCTTAGATCTAGTAAGTGACAATCTCAACTTCATGTTAAACAATTTACGTCTAGCTTTCAGAACTATGGAGAAAAACATAAAAAAAAAGATTAAGAGAATGCCTCAGTTAAGAATTAAAAGACAAATAAAAATACATCCTTCCCAGATAAAATCACTTTTCAAAAAATCATGGAATTTTTTATGAAAAGCAGCTCTCTATTTTTGAATGCTTGGGTTTGGCAGTTCTTGCTTAAGTTTCACAACAACCTTTTCATATGACAAAGAGAACTGAGACACAGATTTGCTCCTCTATTACAAAATCAGACTGGATCTACACCAAAGTCTTGTCAGCTTTCTTAAACGCTTATGCTACATGGTTAGAGATAAACACCTTGTCTTTCTATGCCGTATCTGTCCTCCCTTTCAGATACAAATACTGAACTTTCCATTTGCTCCTTTCACAACAGAATATCTTTCTTCAATTTGACTTTGATAAATCTGGCTCCATGTCCTCCTATGAGCTTCGCAGTGCTCTTAAAGCTGCAGGTAAGACAAGCGCTGCATTTTATTGGGGAAACCTGTCAGGCAGATTGGCTGTGGGTGACGAGGTCTGCAACCAATTGTACAGGCTGAGTACCCCTGAACAGGGACGAGGACTAGACATCAGAGAGGACCTGAGCACCTAGATGGGACATTGAGTGAACTCATTGTGACCCAGGTAGCCTCAACCCTGCAGGGTAGTCAGTCAGAGCAATCTTTACATTTTTGTTGAACTTGTTAAACTCAATAGAGCTGCACATGTCAAGGTTAGACCCTGAAACAAGTCCATCTCCACTTGAGAGCTGGAGGAACAGTGAGTAAGCTGTTTGTAATGACTAGCAGTCAATGCATTTGTATTTCATCACAAATTATTTTTATTAAAGTATCTAGTTTTGCAGAAATCCCTCCAAACTTCAAGGAGGCAGAATGGTCCTGCAAGCATCAAAAAGTGCATGGACTATAAACTGCAGTGACTGCAACATTTCTTGTTCAGAGTATGTTATTCATTGCAAGCTTAAAGAACTTTGTGGTCAGTTCGCTTTCTGGATGGATATGTGCCATCGAGTATTTTCCCATTAACTGTTTTTCAAGATTAGTTAATAGAGATTTGCAGGTTCCTCCCTGGCCTACAAGGTTGCTCACTTTTCCTTTGTGCGTGTGTCGTTGGGAAGGATACCAACTCAACAACCACTTGTTGCAACTGATTGTCCTCCGATATTCTGACGAACAGTTCCAGATTGAATTTGATGATTTCCTGAACTGCTTAATTCGCTTAGAGAATGCAAGTCGTGAGTATCTTCTTCCTCTGGAATTCCTTCCCCTTTGAAAAAAAAAATCTTCCACTTTCGGCTGTCATGGAGCATATTGCACAATGTCTGAGATCAAGTGTGTACATTGAATGGCTAACAGAAAGGAGCTGTGTTTAGCATTTGCTTTTAGGATGGCTTTTCTCCTGTAAAGTGAAAAATGTTCTGCTGCTGACGGAAAATTTCCCCATGTGGATAGGGCCTGCTTCATAAACTCTGCAGCAACATAGAAGGCATGTGAAGAATGCTGGCAAAGTCTGTGTTATAGCCTTTCCTGTGGCTCACCCATGAGCTTAATTTGGGATCACAGAATTCCAAGGTTCAAATATTGCTTGTGCCTCATGCAAAGAGATAATTGGCACGCACTTGGGCAGGTATGTCCTCTACATTTTACTTACCCTGTCCACTTTCGGCTGAAGATATGGCTCCCTGTACCTGGAGGCACCCTAGGTGTCAGTTCATTTGAGCACAGGGTCTCTCTTGTTTCAGAGCAGAAGCAGCAGAGATAGGTAAAATTGCTGAATAAATGCTGAAGTGATCATTAGTTAGTCTGGCTCCAGATTCAAATCAAATGAAACTCACTCTATGAGAAGCAAAATCAGCTTTCCTGAGTGATAATTTTTGTTTTGTTCTCTTTGCTTCCTGGTTCAACCTGTGGCAATAGAAGTACTAAACTACTGAGAGAGAAAAGTTAAATAAGTTATATAAAGAAATGCAAACTGCTTGGCTTCATTTTAAAGACTCATCCAAATCCCACTGTTTAGCACATCCAGAACACCCACTTCCAGTCAAGTCCTGAAGTGAGACTTGCACCAAGGCCTTAAGTCAATGACACATTTCCTCTTGCAAGGACTTCATTTTATCAGAGCAGCTACCACCACCACCAAGCAATCGGAAGCGATCCACCGGGATTGTGCTGGGCCCTCCCTCTCCTTGGCACGGCCACCCCTCGTTGTGGGTTGGGGAGCTCATGTATGAATATGAATGAGGTGTATTTATAGCACTGGTGTCCTGTTTTTCATTTCAGGAGTATTCCAAGCACTGAGTGTGAAAAACAAGGAGTTCATTAACCTGAATATAGGCGAGGTATGAGCACAGCTTCATAAACACTGACAAAATGATGGGGCTTCTCTAGAGCTTTGTCCTTTTGTAAAAACCAGTGTATTTCTGCATGGCATCAGGTGACATCCATGTCCATGAGAATGCAGAGGACGTGCTGTAGATTTCAGCAGGGCGGGGATTTTAATGTGCGTGCACTGGTTACTTCTCCTCTGCACTATTTCCTTCATTCCTTACCCTGTAGCATATTACCAGCTTCCCATTGCCCTTTCTAGATTCTCTGCTTTTTCCTTCTTTGTGTGCCAGCTTGCAATGGGGAAAGGGGGAAGCAGCAGACTGAGACATGGTGGTCTTTCACTCTCCTTGAATCCCCCAGGAGTTCACATCAGACTCTCCTGTGTGTGTCCATCCTCTGCTTCTTGTGCTGTTCAGAACAGGCTTGTTATTTTCTTGTACTCTTTCTGCCTCCCTGTTGCACACATGGGCTGGTTCTCATTTTACACTAACCCAAGGCTTCCTGGGGCAAGGCACAAAGACTTCCCTGGCACGACAAACGTGGGAGCCCATGTGGACTGCTGGGATGCAAGACAAATCACTGCTACTGTCAGCATCTAGTGCTTGGAGAGCTCTGCCTCCTTCCCTCCAAACACAGAATTAAATGCTGGCTGAGGTCACTCCTTAGTGACAGGGCATAAAAGCCTAGTGACCAAAGGTCCTCTTCCCTGCATGGGGTCAATTCAGAGCAAGGCACTGCATTTGAACCTCTCCCTTTCATTTGGGGAAAGGGAGGGGGAGGGAAAAGGGCCTGAAATTTATTGTAAAGTTGATCTTTCTTCCAATATTAGTTCATCAACCTGGCAATGAACATCTGAAGAAGTCTGACTTGGATGCCAGGAGTTCCTTGCGACACTGCTGCTGAGACTTCTGCCCCACAGCTGAGGTCCTCTTCACATGCAAGCTTTTCCAGGAACCTTCTTGCAGAGGAGCACACGTGCTGCCCACCCTTTCTGGTCTCCAGCCCTGTTGTGTTGTTGAGTTCAACATTCAGATCACATTTTGGTTTTATTTTTGGTAAAGACTGACTGTATTTGTTACTGTAAGAGGCATTTGGACGGGGCACACATGCCTCGAGCAGCCTGAAACTGATGTCCCTGAGTGACCACAGGCTTTTATGAAATAGGATTGTATTTAGTTTCAGCACAGCAGAGACTACAGTGATTAAAAATTTTTATTTCTTCTTGGCTACAGATTACTGTAAGGTGCTTTTGAAAATGGGAGGTTGAGCAAAACTTTGTTCATATTGGTGTTTATTTCCAGGCATGCTGTGTGACTACATAACAAGTTTCCTGCCATAGCCACATGAATTGCAGTTTAATGGACTGCAATCAAAAGAGGACTAGGGAATGTATGGATGAAAGTTCATCCTTCAGTATTGATGACAGAGATTCCTGCTCCAGACTTCCTTAGTAGGGTGCTTAAGCTAAGGTCTGACACGCATCAAAGATTTAATTTAGAGAAAAATTGTTGCATTGCGCCTTCCCTTGGTCCTTCCTCTGCTACCAACAAAGTTTCTCTGTTACACACTTTGCTCTGTTGCCAAAGCATGTCTCACAAACCAGACTCGGCAGAGTTGCACACAGCTTGCCTTCATCTTCAGAGAAACACATGGCCTCTGAGACAGTGAGCTCTTGTGTAGGGTCATTTTCCCCCAGGCAATCTGAGACTGTCTCACACCAACCATGCTCCAGAAGAATAACCATAATCATTTTATATGAATTAAATATAACCATTGGTAAGGCCCTGATCTCTTTAGCTATTCCTATTTTACATCTGTGACTTACATAGTATTTATTATTCATGTGATGTGGGTAGCCAGTGCTGACTTAAAAAATAACTGTAATAGCAGCCAGGGACTTAAGAAGTCTTCATAGGATTTGTTTCCGTGATTATCTTCATAACTTCTGTCTATTTTATAATGAATCAACTGCCTGGATTGGTTTTCTAAAACCTTTCTTGCAGCGAAACAGATGGCCATAGAATAGCCTTGCATTCCCTACTGTCCAGGATCACTGAGACAGCCAAGGTTTTGTTGTCTCTAGATTTACCTAATGAGCAACTCTGGAAAAAAAATCAAGCTGCAGTAAAGGTGAAGTTCAAATGATGAAAAAAACACAGGGATCATGATGTTTTAAAATACCTACTTTCTTTTTTTTTTTCCCTAACAGTTATAATCTTGTAACTATGCAGAAGATGCTCTGGAGCTAACTGGCAGCTGAGCAAAAGCTAATGGTTGCAGTATTTGATTAACCGAGGTACTCAGCCCCATGAGGTGTATTGATTTTCAGATGTGCTGATTGCATGCCCTTTTGAGAGCACTGGAGGCAGCTGTCTAAATTTGTGAAAGTTTGGATTAAAAACTAGACCGTCCCATAAACATTCAGCCACATACTTGAAAAAAAAATATCACAGATCCTTAACTGATCCATTGTGCAAGCTTGGATGTGAATACAAATTTGTTGTAATGTATTTCCTTTGTGTAGAAATCTTCACAGACTATGCAGAAGAAAAGAGGTGTTTTAATGCCCGGCATCTCCAGTGTAGCTTTCTGTTCCTCTGCACGGAGCTGGGAAAGTCTTGGAGGAATCAGGACTGATACAAGAAAGTGATACATATTGGGGTGGGAGCAACAGGAAACAGGTAAAAATCTCATCTGCATTTAAAGGAAAATTCACACATTTAAGAAAAAAGCACCCTGAGGTGTTTTCTGCCCACTCTGAGCCATTTCCTGCTGACTGTGTCACCAGAGAGCTAACATCTGAGTCCTTTACAAGCTGCTTTCCTGGCCGGCCAGCCTACTGCCGAGAGCCAAGTCCCTGTTCTGCCTTGGGGTCTAGACAACACCCACAGCCACAGCAGAGGTGCATGTCAGGGGAGTTAAGCACAAGAAAACCTGTAGGTAGGACCGGGCTGGCCCGTGGCCACCCAGAGTCTGTTGCAGCACAGTTTTGATCTCATCACTTTGGCATAGCCTGTGCTAAAAGCCTTGATAAAATCAAGGTGGAGAACAACACCCCCTTTTCCTACACGCTAGACCATTTTCTTTCTGCATTGGAGTAAGGCCCACCTTCTAAAGGGAAAAGCAACCTTAGAAGTAAGTGCATGTGAAGATGGAGGATTATATAATCCCTGGTAAAGTTTTTTTCGGTCTGCTATTATACTGCTCGTGCGAGTGACTGAGTGGGAGAGTGAGAGACATTTGACTTCACAGCACCGTCCAAATACGATAGTCCTCGTGAGCGCTGCACCCGCCTGGTGCTTGAGCAGGAGGGCAACTCAGTGGCCAGAAGCAGGGGTTTGGGCTTGCTGGTCTTTTCTTTTAATTGAGCATCTTGAATTTAAAACTAGACCTTGCTGCCTTCTCTGACAGGAGATGTAGATGTGTTTGGCTCTGTACCATTACAGGAGCTATGGCAAATCACTTAGGATGCTCTGAAAGCCGTGTGAGTGGTATGTTCCCTAATGTGGTACACACAGACCTTGTTAGCAAGAACTGGCTCACCCTGGGAGCTCTGCCTGTCTGCTAATAGCAAGAGTAATGGGGAACGAGAGGCATTTTTCATAATTGTGCTACTGGAAAAAAACTAAAAATTACTTAGCTACAGGGTGGCAATCTGAGCGTGCTCTCCCACTCCCTCATGAAGCCAAAAATCCCTCTCTCTAAAACCTGCTGCTAAAGCCTCAGGGGAGATGTTAGCAAGTGCTGGCTGCTACCCCTGGCCCTGGCTGTCTCTCCCCTGCTCTCCTGTTCCCTCTCAGCAGCCTCAGCTCCCCAAGATTTTTGGGCAGTGCACAGCGCACTTCTGAGTTTAAAGGAATGACGTTAACTCAAGATGCAAGACTTTTGAAAGGGGATTTATTTGGAGTTTGAACCAAGCTCACCCACCTCCATCCCCTGACCAATTTCTGATGGTAGATTTGGCAATGGCATTTTCCTGACTTGAAGGTTTCCTGCCTAATCTGTTGCTGAGGCCACAAGTGATATAGTTACTGAAAACTGCCATAAAGAACTGCCATAAAAATGCAAAGCAACTCAAAAATAGTGAAATTGCATTTTGCCTTTTCTGTGTCCAAACAGAGGTAGAAACTATCAATAAATATTTCAGGCAGAAATGTGGGCAGAAGCATCCCACGTTTCTTCAAAAAGCTCCCAGGGAGTGTATCAGCAATGCTGAGTCTTCAGCAGCAATACCTGCTTCAGAAAATCATATTTTTTTCACAGGCCTATCTTAATCCCCACTGGGGTTTTACCTGGCCCCCAAACACATAAAGTTGTCTCAGCACAGGGGAGTGTATGAGGCACTGGGGGCCTGGGAAAGAAAAAAAGTGAAGTCTAGCCATCCTGCTGCTGGCAAAACCTCCATATTGTGGTGCTGTGGCGTCAAGCAGAAGAGATGTTAGAATTGATGTGGCAGTTCACCCCACTTATAACAGTTGTGGTTGCTTCCAGTCATGAAAATTAAATATTTGTGAATAGATACTGAGTTATCTAAATCATTTTCATTTCAACTGCATCATCTCCTCGTTTCTCCCCCACCTCCCCCCTGAAATATTTGAGTCTTTGTACTTTTTGACTTGTGGCAGCATATGTTTTGGAAGCACATCAGAGTGCTGAGGGCAGTTTATAATGTTCCCAGTAAGGCTGGAACTTCAACATTTTTAAAATGAATTACAAATACTTGCTGATTGAGGTAAACACACAATCTGTCAGCAATTGCCAACAACAATCTTTTGCACGTCAGCCACTTATAAGGGCAAGTGTGTTATAAGCTGCTCTCCTAAAAACTCTAATTAATTTTCATCCCTTGCCCTTTGCATGGCCCTTCAAGGGAAGTCAGCTCCGCTGAGCAGGGTTTGGTCTCCTGGGTAGCCTGGATACCTCTCTGAGCATTATCCACAGAGGAAGAGGAGTCAAACAGGGCAAGGACAGCACCAGGCACTAGTCACATGCCTGTTCACCTTCTGGCCCAAAGACTATATAGCCATAACTCTTCATTGCCATTTTTTCTCTGTTTTTATTTTACATGCCTTGAACCAAAGTAAAACAGTGTATTTAAACCTGTCTCCCCCAAATCCACAGTCAGGAATGGTGAATATTCTCATTTTCAGGTACTTCACGAGGATACTCCAAAAGCATTTTTTTTCCTGGTATTTCAGAGAGGAAAAAGCATTTATCCACTCAGATCCAACAAGGCGTTGTGATCAAGAGTGTACATGTTTCCTCTGCCCTGGGGGAGAGCTACCCGTGTGCCTTGCCTGCAGTGCAGCATTTGCCACGGGTTAAGGGCCAAATTCCCTCGCATCTTTGGGACAGCCCACCAGCATGCCTGGGGACAGGGATGGGGGTCCCCCCCATGAGTGTCATGTGGCCACCTCGCCTGGCAGGCAGCCCCCCCAGGGACACAGCCCAGCCCCTGCCCTGGTAAGGAGGGCAGTGCCAGCGTTTTGTGACAATTTTATCCAGTTGCTAAGCAGCTGGGTCCTGGGGACACAAATACAGCGAAAACAAACTGCCCCAAGGGAAAATGGCTGTGCTGCTCTGGGAGGGCGCTCGCTGCTTCGGACCCCGTGTCTTCCTGTCCCCTCTTTGATAGGGCACTGACGGTTTCAAGGGCAGTCCCTGGCACTGAGCGAGGGTGTTTGCTCCAGGGGCTTCAGCAGCCAGAGACCCCCAAGGGGAGCTCTGCCTTCTGTCGGAGGGGGCAGCAACCCATGCTGCCTGCTGAAGGCTGAGGGCACTGACTTGGCTCCTCCAGCCCCTACAGCTTTGGCTGTGTCTGTGCAGGGCAGCATTAAGGACCACTGGGGCCAGAGAGCAAAGCCATGTTCATCTCTCCAGCCCAGCGCTCAGGGCACCCGCTGCTGGGATGCGGTTTCTGCTCCTTTCCATGGTTGAGTGTTTCATGGCAGGTGTTCTCCTTGTCTGACCAGCAGGACCAGCAAATCATACTTTTGAATACTTATATACTCCTTCCACCATCCCTGACCTCTCAAAGAACTACTTTGTTTCAGTGCAAAGCAGAGTAGCTCCAGCACAAAAAGTTGAGAAGACCCCTACTACCACACCATGGTGTTCCTTATCCCAGTGGTTAGAGCAGAAACAGGAGATCTGGGCTCAAAACCCTTGAGCAATTCAAGTAACATTTACCTTTCTCCAGTCTCCTCTAGTTGTTAGACACTTGGCCTTTCTGCGTCAGTTTAATCCCCAAATCAAAGGCTGTCAGCCACCCAGGAATTAATCTGTGGGACCTTTAGAAAGATGTATCCTTTCCATGCAGCATGCAAGAGTGGGATGTGCCATACCTCAGCAGGGCATTTTAGGACACAATACTGTGTGGCAAAACCATTTATTGTACAAGAGGGTACCAATGCAAGTCTTCAGGGATGCAGTCACATTGCACTACAACCCCCTTGGTCATCCAGAAGCAGGCTGCCAGATGGGCATCTCAGCATCTGCTCCAGCTTGAAAACAGATTATCTGGTGCCACAGAGAATGGATTTATCATGACTGATCCCATTCATTTCCTAGAGGACATGCCAAGTGACTGAAATAGAAATGGGGTCAGCAATTAATAGGGTAGCTCTCAGTCACTGTCACTGTATGTTGATATGATGATGGCTGGTTTACATATTTACCTGATAAATAGCTTACTGAAAGTTTTAGCAGGACACAGGTCAAGGAGAGCGGAGACAAAACTCGAGGGGTTTTTGTACGAAAACTGTCATCCTCACAAATTTCTTCTCCAGCATGAAAGCATGCATAAATATTTCTCCTGTTTCAGGTAGTGTTTCTTCACGTCACTGGGGAAAGAGGAGTGGATGAGTCGCAATCAGCTGCAGCCTCGGCTCAGCTTTCTGCCTCACCGGGCTCAACTGAAGAGTGTTTGACTTTATTCCTAAAAAAAGATGTCATATATGCTATATTTTCTTGAAGTGGGGTAGGAAAATTTTTGAACACAAGAAGCAGAGGTTGAGAAGTGTCTTTATGAAAGTGCCAAAATGGCAGTGACCCAAGCTGTTCTGTGCTGGAGCCAGGAGTCTGGGACATCTTTAGTACTGCCACCACAAGGGCTGTTTCAGTTTCTGATCCTTTTCATAAGTCCAACTTTCTCTGCAGCTCATGGGTAATACCTCTCCAGCAGAACCCACAGCGCTTTTTTAGAGAGATGTTATTTCTTCCCGAGGCAGGAAATTTCAAGCTTGTCAAAGCACTTTTCTGAGCCAACAAGAGCTACAGTAGAAGAATTTTGATCGAAAGCAGGTGCAGAGCTGGCTGGCTGGCTGAGAAAGAGTCACGGTGCAGTTTGCATAACCCCTGGGGGAAAGACATGGACTCAGCGTGAGGAAAAGAAAGCAAGCGCTGAGCTGAGGGTGACATGGTGAGCCTGCAGGCAGCCAGGGGGTGATGGCTCCATCAGCAGCTCGCACTGCGGCCCACAAACATTGAACTGCAAGTCTGGTTTAACTGGGTGGTGATCCAGGCTGCCTAGCCCACTGGGGAGCACATATGCTGCTCTTTTCTGCCGGTGCGATGGAAACAAGCAAGCCATGAACAGCTGCAACGGTCACAGGTTTAAGCCTTGGGAATCAGAAGCAAAGGCTCCATCCCCCACCCAAAAGGGCCTGAGGAGAAGACACCTGTTTGTCAGGGGGACTGTGGGTCCCACAGAACCCACTGATGATGGGGAACGATGGACAAGGCAAGTACTTCTGGGAACAGGAGGCCATTTGTATGCAGTTCGTGAGGATGGGACACTTGTCTTCTTTATGTTAACCTGTAAAGTGAAGACCTCCAGTAAAACTAGTTAGTCTGATTAGTAAAACACCTATCGTGGCGTTGGAAAGAAACTTTCCCAATTATGTATAAATTTTGCATCCAGGAATGCCATAGCCCACTAAAAGATCTGACCTCATGCTCTTCCAGGCATATCATCTAACTCCTGCATTGCCTAAAAGCAGATGTCTCTTTGGGAGTGAAAAAAAAAACTCTCATGGAGTTAAAGTCCATTTGAAGAGCTGCATGTACAGATCAGCTTTGCTGCTGGGACACAGCCACCTTGCACCCAAACACCCTGGTGAGGATGGCTTGAGGGGCAGGGTAGGCATAGCTGGACCCCTCTGCTGTGGGCAGATGCAGGGATGGACCCACAGCACCCACAGCCAGAGGGACAACATGCCTGTGTAAGGAAAACATGCCCCCCTTCTTATTTCCCTCCTTAGACCACAGCAAATTTCTCCAGCAAGGTGCCATTATCATGCAACACCTGGGACCTATGACAGCCCAGGAGGCACCAGACAAAGTGCTTCTGCCCTGGTTATGGTGGAAAGGCATGGGCCATGATTTGGGCTTACTGAAAAGAAGGTCTGTGCCTCATGTGGGGTGGAAATCATTCCACTGCTGCTCAAAATTTCAATAAGAAAGGCGCTTTCCTTGCTGGCAGTCTTTACAGTTGTGCTGTCAGTGCCACAGAATTTCATCTTCTCCAGAAGCCTCTGAGAAAGTGAGTGTTGCCAGCTTTTTTACTGGAAGTCTCAGTTTTTATGATTACAAAGAATATCTAGAAAGTGGCATCTGAGCAGGCCTCAACGGTTTGGAAACTGGAATATAAATAAAGATCAACTCCAATTTATTATTTTTTGAAGTCTAAACCATGTTGATAATTTTAGTGGCCCTAACTCATGGCTTGTGAATGCTTTGAAGTGTTGTTACTGCTCCTGACATGGAATAACCCTACACTGGCTTTGTTTACAGGCAGGGATTTCCTTCCCTAATAAATGATTGAAAGCGTTCAGACAATTAAGTTTCCAGAGTTGTTAATTTAGTAGTTTCCCTGATCACTAACAATGAGCTCTTGAAAAACATTAACACTAAACTACCACAGGAGCAGGAATTAGTGGTTTAAAGACCTTTGAAGACCTAACATTAGTTTTCTAATGCTGCATTTTTTAACTAAGCTGTATTCCTTTTCCCCCCGCAGTCTCTCTGCTCTTGGGCATCGCTCAGATGCACAAACAAGGGAGGGAGATGTGGAAAACCACTGCTTCAGAGGCATGTTAATACATATCTTAAGTTAGGTGTACGTACTTTATATAAAATATGTAATATAAATGATGATTTTTTCTATATACATGTATATTATTTACATGTAGGACAGCTTGTGTACATGGGCTTCAGTAACAACCCCCAGGAGTGAAGCTTTGGTAGGTACTGTCAGCCAAATTTTTGTTCGCCATGCATGGTTATCCAATTACACAATTAACTGGGGAAGGGTACCAAAGTCCCAAGCCTGCTCTGCACAGACAATTGCCCATAGTCACAGACCCAAGGGGAAAATGCAGTCTCTCCCATTACTCAGTAGAACATTGGGCTTGAAAAGCCAACAAATATATCCCCTGGGTTTCATGGGCCCATGAAGGGAAAGATGTAGGCACACGCGTGTGTGCCCAAGAGGGGAGCCCGGATGTGTTGGCTGTAAGGAAGAGACCACTGTGGCTGGTGCCTGTGGCGAGCAGGCAACCAGCTGTTGTGGGTGCTCTCCATCAACAAACCCCATCATACCAAATGCCCTATCAAACTTGCATCACTTGTTTCTCCTCTAAATGAGAGCCAGCCTTCAAAACTCTAAATATTGGCCAAGTGGCTGGGCCAAGCAGGCACTAGTGAACACAGAACTCCCAGCAAAATGCCTTTTTTTTCCAGTCAGTCCCTTCGCTGTGGAGATTGGTGAAGCCTCTACGCTGTGGTTGGTCTTCCTGAAACAAGGAACCAGCTGTCCCTGGTGTCCATCCACAGACCTGCAGGATGCCCTGCACCCCGCCTGTATTTGCTGCTTATTTATGTGATTCTAGCTCTCATCCTGCATGTACATCGCACACGTAGATTTATTCTCAATCACATTTGCATTAGACATGCCTCTTCTTGATGTCTGTCTTAATTCCCAGTCCCTGCAAGCTCAAACACCCTGAAGCCTTCAGCTTCAGTCAAAACTAGGTTTAAAATTCAGCACTTAGCCTTTCCTGTCTGAAAGCCGGTTTTAGGCCAAGCAGCATTGATTTAGACAATTTATTGAGGTATGCTGCAACTCAAGAGGGCTTTTGGTGCTCCTGAGGCTAAAATTAGATGTGCCAGCTGCGTTTTGGCTGTCGCACCGGGGCAAGATGCTCTGCAGAGGGGTGATTGCTGGAGCCCAGCAGTGTCCCCCTGACCTGAGGGTGTCAGCCCTGCAGATCGTCTGGAAAACTACAAAGCTGACCTTCAGTGGGACATCATCAGTGGAGAGGCCTCACACCATCTCCAGGCATGGGGCAGGACATTTAGCTCTCCCTCTGCCAGCTGTCAGCAGGAGCAGGGCTGAAAGGCTGGTTCTGCCTTCCGTTGGAGGCTCCGTGAGATGCTGTTTTCCCAGTGCAGGATTTCGGGGTGGCAGCCACCAGCTGGGAGCAGGGTGTGCAGAAATAGCAGGGAGAGAGGGTCCCTGTCACTGCCCTTGCTGAGAGCCCTCCCTGCGAAAGGGCCACCATGTATGCACAGCTGGGATGTGTCCTGTCCTCCATTGATCCTGTTGCCATGATGTGTGAGTGTCCTGAAACACCCATGGGCCATAGAAGGCTCCTTTCAAGCATGTTTGGCAACTGAGAAAGTCTTTTCTGTTTGTTAGTGTATTTTGAATTTAAGTTTCTCTATAAACTCTAAGGAGAATTACTTGCTCCAGCAAACACTTACTTTTATTGCATACTGATGGGTGCCACCTCTGCAGGACACCTCAGCGGGGTGGGGAAATGTTTTCAGGTTACTGGTGGTGAACTGGCTGGCTGTGATATCATACCAGGACGGTGTCCCCATGCAGGCCCCTGCACGAAGCCTGTCAAAGTATGGGGACATTTACTCCACTGCTAGCTTGTGCTTTCGGCTGGTGCTCGCAAAGGCATCTGTGCCACCACCTCAAGTGCCTTACAAAGGTCTGTTTCTTACACTTCCCACCATGAGGCTGCTTCCAAGTGACTTCAGCTGATGCTTTTTGCAGTCTTTTCAGGAGGTTAAAAAGATGCTTTGAGTTGCATGCCGACACTCAGCCTGAGGTGAGAGTTGCTGTTTGATACCAGGGTCAGAGCCTCCTGCTTCCAATGAAAGTCTCGGAACAGGAGACTCGATGTACCTTCTGTTATCAAGAGAATATCTGAAGGATTTCAGCACAGAAAAACTCTTTGGAATAACTTCAACACTGGAACAAATTGTTGTCCTGTAATAAAAAAAATTGGAAGTTCATTCATTGGGCTACAGCTCCTGCAGTTTGAGAAAGGGGTGTCCTCTTTGGCTCTCCACAGTGAAGACCTGTGGGCTGTGAGTAATTTGCGAAAGGAAATACTGCTGTCACTGGTCCCACTGGGGCTGAGAGGGGCCATGAGGGCCATGAGCACGTGGTCTTTGCCTTAGTTACTTACAACCACTTTTGCCAGGAAGTTTTCCTATTCTATTCCTATTTTCCTTTTCTATTCCGTATGTGAAAAATGAACTCACAGGCCCCCACGGCCTTTATCTAGCTGGTCCTCAAAAGGTAACAGCAAATGTCACTATTACTGTCATTACACTCATATGTGCTCTACACACGCAGGAGCAGCATCCCCGCAGGAAAGCCTGTGAGGGCATCTGGAGGTGAGGCTAGTGATCTGTGGCCACCCCGAGTTTGCTCCTCAGGCAAAGACCTGAGCGGAGACATCCCACAGCAATGCCCTGGTGGCTGCAGCTCAGCTGTCCACAGCTCCCATCCCAGGTCACTCCTTTGGCGCAGGAGCAGGACAAGGTGGAAGCCCCAGCCCTGCCGTCAAAAGGGACAGCAAAGAGCCGGGCTGTGCCACGATCATCTGCTCTGGAAACTCCATGACAGATGGAGCTGGCCCCAACCCTCAGAGTTTTGCTCAAAGGAGAAACGTTGGCAGATTTTCAGCATTTCAATTGGAGTTATCAACAGTGAGCATTTTTAAGCCCTGATTTCTTGAATTTAAAAATATATGTATAGCTCTGTTTGCATCTTGGTGACACTTGGTGTCCTTCAGGACCGTGAATGCCCCTTCCCTACAACCACCACAGATTCTGAGTCCTGCTGTCTCCTGCAATGACCAAGCACAGAAAGAAAACACGTGTTACACAAAAATGGATCAGCTGTAGGTTAAGGGCTTTTGAACTGAGCACATTTTGCAGGTAGCTTGTTGCAAGTGCTGAGGCTGTTGAAGTCAAAAGTGATTTTAAACGTGGCAGAAATAACATGAACCCCATGAATTTTTGAACAGCAGAGCTCTGGATCACTTAAAAATCTTTCAGTGCACTGCTCCAGCAACCAATTTTATGCACCACGTGCTCTTTCTCTCTCTTTAATCGGATTATAATTACTCTGTTTAGAACACTACACATGGCGAATGCACTTGCACGTTTTGCCCACTCTTCTCAAGTCAATCCGGCAGCTTGCATCTGGTTCTCCGCCATCTCAGGAACGTTGCTGCCCTCAGTGGGGCTGGTTTGCAGACACTCAGTCCTACACAAGTGGCTCAGCTGTCTGGGCAGAGCAGGGATTTGAGCTGCATCACCTGTGTGCCAGGAGGATGCTGGAGCCGATGAGTTGTGCCTTGATTTTGCTGCCTATTTTTTAAAAATTTAAACTGTGAAATACCTCATCCTCATCTTGGGGCAGTGGGAAGCTCTGAAATGCTGGATTTTCCCCTTTCATGGAACAGGAATCTGGTTTGCTCCCCCACCGGTTGCAGTGCCTGACCCTGTTCTCTCCAGGGTGGGTGAGGATGTGGGGTGGGTATGGTGCTGGCCTGGAGGCTGAGAACACCGCTGGTGCTGGCAATCACCTCTCCCAGCCTGACGGGAGCCACTGGCAAACACAGCTCCCCCGGAGCCCATGTGTTTCCTTTGGTGATGGTCAAGCTGGGCTGCGGGTCTGAGGAGTACCTGGGGAGCCAGAGCTCTGGTCCATCATGGTCTGTGGTCTGGTGGTGTCACAGAGACAGGGACAAGTGGCAGTAGGGACAGGATGGATGGGTGCTGCTGGCTGCATGTGGTAGCACATGCCGAGCAGCCGCTCCAGAGTCTCCCTGTGATGGACACAGTGGGGAGGCCGCTTCTGAAACGCTGGGTGTAATGTGTCCCACAAAAACATTGTTTTTAATTGGAAGTTTAATAATTTCTTCCCTACATATTTTTGGCTGCCTGGCCAAAAAATGGTATCTAAAATTAGCTTCCCCAGATAAAGACATTTTTGTCATATTTGGTACATTCCTACCCAAACACTGAAAGCCAGCTGTTTGGGTTACGTTACAGAGACAAATCTGTTTGTAACTATACTGTTAGCCCTGGAATTAATAGCTTTTTTATCTGTCTACATCCTATGCTCATTTTTTCCATACTCAGAGAGTGCCAGAGGAAGCATTATAAGGGCTACATAATTAAAACCAGAAGTGCCTCCCAGTGAACTTAACAGTAAATGCTAATGGCATTTCTAGCAAAAAGTAATGTCTTGGGGGACTCACTGCAAATGAGCTAAGAAGAACTCAGTGCTGTTGCTTTTATGGGTTTTAACTGAGTCTGTACAGTTGAAAGGAGTCAGGATTTGGATTTTTTTCCATGTTAGTTGAAGTCCTCTGTAACTGCGGTCACCAGCTGCTGGGTAAAACCTGTGAGACCAGATTGAGAAGCCTCTCAATCTGATTCTCACAACCTTTGATTCTGTTGTTTATCATCGCATAACTTCCCTCATGAGGACATTACCATCACAACCCCGTTTCTCCATCTACTCTTCTGGCTCTACACTGGTGAAAGTTGTTTGACTTCATGGAGCAGTGTTGGAGTGAGAAAAGTGCTGGGCGCTGGTGTGAGGAAAGGGCAGTAGGAGACTGGTAACCTTGTGGTCCCCGATGCCCACCTCTGGGCTGCTGCCAGCAGAGGGGCCAAGGGCTGGCTCTGCACATCTCAGAGCTCTGCACCCTTTAGGGCAGAAAAAAAGAGGTCGAGAGAGACAAAAAAAAATGTATTTAAAGAATGCCCACAAAAATCCAGCGGTCTCGTAATGGCCGTGCTTTGCAAATTCTTCTGTGCCTGATTTTCCAGGCATGCATGGGAAGCTTGCACAGGGGGTTTTAAACTGAATGTTTTGGGAGACTTTGCTGTAACTGGTGAAGCCTTCCCATGGGCTGGCCACCGAGGGGCTGGCTGCAGGAGTGGGGGGTCTGACAGGAAGGCAGAAAATTGGGGAGAGGATAACAGCTCAAGATGAAACCCTTTTCTGCGTGGAGGGTGAGGAGGATTGCACCGGTGGGCTGCGGTGTCTGGCTTATGTGCTACTGACAGCTAAATGCCTTGAAGGGAAAGAGCCCCATCCTGGCACAGGGCCTCTCGCTGAGCTGCTTCTGCAACAACAAACCATGCTGCTGGGGAGCAAGCCTGGGAGGGGAAGCCTTCCTTTAAAAAGACAAGCCCAGTGATGGAGCAGGCTGGGCTGGAGGTGCGTGAGCTAGAGTCCATCTTGCCAGGTCCTGGTTTCTGCACCATCTGCCAACACCAACACCCCCCTAGAGCCCTGAAGAACTCAGATATAACCCATAAATGGACAGCTGTCTGCCAGAAGTGACCTAGACCAGTGACTGTCTGGGCAGGGAGAAGTCTCAGTCACCGTAACATGGCTGTAGGCCTGAGGGACCTGACTGGGTACATGGACAAGTTCCCACCATGCTGGGAGTAGGGGAAGCAAACGTCATTCCTGGCAGAGGAATGTGCTGGACACATCAGCGACGAGGGACTGCACAGGGCTACAGGGCAGAAGTTGATTCATCTAAGTCATAAGCAAGCTTTGCTTGTTCTCAGCCAGCACTGGTTTTGAACCAGCTGGTGGAAAGACCATACAGGAGCGTACGTCACTCTTGATCTAAGCTTGTTCTTAGTCATCTGTGCTCCTGTAATATTACTGGTGAAATCTTAGTGATGAGAAGCTTCCCTGGGGCTGTTGCGGTTGATACCAAAAGTCAGTTGAGTTGATACCAAAATTAGCGGGTTGACCCAAAGCTTGGGTAAAGCCTGGTGGTAAAGATATGGTACAACTTGACCAAAGATGGACCACTCAAAATTATTTGATCTGGGATTTTTTTCCCCTTTCTCAACTCCTTGTAGTGGTTGCTGGAGGAAGTGCAGCCAAGATTTGCATGAAATTTAATATGCCAGGTGTGCTCCAGCGAAAGCAAGTACCTGACACCTAGATACGTTATTAAAGTGTCTTGGAACTCTACATCTTCTTGTTAATAAGACACTGCATAACTTTCAGTGACAGGAAGACCATTCTCTTGGTGAGATGAGAGCCAGAGAGGACAAACCAGAGGACAAGCAAGAACTCCTGTGTTGGCAGGGCAGTAGGCCAAGAAACTCTCATCTATTGGTACTTTTTGCTGTGTCTTTGGCCAGACTCAGTTTCTGGAGCCAGCTCAGTGTGTCTCAGACTGCAGGTCAGGGGATTTGCTGAAGGACTCAGAAGCACCTTAGGGTTAGAGGCAGCAGCACAGCCCTGGGCAGCAGCAGCTCCCAGCAGCTCAGCCCCCCCCAGAAGCCACCGGTCGCTGCCTGCACTGCTGCCAGGCTGGTGGGAGCTCCTTGCTGCCCTGCATCACCAGAAGCAGCTCAGTTTCTCCAGGATGGAGAAGTGAAAATAAGCTGTAATTACTGGCCACAAGCATTTGCAGTATTCTCTCCTCTGGGGGAACTGAGCTGCAGCCAAACAGGGGTGGAAGCCAAAGGGTTCGGTACAACACAAGGGTTTCTTAAACATAAGCTTATAGGCACACATCAGAAGTTTCCTTCTTGGCAGATGCAAGCTCTGAAAAATGTGGCAAGGAGAGCTGGATGTTCAGTCAACCCTTTAATAAAAAACAGCTGTAATAAAGTCCGGGCTTCCTGCAAGTTGAAATAAATTTTGCCACCAAGCTAACGGGAGCCAGTGCTTCAGCTCACGTAGCTGGGAAACGTCAGCGTGGAGAGAACCCACACCGTGAATTTTCTTCTCCAATTTGAACTTTGTTCCTTCTTCCATCACCTTTCTTTCATTCCCTGTCTCCATTGCGATGCTGCATGCCACAACGTCTTTTCATAGCAGCTGGTGTGTTACAGCAACAAAAACAATCCTTGTACCGTACTTTGTGTCTAGCTGCAAGTGGGACATTTTCAAAGGCTGCTTTCACTCTGGTCATTGGACTTCAGAGAACAAGCCCAGGAGATACATGGCCAGCTGAACTTCAGGGTCGCTGGCACTCTTGCCACTTTTGGTAAGAAAGGAAGCTAAGGCTGAGGTCAGGCCCTTGTATAAACCTCTGGTTGGTCACTGAAATCATTGAACCATCCAAAAAACACAGAAGACTTCCCCCCCACCCTTTTTATTTTTTTTCATTCTCTCATTCATTTTGGAGACAAAAAATTATAGGAAAAGTGCAGTAAGCTATTTTCAGGGCAGCTACAAGTTTTTTGACTTGTTGGCATGCCAGTAAAATCCTGACCTGCCAAGGGCATTTAGCCCTGTATTTTGGTCCTGTATGAGATCCAAGTTTCACAGCCATTAGGCAGCAGAGCTGATAAATACTGTGATTTAGAGGTTGCCTAATGGAATCTTTTGCCCCAGAAGACATTCAGAGTAAAATCCACAGCGATGCTTAAAGAAAAATGGTAAGCTTTAAAAGTAACGTGTTGGGCTGAAGGTGAGTAGAGACACAGCTGCCAGGCATCAGCCAAGCCTGCAGGGCTCAGGGGTCACAGGCAGTTGTCCACCCCAGCAGCTGCCCTAAGAGAAGGTACCTTTACCACGCTGAACACACTAAGTTGTCCTGGCAAGAAAATCAGGCTGCTGGTGAGGAGCGGGATGAGCTGTGTCCTGTTCCTTGGCATCTTCACCTTGAACAGCAGGGAGGAGAACAGGAAGGAGCAACGTCCCTGGGAACAGGATCTTAGGGGACAGAGGGTCTGTTGGAGGAGAGGGATGAGCTAATCGTGGGTTTTCCTTCTCTGCTCCATTAGGATGGAATAAACTTTGTCTCAGATCAGCATCCTTTGGGTGCAGCTCAATACCACTGGGGAACTTTATTAGGGATGCAAACATCTCCCACCTCACATTCATTGACTCTAGAAGGTACTGACAAATCTCCCCAGATGGTAGGAGGTCAGATGTAGATCCTTGTTGTGAACTACTAGGTTATATTATGTGTTGAAGTGTAAAGTCCACTTGTGAAAAGGGGACAATAACAGAGATTTTTAATAGAAATGTAGAAAGTGACCCATTGAGAAGAATCGGGTGTGCCTGGTTCACCTGCTCTGTAAAGGCTTTCACTGGCATTAACTCATTAACTCACAAATGTAGGACAGCCAAATTATGGCTTTGTCCTCACCATAACAAGAACATACTGATTGAAGTGAGTCGCAGGCAAACTTGGACAGCAAAGCTGGGGGACCTGTCTGTGAGTAATGCCTGCAAAGTCGGCATTTACATCTCAGGCACGTGGCTTGCAAGCTCTTTGGGGGATACTGTTGCTGAGCCATCAACAGGGCTCTGCCCGCAGGGTGCTGCTACTGCACCCACAGCTCTGTGCCCTCTGAGTCGCAGCAACTACAACTGAAGTCACCAATAAATAAATTGATTGCTACCAATTTATCAATAAGACAGCTGCAGTGTGTTTTCTACACTGCCTTTACAAGTCTTCACTCGGTCATGAGACCTGCTGAACTCCACATGCCAAAACAGCACCCAGATGCTGTGGATTTGTCTTTATTAGAGAGGACTTTTAAAAGTTAAGACAGAGCTTCAAGCAGACTGAAACAAACTATGTGTAGGCCAGATCCTAAATATAGTCAGAATACCACCCCTTAATTGGCTGTCAAGTCTCTCCAAACCAAATTCTTCTTCAAATGCCTTTTTAGTTGTTAGTAGAAATTCAGCTCAAACTATAAACCAAATTGAGTTGTTTTTCAAGATACATTTCTGGAAAAAGTGGATGTGGGCATGCAGGAAAAAAAAAGCCCTATCCTTGTAGCTGGAAGTTTGTTTCTCTTATACTTTGAAAACTTGCTGCATAAGACAAAAGGCAGAGAGAGAGACTACCCAGCGTGCCTGCTGATGGGAAGTAGTGAATTAATTCTTGTTGTGCTTTGCTTGTGTGCACAGCTTTTGCTTTATCTATTAAATTGTCTTTACCTCAAATCCATGAGGTTTTGCACTTTTACCCTTCCAATTCTCACCCCATCCTGCTTGGGGGAAGCGAGCAAGAGGCTGTGTGGTGTTCAGTCGCCAGCCAGGGTTAAACCGTGCCGTACAGTTTCCAAATTGCTCCTGCAATATTGATCCACGTACTGATTTTGATTACCTGGAGATATTGGGGAAGAGGAAGGGGGAGTGTTATCACTCTTGGCATTGAGTGTTATCACTCAGCTCATCCTTGGCTGTCTCTCAGGCAGATTCAAGATGCCCCACGCAACTCCAAGGGCACTGAGGAAAGCAGAGTATAAAGGACAATACACAAAGCGTCACAAAAGCCTTGAATGTTCTATTTAAAGTGACTTTATTAAAACATTGTTAATATAAAATGTGACCAAGTACAATTTTTTTTGTAAGAATGTTTAATAAAAACATATTAAAGAAAGAAGGAGCATCAACTCTTGTCAAAGCACAGGAAAAACCTACCAGGATAAGTAAAAAGTTCTGCAGCATGTTCTACCAGCTGGTCCCAATGTGTGTTAGAGTGAGTTAGCCGATGGAAGAGACAGGCAGCCCAGGTTCTTCCCTAAGAAGCTTTAACGTATTTAGCAGAGGTTTAAAATAACACTCCTCAACAGCAGGAGACTTTGCTTTCAGATCTCCCCATACCAAAGTAAGATTAGAACCTGCATCTTCACGTCGGATCTAAAACTTTTCAGCAGCTGAATGTACAGAAAATTAGATTCCTTGGTAACTGTAAAATCCAAGGTTAACATTTGTCAGCTTCGAAAAGAAGGTGCAAGTTAATACCAATTATACACCTAAAGAATTTGTGCTAAAGTTGTTCTAAGCTATATTAATGCTGGATGCTTGTAGCAAATGCTGAAAAATGTCAGCCAGGAAAAAACCAGCAGTAAAGTCCAGGCTGGTAGAAACAACAAGTATTTTCTGAACTGCTGAATGCAGAGACAATGTCCACAATTACAGGAGTTTGCACATCTCAGGAAGGATGTAAAGGAGCTTTCAGAAGTCTATAAATAAGGCTACACAATGACTAATACTCTGTGGCAATCTTCCCCTTTAGCTAAGAAAACTTTGAAGAAAACACTAGAAAAACTTGAGGTTTTGGGCTTGGTGGTTCCATTATT
>KZ505670.1:1797651-1809905 GCA_002844005.1 Limosa lapponica baueri | reverse complement strand
GGGGAGGGGTAGCTTACAGCATTTTCCTTGATCAACAAGTAAGTTTTAATGCTCTGTCAGCATCCTCTGCTTGTTCAGAGTAAGCAGCACACCAATTAGAGACAAGGATTCTTCCGGGACATCTCAAACTCTTCCTGTAACAGACAGAAGAAAATCCTGCAGCATCCATTTCTGCAGACTTAACTGCCCCTGGCACTGAACCAAATGTCATGTGCTAATCCATGAGAAGCCTAAGCACAATTATGGTCTAGGAGATGGTGACCTTCTTGTAGCTTTGGCTGGGACCCATTAGACCCATTAGAGCCCTGCGTTTTGCCTTCTACCCCAAACAAATGCTATGGGACTATTGCTGAGGTAAAGGGAAAGGTCAGACCTTTGGCATTGGAGCAGACCAGTCACTGGCTGTGCGTAGGGGGAATTAAGGCTTCAAGGTGAGGTAAACACAGTGAGAGTCAGTGTGTAAATCATGCTGCATTTCAGAGACAACAGATTCAAATGACAGCTAGTCTTGTTCTCTACATTTTAAACACCAAACAAAGCTCATTCAAAAGCAGAACTGGAGGCAAGTCTGCTGAGGGCCACCTTGAGATGCCTCTCTGCACCTTGGGAACAAATGTAACCCAGATGTTGAACACCGAAGAGAATTTACCCACAAGGAGGGAAAAGCACCAAAGTTGATAAGTCCTTGAGACGATAAGCTGCTTAAAAAACAAAGAAGCCTTATACTGCTATGACCTTCCATAAACATAGTGGTTTCCTGACACAAAGGTAATCTACACTCCAGCAACTCCCAGTGCTGTCCTTCCAGCAATACTGTTACAAAGAGTTATGCTCTAGCAAGGAGGCAGTGAAATCGTTAGCCTTGTGTTCCCTGAAGACAGTTTGTCCCATTCATTAGGTGGTGTCCCATTCCACTCCACCACCCCCAAGCCTTTAATCCAAAGACAAGAAACACCTGTCATCTTCCCAGGTCATTTTTCTAACACTTTTATGTTATTTTAGCGGATTTGTAAGGTACAAACACAGTGCTTCTTTGGATCCATCATTTTGGCAATGCCTTTGCCCTCTTCAAAAGAAAAGTGTTTTCAAATAAGTGGTACAAAAGTTACTTTCAAACTAAATAAAACATAGAAATCAATGCAATTTTTCTGAATGCTTATTTCTCATACTGGTTTTGCTAGTTATCTGAAGTATGGGATTGTTTGCTTATTTGGAACCATTGCATGTGCAACACTATTTCTTACAAGCCATGCTAGCAAGGTTTTGATTGAAAACAGCAATCTGGTCCTGCAGGTTCCGTTTCTAGGATATGGAGACTCTCATTTGTTTTTCTTTATCATGTATATGGAAACTTCTCCCATCCTCTCAATACAGTAGCTACTAAAAATTTTAACAGATATTAAAAAAAAATACCCAAATGAAACCACACTTGTATCACTGTTTAAAAACCATACACGCGTATGGTATTACAAAAGTTTATACAAAGGCAACATTTAAGAGTTTGAAAGTTACTTCTAGAAAAAGACACAAATGCTAGTAAATTAACATACAAGGAGAAAGAAATTCCGCTCCTTCCCCAAAATTGGTTTCATCTATTTTGAAGTATCTTTTACCAGTTGTCTAGAAAATCAAAGCCAGTCTTCAAGATAACATTGCTTGTACTAGTCTGCAAGGGAAAAAAAAAAAAAAAAGAAATAAGACATGGTTGTGAATCATGGTATTACAAACTCGGTATTTGACTGCCTATATACAAAAGAAAGTTTAAAATGTCGTCTGTCAACATTTGAAGTTCTTCACCTTGCTCTAGGATACCCAAGAGCCTACACCAGAAAATCCTAGACATGGAACAATACTCAAAAGGACCAAAAAGCAATTCCAGATAAAAATAAAATTCTTGTAGTGGTCTGCAGGCAAAATGTTTGGGTTTTTTTTTTCCCCACCATGGAAAAACTCATAAAGATCAATTTTTAGACTAGAGTGGGAATTACAGAGAATGAACAAACACAGAATGTAAGCATCGCTAATTCAGTGGATTGCCTGTTGCAATGACAGCCAGTTGCTTCCAGAAGACTACACAGTTTAAACTTTGTTGACAAGTTATTCACTGGGCTATCAAGAACATGCTCATTCCTGCAGTGCTGCACTTTTAGCCATGACATTTAAGGTGATCTTAGTGTTCAGGAAGACTATTCAACAGACACAGCCGAGTCTCTGGATTCTCTTTGTAGAGCATGGCTCTCCTGCCCAGAACAGGGACAATAACCCAGAAGAGAAGAAACAAAGAAAATTCTATCATACTGTCTTCTCTGCTACTCTGTTTACATTTTGACATGGGAGGATTGTTTCTCCACACAGAGAAAAATCAGGCTTTTCAAACTATTTCAGTTAGCTAGGAATTATTCACAAAGGAATTAAAACTGTAACAAACCATTAATTTGTAAGAAAACATGATAAAGCCGTTAACTAAAATTAAAGGACTACTGCAGTCACAATTTGTAGCAAAACAGCTCAAGCAGCACTATGTCGTAGCTTCAGAAAAAAATAACTAAACATAGGGCTCCAGATGCTGCTAAGTGTTGTCACTTACTTCTCTTGCAAGTATTTACCTCATCCTGCATCTTTCTGACCTTACATCATCCTGTTTGGAATTCAAACAATCACTGGTGGGAAAATATGGTGGGGAAAAAGCTATGCGACATGCTTAAGGTGTACAGTAATGTATCAGGCTTATGCCAGTGATGCTACAGATTCCAAACAGAACTGCACAGCTCTGTTTAAGGAACCACTCCTCTACTTGATGTTTTTCAGGATTCTCTTCTTTCTTTCACCATGTCATATCCTGTTGTTCCCTTTCTTTTCTCACAGATCAGCATCTGCTTTTTAAATAGCTTCAATTGGCTATTGAGCTGCTTAAGGTTATTTTTTGTTGTTGGGTTGTTTGGGTTTTTTATTAAAAAAACATTGAGAAGGCTAATTCTGGAAGCTCATTCCATTTCCATTTTGGACTTGAAGAGAAAACATGTTTGAAAGCAGCCCAGCTGCCTGGGACAAAGCACTGCGAAGTGGCTGTTGGGCTACTGCTTCAAACAGCTGAGAAACTAGTTTACCATTCACCACTATGCTGTGTGTACCGATAAAGTGCCCTAGACTCTAGTTCATCTACTTTTCAAGATAAAAAACTTCTTTTTCCATTAAGTGTTTCGTTCTTCCAAGAAAACAAAAAAAAAACCACTCCAGCCCTCTTTTATTTGATATAGCAAGCTCTTTACCCCAAACTGTTAGGCAGCTTGCTGTCAGTCAGCCACTGGATACCATGTCAGTGTTTCTGGTATTATATTTAAATGATGTCCTTATCCTATGCACTTTACTACATTAAAAAATACTTGATTGAAACAAACAATAGCAGTTAACATGTTGGCTAAAATGGACTTCTTTAAATTTGCAGGATAAAAATCCAGCAAGCTTAGCTATGGCTTAACGCTTTATGAAGTCCCTAATCTTTCAGAGTGACCTTGTCAGATTTTAATGTGCTACACAGTTTTTAAATCTAAGGACAGTGGATAGAGCAGTCCTTACCTGTCCAGGCATTTGTGGATCTGTAAGTATAGTACCATCAGTATCTTCCTTGTTTGTCCTAGAAGATGCCAGGTCCTGCGGTGGGTCAGGAAGAAAGAAGTCATCTAGAGAACTAGCAGGGAGTTGAGTGGGTCGAGGTTTCTCCCATTCGAGAGATACAGAAGGTAGGCTGGGGGCGACAGACTTCTCTGGTTTAGTTATGCTGGGCTTCTCAGCTTTTGCCATCTCCTTTGGAGTAGACTCTTGTCTGTAAAAAGAGGGAAGGGGTTTCTCTCCTTTCTCCATGGACTTGATCTGGCTTGGGGTCAGGGACTGGAACTCAGACTTGTCTCCTTCAAACTTGGAGCGCTCTGCATTTATCTTCCAGAAAGAGGACTCCTCTTCCTTTCTGGATGCTATCAACCCATCAGAGCCAGGGGTCTTATTGGCCTGAGACTTAGGGACCTGGACACCAGGTGCTGCTTTAACAGGCTGCCTCTGTTCATTTTGCAACTGGGCACCACCTTGTTCTTGTATGGACAGAGATGCGATGCTGAACTCCATCTGACTCTGTTCAGGGTTAAAGAAAAACAGTGTTTCAAAGCCCTTCATAAAGACATAGTTTTGAACTTCTGTTCTTGATGCATATAGATAACACCTTTGCTCATGGCCAGGCAACTCCCAGACAGTAGATACCACAGCAAAGCTAACTTATTTTCTGCATAAATGTCTATCTTTGTAGCTACATTAAAATATTGATTTTTAAAACTCTGAACTGCAAGCAAACGTTAAGACTCCTAGACCTGCTGCAGAGGAGACAAATCAATTACATTCAGGTTACTCGCTGCCATCCAAGACAGCAGTGCACAGCACGCACAGCACTAAAACATCAGAATAGCGGAACTAAATCATTAGAACAGTTATGAAAATCATAGATGTTTTACATGAAAAAATAAAGCAAAAAAGCTTTACAGTGTATCTTAAAAGACAATCTTCCATGATAGTCCTTGATACAGTTGGCAACACGTTACAACTCCATCTACTTCTAAGATAAAGGATTAGATGTAATGGGTATGCATGGATAAGTGGTTTTTACAATTCTAATGGCCCCCTGAAGGGAGAGAAACAACTCCAGCAGGACCAGTTCTTCATTTATTCCACAGCCTTGTTTTGTTTTCACTTGCAGCGAGGCTAGCTGTACACATTTCTGAGAAGAAACACTGGGTCAAGGAAGCAAGTGACCACAGTTAAAGCATGATACAGATCTTGCAAAAGCCACCCAAAAGTGAACAGTGCTTCAAAATGTTCATTTTACTTACCACTTCAGTAATCTTGATTGTCAACTAGCTGAACACTCTTTAGGCTAATAAAAGCTAAGCCTTATTTCACTCTAAGGAACACGCAAGCGTTACTCCTAAGAGCACAGCACCATAGCAAGTGCCAGAAAAGAACAACCTAATGTCCAGATTTTTGCTTGTAAAATGGAACAAACAATGAGAAAAAAAACAATAATTAAAACCTGCATTTACTGTTAGAGCTAGGCTGTTGTCATTATAGCCTGATTAGTTCTGAAAAAAATTCAGTGGACATTTCAAATACTAGCTTTTGCTACAAGCCATTAACAGATACTTTTGAAGTTCATTACAGTTTTGTGATGTTTTCTCAATTCCACTTCATCACCTGAATAAACTGCAATAGCATCTATGGGACTAAGTCTAAAACAAGTCCTAGTTGCATATCATTTTCACTAGAAGTGTTTGATCTTGAGTCCTACATTATTGTGGATGTTAAGTTCAAAGGGGCTTTAGATCTAGCAGGTCTCACACGCCTAGTATTTAATATTCAGAAACTTCTCAAAGTGCAAATGTTAACTCAGCAACTGATTATTTATAAAACTTTTTTTTTTTTTTTTAACAGTCAGCAGCTGACTACACAGAATTTGATTCACGGACTAACATCTGAACTTTCTAAAGAATTAGATACATTAGATATTTTTCCAAGGTTATAGGCAAGGAAGCACTGAGTTCCGTGTTTTCATTAAGAACATACCGTGTTATCAAAAGATGCAGAACATAAACAAACTGTAAGTAATCATAGCTCAGCTAGAATAAGGTGAGTGCAAGGATACACGCAACTCTTACCAAACAGCTCAACAACTCCACCCTGCCTGCAAAAAACTAAAATGAAAAACTTTACTGCTCCAATCTTATTATTTTTTAAAACAAAAGTCATGACGTAAGGTTTGGAGCAGGAGATTTTCCTTAGATACATTCTGCATAACCAAACTATGGATGCAACGGTGTTGAAGATTATTTATAGTGACTGCTATTCCCTATATTAAAATACAGGGATTTATTTCCCTAAGCTCATTTGGCAATACTACTAAATAGAGATTTACCACTCTGAAGTTAAGATGATTTAAGACTTCAGAACTGATAAAATACCAGCTTAAAAACCCCACAACACAATGTAGAATAGACCTGCACTTCCCCAATATCCAAGAGGAAATAAATAAATAAATTTCCATCTTGGAAGACTTAAGTACCTTGTTATGTAGGAATTAAAACAGGGCTACTTTCTATCCTTCAACAGTCTTCCTTCTTCTGAGTAGCCTGTCCCAGGGCTCCCACTAGAGATGACAGTAGCTAAAGGTCACCATAGCAGCAGTCAGTTTCAGTAAAATGATTCCTTCACTCCCAGCCCATGAGAGAGGGACAGTCAGTGGTCAGAGGGCACAGCCCCAGATCCACCAGAATAGCACTGGAAACAAAATCCAGGAACACCACTGATGGAAGGGAAGCAAGGGTCTGTTAGAACAAAAATTAGAAAAAGGAAAACCAACAAGACGGCTTTGCCTTTCAACAGCGGCAAGAGAGACAAGCAATGTCAGGCCTCCTGGGAAGTTCTTACACTGTGGAGAAAAAGACACTGCCTGTGGTCACATCTTATGTTCTTTGTAAGGGTCCAAATATTGATTCAGAGGTCTGGTTTAGAAGCAGCAGACCACTGCTGGTGTAGAGAAGAGCGAGACACTGCAGCACAGCTTTAGGCAGTTGTACCCTTTCCAACCCGCTTGCGGATGCATGTTCTGGAGAGGATGCCCTCTTTCTCCATTTAGAACGGAGATGGTGGGGTGCATCTTTCCACTTCAGAAGACAAGACCACCCAACATTTAAGATTACGTATTTGTGTCATGCTATGCTTTCATGGTATGTCATGGTCTTTCCTGGGAGATCAAACCGTTGATAACATGACATAGGATAATCTGAATGAAAATATTTTTTCAGGAGTTTGCTTTCTCCCCAAAAAAGGGGCAAAGACAAGACTATCCTGATGGGTTCCGAAAGCACTGTGTCTCAGCATGATGCAAATACAGCCCCGAGAGGTCAGACGTATAATTCTGCTTCTAGCATTTAGCTCGAGAAGCGGAGAACTTCTGTGGACCAGTCATAAGTTACTTTATTTTCCTTGCAATGTATCATGTTTCTATTTGACTTTCAAGGTTACTTAAGACCTCTGAACCCCTAAGAAATGCAGCTGATGAAAGAAAACAATATCTTTCAAGTCACAAAATCAGCGATAAAATACTATAAACATCCTACCTCCTCCCAAAAAACAACCAACAGAGCGGCAGTGTAAGTAGGGAGCTGATTTCACGTATAGATGAAGAGGTCCCATGTGTGAAACACCCCATGCTGCAACTGACATCTAAGCCATGACTACTACTGTACGTTCTAATGAGTTGCTCAACACTGGAAATGTGAATTTAGCTAGTGTTCTGCTCTCAATTTCTTACACCAGATTGCAAATTGGCAATTGATTGGGTCAGCAGAAGAGGGAAGGAAATGATGTTAAAAGACACTTACCCCCAGAAAACCCATTTCCTTTTCCTTTGGGTTTGCCAGTCATGAGAATACCCTGACACACGTTTGTCCCGGCCCAATCCCACTGATGGCAGCAGCGAGTCCCCAGAGGGCCGTAGCACGTGTTCCCTTCCCTGGGGCTGAGCATTTAAGCTGCAGAACTGCACAGGGGGCTCTCTACCAGCTGCTGCCCTGGGGAAGCAAACACTGAACATTGCCATATAATTTGATAGTCAAAACTGAATTGTCATTTAGGCAGTTTGGGATTCTAGAGATAGGGTTTCAGTCCCTGGCTGTTTTCATAGATTTTGTATGATTTCAAATCAGCTGCAGTTTCTGTACTTGAATTCCCCATCTAAGGAATAAAATAAAAATACTTTTTCCTACTATTTGTCCAAATTGTATTTCTCAGAACTGTTCAGCCCAGAAAGTATCTCAAGGGTTTACAGACACACCAATACAGTCTCAACTGCAATTTCTAGATGTTAGACAGCAGTAGTATTTTCAAGATACTGCAAGATCTAGTAATTCTCAACATATTTGAGCAAGGGGGAGAGAGCGCACACGTGCATGCACACAGTAATATTTTGAGGCAGAGCAAACCAAAAAGCCTGTGCTTTTTTCAGTCTTACCCCTCTGGTCCCAAACCACTGCAAGGATTGAAATAAAGGATGCTTGCATCTTGGATCACCTTTCTGTCTAATAAATAGAAAGTAGTATTAAAAATTGTAGCTTTTAGTAAGTTGTGTGTCCATCTTTCCTTAAAAAGACCATATAGACTAAAAAATTCAGACCTAACTTCAGTCTCAAGGCAGGGATATTCCACCAGATCTTAATACTGGCTGTATCTACTCGTGAGAAATAATGTATTCTGAAAGAGAGCTACCATATACTAAGAACATAATGATTTAATAGTACTGTATAAAATCGGGTCTCAGTTCATAAGTCTATATTAAAAACAAGATGACCGCTAAGAACCCAGAAGTTTGGTTTTTTTAAACCTCTTATTCACTCATCAGGAATGTGTAGTATTTTACTAAACAGTCAAGCAAACACAGCCAAAACAAATTGTTTTGCTTGGCAGCCTGAAAAATCCAAACTGTTGAGACAAAGACTGTAGAAACACTGTCAAAAGCAACTTGCTTTAAGCACAGCCTGATATATGCAGAGGTAAGAAAGCCAAGTTTAAAATGATTTAGAAGATGACTTTGCTTTGCTGAATGGACAAAACCAAAATAAATATGGGGCCCAAAGTAGTTGCAGTTTTTGCTTTGTTGCCTGTGCCCACAGTGGGCGTTTCAGGACCTTTTCAGAGTCAGAAAGAACTCCTTAGGTCAGCAGAGACCAATCACAGGGGCAAAAACAGAGCAAAGAACTCAAAAACAAATGTAAGTAATTTTAGTCCATACAGAAAGACAACGCCAAAGATACACAGTGGGTAGCTTCAGAAGAAATTTCATTGTCTCCTCTGTAGTGATATGAACAGTGTTCTAGTCCCAGACGCAAGTTTGCCACTGAAACTAGTTAGTCTGAGCAAACTCATACGGCCAGTATCTGGTACGTGCATGGTTTTACTCTCAGAAACAGCTGTCCGAAGATTGATGCGGGTAACTGAATCCTTAGCCAGGAACACCTGGTCATGCAGATTAAAATAAACCTTGAACACACCTACTATTACCACCAGTTGGGTTTTTTTTTTTTGCTCAAGAACTACTAGTCAACGGTAGTCTTACAGCACTGGATTTTAAACATATGTAGTTTATATCAAAAAAGGGAAGGGAAAATCCAAAACCTCAGGCATCACTCTTCTCTGCTTCCAAGCAAGCATTGACATTTATGCCAGTTTGATTAAAATAACCACATCGAATTATAGTTTGTAACAAACAATTGTAATATCAGGCTCCTAAAGAAGGAGAGGGGAGAAAAAATTATTTTCTGTCACTTTATTCCTATTTAAAAAAAAAAAACAAAACACACACACCAAAACCACAAAAACAACTAGGACTTGTACAAGGAGGGATATTGAAGACTGTCTTTCTGGTTTAGCCCTTACATATAGGAAACAGAGTTTGCAAGCCATGTTTTTTCTAAGTACAACATAACTGGTTTCTTTCTAAATCATTGCTGGGATTAGATCTCTTCTGTAGCAACATAAATAGGGGAATTCAGACAGGGAGGCAGCAACCACACTGTAAAGGAGATTGAAGCCTGACACTTTCTCTTTTTGCTTTTTTCTTTGGTTTTGTTTTTTTTTTAAACAGACCTTGAAGCTTCTCTTTCCAACAACCATCTGAGGGCCTGTTGAAAGTAGGAGAACTGAAGGAGGGAAAAGCCAGGGGTTAAAAAGTACTAAAAAGGACTCTCTAAAGCTACCTTTGCAATTATTCTACCTGTAGCCAGACCAACAAATTTTAAGATGTGCATGTGTCAATTTTAAACATTTGGAATAAAACCTATTTTAGTTAATAGCATGTCATAGACACAGATTCCAACTTATTCCCATGCTGCTGTGTGCATTCAATGTGTTAGGTGAGGTGGCAGATTGAAATTATGTTTTCTACCCACTACTAAGTTCATTTTTTTTTTAAAAAACGCAACAAAACCATCAAGTTCTGAGTTCAGGCAGAGTTGCAGAGAAATTTTATTTCCAAACCCAGGCATGATTCTTGTTTTCCATTTATATCTTGGGGTCCGTGCTGAGTTTCGCTGAATTTTTACTTAAACCAAGAAACCTCAAAGACTAAACTCAGCCAAAATGTCAGCTTTCATCTCACTTAAACCTGAATCCATAAATAGAATGCCCTAAATTCATAAACCTGGCTTTAGCGCCAGTTAAAAATGTAACCCACGTTTCAAGACGTGTTATGTTTATGAGGACTCCACCCATGAACTAAATCACTCCTTCCAATTCAACCTCTAGTTTTAAAATGTCAGTTTATTTGCAGTGCCATGAGAACTCACTGCTTCCCAAGTTGTTTTACTTCTGAGAAGTGCTACAGTTTTCTACTAAAAATAGTAGTATATTAAATGCTAACAGCTAACTCAGCAATTTACATTGTATTTCTGCTTTGTTTGCCTTGCTTAAAGGTTTAAAAATAAAGAGGTAAGACAAGAACTTTAAATACACAAACAGCTAAAAATGGTGGAGATATTCATGCAAGCGTTTGCTGTGAGGAGTTAAGCCATATCTCAATGTTCGTGTTTAAAACGACAACACAGAAAGTTTACTTTTGACAGAAGTAAAGTTATCAAGCCCTTCAACAATGTTCTACCCAAAATGACAGCAATTTAATACGTTGGTCTCTGGGTAAGTTTGACAGCCGTGGAATTAGGGAACCCGTTGCACTAGCTACCATGAGAAAAATATCTCCATATCTAATCAACTGGAGTCACCATTGGTATCACTGTAACAGCTGAGAGACGCTTCAACTTGCAGAAAACATGTCCCCCCCCTCTTCTCTCTACCCTCTCAGTTTTCCTGAAGTTACAGGCAAATATTTATTTTGCTGCTTTACTTTCTTACTGTCTGAATGTCATAAAAAATAAAATTAAAAAAAATAAAGATCAGGCCTATTGTTTTTACTGATTTACACCTCTGCTTTCTCCTCCTCTGCAAAAGCAGAAACCGAATGCCACATTCCCTTCCTGGGAAGCCAGAGTGCTTTCATGCAAAGCTGCAAAAGAACAAAGGCATTTCGTCATCACAGCAATAATGTGTAAAAAAGCCAAACCAAAACAAAAACTCTGCATGAAAGGGAGATTAGGGAAAAGAATATTATGGAAAGAATAACCCATCATGAGGTAGAGCCCATGGAATGGAAAGAGCCCAAAATAATAGCGGGAACAGATCTGGCTCACAAGACACTGAATGTGCATTACAATGTGTCAACCTTATTAAACAGCTCATTCAGGTTTCTTCACCATTTCCCCGTGCTGGACCGACTTCCGTGAAGGATACTTCACAGAGAAATTTCCTTCCAATATTATCCTATTAAAGTACTGGTTAGGGGAGAGATCAGAGAGTAAGCACTAAGCAAGATCTCCACCTTTAGAAATGGAAGACTCAACAGCTGAAGGATTTGGCTGAAAGACTGACACCATATGGGCCACTGGGGAAAAACCAAAAGGAGGAACTTGCACAAACCAACCAACCCACACCCCGTAAAGCCAGACAAAATGGATTCTCTAGAGTTTTGCTAAAGGAAAAGTTCGTGCAACTTTTCAAACTACAGCTGAGTCACAGTTTTTATCTCTGGTCAGCAAGGAGGAAGGGGGAAAGAGGGAAGCACAGCTTGATTAGTTGAAACAAGTAATTATTTCTAAAGCAACCTCCTCCCCACCTCACACTTCTTGAGCAGTCACGAGTGTCTCTATCTCATTCTGTGATTCTTCATTTATTACAGAAAAGCATGAAACTAGAGCATCTATCCATTGTGGTCCCTCATTTTGAGACAACAGAAGGATAGTAAAAATAATCTTAACGAGCAAGAGATAAGTCATAGGTTGGGTTGAAAAACACTTCACTACACATACAAGCATTTAAAAGAAAAGACAACTATCAGTTAAAGAGAAAATCCATTTGAGTGCAGATGCATCTCATCGTGGTTCACTACGCAGTGCATTACAGGAAGCACTATCTCCAGGAAGTTTGAGTGTTCAGAACTTAGAAAATCCGATCAAGACAAAGCTTAGAAATATGATTACAGCTGCCATGTTCCCAAGACTGAGTTTTGCATTTTGCACCAAAAAGTAGAGGAGAGACAACACCACTGCTTCCAACACATGATTTATTTTGCCTTACTGTCAATGAGGTCCCTACTCTTCTAACTACTATTC
>KZ505670.1:1773745-1795086 GCA_002844005.1 Limosa lapponica baueri | reverse complement strand
GGGGAGGTCGGACTAGATGACCTTTGGAGGTCCCTTCCGGCCTGGACCAATCTATGAATCTATGAATCTATGAATCCTCAGGTACGCCCACTCTAAAAGCGTCTTCAGTATTATACTAAAAGCCAGTGGCTGCTGCTTCTAAGGGTCCTGAAAGGCAGGAGGGCTTGCCTGAGCTACCTGGCTTCCACTGCAGGAAACTCTCCACTGGCTCCTGAATCACCACAGCTCAGAAGGCAGTTTTAAGGCAAGTGAAGACTGGCGATGCTTTCTCTTAAACTGCAGCACTGTAGGTTGCAAGGACCCAGGAGCCACATCAAGTCATAGCTTAATCAGCATCTGCAAAGCACAGATGGGGTACGAGCTAAAGGCAGTGACCTTGAGCAGGGAAGGCTGACAAGTCTAGGCTTGGGTCAACTGGATTAATTTAGTATTCACTGGCATTTCCAAATAATTACTCTGCATTAGACTAAGATTATATTCATAAGCTCATACATGATTATCTACATAGTTCAAGGGCAAAAAATGGAAGAAACAGAGGGGGAGCAGCTTTCTCTGGCAGATAAAGCCAGAAAACACAAAGTCTGAAACACATGATTAAATTAACATGCATATCTAGTTGAGAAAGACAATAAGCTGGGATTTTTCTCCCATATTTTCTTCAAGAAGAAGAATTAAATTTCATTTCCCACCAGACCCATGGTACAACCATGTGTCCTCACACTGCAGGTTCAGAAAGACGGGGAACTCTGGCTCTGTGTTAGCCTTACAAGAATGCCATTATAAATAATACTTTAACAAAACACCAGAGGTAGAGTAAAACAAAACAAAACAAAAGAAAACCCCACCAACTCTAAAACCAACCCACCACAGAAAAACATACTGTTTTTGAAGGAGCTGCCTTTTAGAGAGGAAATAAGACAATGCTTCTAGCATAGCCCAGGTTAACAAGTTCCATTACATTCTAGTACATAACCAAAAGATTTGAAAGAACAACAAAAAAAAAAAAGCATAAGATAGGCTCTAGAAAAAACCCATTGAAGTTACTAGATAATCTGTATCTTTCTCAGCCCATTCCCTAACTACTTTACTCCTGACTTCAAAAGTGGAATGCAGTTATGCTCCCACAATACCTAAGACACTGTCTGCCTGAACATGGAAAGTTTTTCAGAAATTTTATGGTATGAAAAATCAGATAATTTGGAATGAATCAGTTTTACACCTGCACGGGAAGCCAGAACATGAGTTCATGAAGCACATTTTCTGTTTCTGTTGATGTAAACTGAAGCACAGCAGTCCCGTTTCATTTGTAGGATGGTCACTTTACACAGCTCATAGAACAAAGGTGACATTAGTCTACTGACTCTCAAAATGAAGATAATATAAACGCACAAGGAACAGCATAAAACGAAAAACCAACTTTAAAAATA
The DNA here is from genome assembly GCA_002844005.1 of Limosa lapponica baueri. Taxonomy (NCBI): domain Eukaryota; kingdom Metazoa; phylum Chordata; class Aves; order Charadriiformes; family Scolopacidae; genus Limosa; species Limosa lapponica. The sequence goes on along the minus strand of KZ505670.1, from coordinate 1,793,659 downwards.
AAATGCTGCATATTTACCTTCGTTTCCCAGGAAAACGGAGCCGAGTGTTCATCTTGCCAAGTTATGTCCTGAAATAAAATGCAAGAATGACTAAAAATCAGAAAAGCAGGTTTACCTGCTCAGGAGCATCATATGCAGAAGACATGACATCGCACTGCTGGAAGCATAACAACCACTACCACAGAAACAGCTAAAAAAGTGAGAGCACTACTTAAAGATGGCACTAATTACAGTTTAAGACTGACTGAAAGCAAGGTCTTTGAGGGGAGGATTATCAATTAGCATATCAATGTAATCTATAAAATATATGAAGATTTAACATGGTCTAAACCTCTTGAAACAGTTTCTCTACAAATAGCTTTAAAAACATATATTTCCAATTTTCTACAAGGCATTTTCTTTGGTAGCCACTAGCAACACACAGGGACAATAGGAACAGGGCCTTAGGGAAATAAAGTCCGATTTGCTCCTCTCCGCAAACCGAAGAGCACGTGTGCAACCAGATGGTCACGTGGCAGCAAAACAGCTGCGCATCCATCAGGTCAAGCCACAGCTGGATCCAGCCCTGACAAGACATATCATTATGCCACTTTAATGATGATCTATCTGAAGTAACTACGCAGTGCTGTTGGAAGAACCACACCATGTCCAGAGTAAAATCCCAATCTGAAATTGCTTCTTTTAAGAAGCCATTTTTTCTGAAAATAATCCCAATTTGAGAAACTTAAATAATCTCTTCATACACAGCATGGCCTCTAGAAAGACATGTGACCCCCACTGAAAAAAGAAGGGACGAAAAATAAATAAATAAATAATTGCTATTGATGTTTGTTCAAGACTTGCAACAAAACAATCACACTTCTATTCCTAGTCATGCATGAGACTCATTTGTACGCTGGATGTTCATACCGGTAGAGCTAATGAGTTGCACCCTCCATACTGAGTATACCACAGCTTGGCCTCCCTGGTACATCCAGGGAGGAACAGGAGCTGGAACAGCGTATGGAAGGAAAAAGCCCAGGAGTAACCATGCACAGGGAAGGAGAGGACAAGACAAGACCTGGAGCGCTCGTTTCGCACTCCTGCTCTTTGAAGAATAATAGAACTAGACCATGTTTTAAGCTAACACAGGAACCCCACATCTTACCATGATCACTGCCTTCTTATTTCTGAACTCTGCCTTTTATATAAATAAATTTCTCAGACATCTGATAACATTCTCCTGATCTGCCATCTCTTATTTCACCCTAGGCAGATTTGGCTGGCCAAAGGCTATGAAATCACAATTAGAAGTGCCCGAAACCATCCCCTAAACATGAAAACGTGTCATTCTCCAACTATTGCTCATCTGTGAAACACAAGGTTTCCAGCAGCAAAGTATTTGTGGTATATATGAAGGTGATCCCATGCCCTTAAAAAGAACTGGGCTGATCAGAGACCGTCTAAAAGGAAAGACCTGGGCTCTGCTGGACCACACATTCTAGCCAAAAAGGAAATTTGGTACAGGAAGTTTTTGCCAAGAACACAAGTGTAATACCAGGTTCCCTCATTCTAGGAAATGGATACTCCTATTTATTACCATTTAAAGGAAACAAAGTTGAGTAAAAGTCTGCTTTTGAGCACCTGTTCTATCAGTATTTGCACTGTGGAGTGCTGCTGACCACATGGGAACACCGCACCACTTGGGTGAGATCCTTCACAGCTGGTGAACGTCAAATTATTTCAGAATCATTTTAGGACTATATCCTTTGCCTCTGGAACTGGTGGAACCGGCACTTCATTTCTGAAGCATGTATGACAGGAATCACGCTCCAGGAGAAAAGAGAGACAGGAGAACCCAGCCACTGGATTGAGTCTCACACATTGGAGGTAGGATCATAATCCTTCTGTCCACATGGGCACGGATTAGTACTCAACTTCAACCACAGCAATAAAGGACAGAAATGAAGTCCAGCAAACAGTGTAACACTCCTACGTGCTGTCATAGTGCCTTAAAGTTCCAGATGTGTAGGCACAGCTGTCGGTGGGTTTTACCTAAGGAGTTTAAAGGAAGCTCTGACTTCTTCCCATTTACAGGACATGCAAGCCAGCCACAGACCAGTTTTAAATTTGGGAGTGAGCCAAGACCATCCTCATCCTGGATCTGAGACAGCCAGTTCTTTATTTTCCTATATTTCAGGCAAGTGTATACAGCACTGGGAAGGACACCTCCTTACCCAATGCTCCCATTGGACACATCCCCAACCCAATGACAACACTGTTGCTGCGATCGAGCCCTGTTGACAAAAGGCTGACTGCAGAGGGATAGGAAAGCAGCACAGGGAAGGCAGGGTGAAGGTATGAGGTTGTAGTGCATCAGGATACATCATTCCCTACAGGGCAGAGCAAAACAGCTTCTCACTTGATAGAATCTGATGTCTTCTCAACTATCATTGCACTTGTTGGCATCTCAGCCTTCAGGTTAGGTAGACAAAAAGCTCCTGAAATGAATTACTGGTATTTTGGTACCAGTTGTTAAAAAGTTGTTGTCGTCAGAGACAAAATCTAAGACTTTCATAGATTATTTCAAAAGATGGAAGTAGTAGACGCTTGTTTGGTGAAAGCAGTTCCCTGAAAGATAGGGACCATAGATTTTTCTTCTTAAAAGGATGAGTTATTGTATCTCAGGCTGCACAGCCAGCACACCTCAGAGCGAGTAAATCTGATGAGCTTTGCCCACATTCAAGAGATCTTCCATAGGATCTAGTAAAGGATAAAATAGCATAAGACATAGTTTGAGGATACAAAGCTTCAAGGAGTTGATGTCTGTAGTTATTTGAGGTGTACTTGAAGCTAGGATGAAGGAGACAGTTGTCAGCTTCTGTCCATTGTCAGGGAAGGGAAGGAAGTTTGTGGCTTCCATCTCTTGTGCCCTCACACAGAGGACGTGAAGAGGACCAAGTCAGAAGCAGGAGAACAACACAGTTCAACAGTTTCATGCCTGATGCGCCTGAGCCATGTTTACACCAACAAAGCCTGAGAAATTACTTTCTGTAGAATAAACAAGTTCTCACACACTTGAAGAAGATGGGAGCAAAAGCATCAACTATTTTAATACTCACAAAAATAAATTGCAAGTAGAAATTCTAGAGAAAAAGGCTTCAAGGCTATTTGTCATCAACACAGATCAGAAGAGATCCATATCTGATCAGCTTTTGTTTTCAGCACACAACAAAGCCTTCTTCCAGAAAGAAGGCAAATAAATAAACTTTTGTTCATCAGCATTAAACAACTGATTTGTAAGAAATGGGGCCTCACACAACATATTTCATAGCTAAAAAAAAAAGAAAAAAACAAGAGAAAGAGAGGCAAAAATCTGGTCGTACACTTGATTTCAACAACCAGATGCCGAATATAAAAAAAAAGAAACACAAACTACGTTTGCTATACGTAGGCAGCTTGTTGCAAAACAGCATCTGTATTTCAAAATGGAAGATACTGATAGAAACGTGCCAACCTGACATGAGCACTGCTCTGAGCAGCTGACAGTAACCAGGCAATGACAAACCCACCGACAAATACATATCGGAAGTATTATCAGGACAGGACTTGCTGATTCTTGGAATTTAACTGCACTCAAAAGCTGCCCTGCATTTCTGATTTTTTTAAAAGCACAAATCTGTAACAGGCCCAGTGTAAAAGTTATTGCTGTATTGAATATGTGTTGCTTTAAAGCATTTTTAAGTAGGAGATAAAAGGGTTAATCCTTTGGCTTGGTGCCAAAGTTCTTAAGGCTAAGCAAAACAAATACCATTCTGCCTTCAGGTAGATCAGTCAAGCTTCCCTATTAAAAGATGATGAAAGAAGGTAACCAAACTCTCTCACCTGTCTTTCCTCCACATAAAATGTTTACCACTTCCTAAAGCGCATGGCATTTTCTTCAATTAAAAGTTTAGTTATTTCAAGTCTAATTCTCTAAGCTGCTCGGTACAACTCAATTTAAAAAAAAAAAAACTTCAAAAAAAAAAGAAAAATCAGACCTTAAATCCATGTGTCACACACTTGTGCATAAAGAGGGACGGTATTAAGAGAGAGAACTTGTAAACTGAATATCTAAACTATCTTTCACTGAACTAAACAGGGAGGATCCAGTGGCATCAACTAACATCAAACCTGATGCTCAATGTGAGCTGACCACTACAGGGATCAAAGGGTGGCAGCCTCTCACAGACTGCTGTTTTTCCACCTATTCCGCCTTGCGATGGCTCATATTTTATTGAAAGCTGTGGCCTCTGAAAGCCCTCAGCCATGTAGACATAGGTGAAGCAACAAATATTCTCCTGGTGCTGGGCTCACATGTGACAGCAAGTCAATCTTCAGCAAACAGGACAAAACTTCTTCATGGGGGTGTTAAATGACACTTTTAGCCCGGAAGAAATGAAAATATATACATGACCTAGACCACATGAGTCTAGAAAACGGAACAAGATAGAGAGGCCAGAGATGTTGGGGTTCGTTAGGAGGTGGCGTCAGAAAATATCAAGGCCTGCAACCCCATGGAGGTTATTGTGCTGGTGTATTCCGGGGTCTGTTTCAACTAGGAAGTCTTAGCTTGACACCGTGAGGCCGACAGTGGACACATAACGGCTGGAGCATCCTCACTATGACAGCATGATGCACACAGGTAGGTGCCAAGGGAACTGGGCACCACCCAACCCAATGCCGTTTTGTCAGAGACAAATGCTGTTTGGGGAATCAGGGAACCCAATTCCCGTACTTCCACTTATTTCATCAAGCTTTTTGAGAGTTTTTTAAAATACCTTCAGTTCCTTCACAGCAAGATGGCAGATTAAAAAAGCAGCTCTGGTGTCCTGGCACCACTCTTCTTTAGGAACTGCAGTCATGGTGCATGTACAGCTTCAGTTATCAACTCTGTGACTGGCAGTGCCCCAACGAGGATGAGATAATGAAAGGGAAGGAGCAGTGACACTTGGCTGACTCTAGGCATTTGCTAAGAGTCACACATGGTGTTGCAGTGCTATAGCACTACAAAATGATTGAATCATGGCTACAGGATGCCACAGTCCTGGTACTGCACATCTACTTTCTGTCACAGCCTTCCCACACAGCCAACGCACTGAAAGGTGTTTTGAAAATGTAAGAGATGTTTATATTTTGAGAACTTGCAGTCCCAGGCTACAAGTTCAGGAGATGAGTTTGGTGTTAGAAAAGATATATGGGGAACGGTGGGGGCAAGAAAGAGGGAAACAATTGTCCACAGATACAAGACCCCTACATACATCCTCTGGACCACATTATCAAAGTGTTCACACGCATGAAAGTGGGACTGAAACAGTGAGAGTCCCGGATGGGTAAATCAGTATCTTCAGCGTTCATCCTTGCTTTGCTTTCTCCCAACTTCTCTAAAGAGCACCAGGTGAAAGAGATCAATTTTCCATGCTTAAGCAAGCACAGGTAGATCTCTACAGATTTCAACAACAGTTAACAGGGAAGATGAGCTGCATCTGGAAACATGAAGCTTTTGGAGCAGGTGTCAGCAAGAACATTGTCAAACCAAAACACTCACACTGAAAGGGCTGCGACATCAAGTGATTTTGAGGAATGCAGACTACTCTCCATTTCCTTGCTTCAGGACACCAAGAGACAGGGACAGCTGCCAGGACCAATCTAATTGCCCCCTGAGCAAGGTCTGGGTGACCATGGTATGTGCAGCAGTTACATCTCACAAAGACAGCAGTTCAGCTTAGTAAGATCTCAGAGCAGAGACAGCCAGATAATAAAGCTCTGTAGGCAAAGTATTAGCAAGCCTGGAAATTTGAACCGAAATGGCAAAAGACTGGCCACAGTGTCTCTGTAGCAGTAGGACAAGGAGGAACAATTACTGAGCCAGGGCAAATCTCCAAGAATGAGGTCGAATGCCAGCAAGGGAGCGGGGAGAGAGGAAGCTATCAGATGAGGAGCCAGGAAAAGCTCCAAGGCTCAATAGTGCAGTTGGAAGAAGTAAAATGGAAATGGAGGATGCCAAAATGAGTGGAATCTCTTTTCTTCAGAACTACAATTTATATTAACTTCAGTTTGGAAGTCAAGGGGGAAGTCAGATGAGGCAGATGCTTCCAAAATTATACACTTCACATCAAGTATTTTGATGAACCATGCTTTTTTTGGTTAATGGCTACACAAACACTAACAACAACATTATTTATATCATAGCTGGATTTTGGGGGAAAAGGGGAAAGAAAACAACTTGCCAAACTTCAGATGGGCTCTCTAGCTGTAGCTTTGTCAAGCAGAAAATATAGTGCAGCACAACAACCTACAACACGCTTGCTTTCCTTCCAGATCCACATAATTTAAAGCAGAAAGCACAGCAGAGCTGCCTGAGACTGGGAAAGCCAAACATATTCACTTTCCACTATCAGTAACCTAAATCCTTTTGCAACCAACTTCAGGTCTGGGTTTCCTGTCAAAGACTGCTTGCACAGCCAAATCTGCTGTCATGCACTCTTCTATACCTCTTTCACCAGGAGTTATGGTCTCTTACTAGCAAGTATTTACCCAGAATTTCTGGTATCATGGACTAAACAGTGTGCACGGCAGATTGTCACACCTTCCCGACACGCAGGGAGCAGTTTTCTAGCACAAAGTCAGTTGAGAACCACAACGTTTGAAGCATCTGAGTGCTTCAAATGCTTTTTACAAATCCCATTGCAAGGCACATCAGTGAGAAGGCTGAAAGCAGCACTATTCTCTTTAAATTGGGTTTCTGATTACAAGTGCAGAAGCAGATTATTTTTTTCTGGTAGAAGTCACATAAGTTAATTTACACTTTTAGGTCACTTTAAGTTATTATATGAACATACTGAAAGGTATCAGCTCTGTAATTGTACCAAGATATGAAAGGAGACAAAACAAAGGAAATCTCATATGCAGAATAAGAGAGATACAGTATCTGAAAAGCACCGCCAGGTCTCCACAAGCATTGCTAGACCTTCCTCTTCACAGGATCACACTCAATAACATGACTCGCTGCCCGGGACCAGGTACACTTATACCTACAGATTTCTAGAAGGGCTGCCCCACTTCATCATTTGATAGAAGGCTCTCAGAAGCTCCAAAACCCATACTTTTTGCCATCTATCTTTCCACACCCTTACTTTTCCTGGCATGTGACATGGAACAGGCTGCATTTTTTTTAAGGTGTCAAAAATACCAAGAGCTGGAATGTTTTCAGGGTTGTATTTTTAACTGGGTCTAAAATTAGAAACAAAAAGGAAGAGATTTAATTCAGTGTAAACATTCCCTACCGCCCCGCTTTCAGCGAGGGACTGTTTCAGTCACGGCCATGCCCCGCTGTCGGGGCTGGTACCGGCCCCTTTGGTTTTGCAAAACCCACTTCAGAGCGACTTCTGCTTATCTCGGGCAAACTCCGATTTGGTGCCTTTCCTGCATATTTTATTATTTTATTTTTTTTAAAAGGTCTGTCCGAGTCCCCTCGCTTCCCAGCGCAACATCCCGCCCTCCTGCGCCGACACGGAGGGGGGAAGAACAGAAATCAATCTCTCTCCCGTTCATCACCACGGGCGACTCCCCCCCCGCCTCCCGGTTGCCAACGAGGACCGCCCGCTCCTCTCCACAGCCGCGAAGCCGGGGCAAGGCTACGGCCACCCCGCCCGTGAGGAGGAGGCGGCGGCGGGGAGCGCCCCTCGCCCGTGAGGAGGAGGAGGCGGCGGGGAGCGCCCTTCGCCCCTAGGCCCCGCCATAGCGGACCCCCCCCTCAGGCAAACCGACTGCCAACGGCCGCCGCCCGGCCGCTGAGGCGAGCGGGGCGGTCCCCGCCGGCGCCCCCTTCCCCTCCCCTCCCCTTCCCGGCCGTACCTCGTCGCCGAAGTGCACCACCTTCTGCCCGGTGTTGAGGCGGAGGCTGGGGTAGGAGGAGGGCGGCGCGGCGGGGCGGGCGGCGCCGCGGTGCGCGGCGTAGCGGGCCTGGACGTGGGGCTCCACCAGGCACTTGTCGATGATCTCGTCCTGCTGGCGGGGCGGCAGCCGCTCCCACTCGGGCCCGTAGCGCTCGCGGATCCGCTCCTTCTCCGCCATGATCTTGCGCGCCATGGGGCTCAGCGAGGAGAAGTAGCTGAACCGCTTGCGCTCCCGCTCGTCCAGCGGCCGGTTGCCGTTCATCACCGCCGTGCGGGAGGCGGCGATCGCCGCCGCCATGGAGGCCATGGCCACCCCGCCGCCGCCGGCCCCGCACGCACCGAGCCGGCGGGAATGGGAATGGGAACGGGAAACGCCTCCTCCTCCTCCTCCGCCTCCCTTCCCTGCTCCGCTCCTGCAAACGCCGCCTCCCCGCCCTCCCTATAAAGGCCGGCCGCCGCCCCGCACTCCCCGCCTCCCGCACGCCCAGTGCCGGCCGCAGCCCCTGCCGGCCTCCCCCGCGGCGCCCGGCGCTCCCGGGAGGGGGGAGGCAGCCCTTTCTCCTCCCCTCTGCCTTCCAGCTGGCTGGGGAGGGAGGCCGCCTCCCCGGCTTGCTTCGGTACCGTTACCGTCGGTGGCGTGGGGCTGAGCGGCTCGGAACCGGCCCCGGGTGGCAGGCTGCGCCCGTGCCCGCGGCCCTCGGTGCCCCTCGTCTCCCACGGCCCTTCCCCTCCTTTTCCAGGGGAGACAAGCAGGGGTATTCCCACGCTGCCGCGGCCAGGAGCACTAGGAAAGGACTCGCCTCAGCTGGAACAGCAGCGCCGGAGCCAAGGATGTGCCTTTCCCAGCTCCTGAATAAGTCTTACTTGTCCAGCAGCTCTTCTCAGAAGGGCCATCATGCCTGGAACAGGCAGTTTCCTCCAACTCAACAGGTTCAGCAGCAGAAGCCTCTGTGTTAGTTTGGTAAAATAAAAGAGTTGCAGCCTAAGTGTAACAAGTCCATGCAGGAGGCAAGAGCTCTATCAGTAAAACAGATTTCATATAGGCTGAAATAACTAGGTTTTTTGGTCTTAGGTATTCTGCAAGAGGAAGAAGGCTTTCTTCCAAATGTTCAATGAATTAGGAGAATAGAGGGAGTAGAAAGTAATTGATGAAGAATAATTGCAGCCCACCACCACCATCGTAAAAAAAAAAAATAATGTTTTATTGCCAAACTGCTCCAACTTTCTGAAATCGAGTTACCAGCTTGTGTCAAGAGTAGAGTTCTATTTAGCCTTAACTCTTTTCTCCAAGTGTATATTTCTCACTAGTGTACTTACAGGCAGCTACTTACAGGTGTTAAAACAACCTCCCCTCCAGCAACCTACTCGTTCTGTTGGCCATTCTCCACACTTGGTGCTGTCTGAAGTCATCTTTACTGACCATGGGTGGCCAGAGTCATCCACCAGAACTCCCCAATACACCAACTATCTCAGAGGACAGCCCATCAGTGCTGTGTTGACATCTTTTAAAAAAGCCTGACTGTCTTTCCTGACATATGGGAGTGTCTCTATATGCCTTTTTCACAGCCACACAATTGTAGCAAATTTTATTAGTTGCAACTTGTATTACCCAAGGTTGGAATCCAGTATTTAAAAGTTACAAAATCCTTGGGATGAAACTGTGTTCAATAGAATCATTTCAGGTAAATGCTGAGTTCTCCCTGCTTGCTATTCTGTGCCTCATTTTATTAACACACTCAAATAACTTCCATAACCTGTAAATTTCATTGGCGAACTATACTGCTAACCTTAGGCTTGCCTGGCAGCACACCACCTTGTTGGGGGGGAAGCATAGTTCCTTTCCACAAAAACAAAGCAAGCTCACAAAAGACAGGTAAATATGTGAGTAGCTTTTTCTGAGACTAAATCTATTTTGCCTTTTGTCCTAGGTAGTTGCATGGGAATTTTGAAATATATTTTGAAGGTAATAAAAGTCGCACAAATATTGAGGTTCAGATTAATGGGGTTTCATTCCTTAGCCTATTTTTTTTCCTCATTCTGCTTTCTTTAATATTATTCTTAATAAATGGTTGTGGCTGCAATACGTTAATGTTCCCATTTAAGAGTTCAAATGCTATCGCTAGACCAGCTGTCTAAGATGACACAGAAGACCATGGAAAAATGATAATTAGGTTTCTCCACATATCTGGTTCTTAGGAGGTAATTACTGTTCTCCAAGTCATCACATACCAGCCCGGTTAGATAATCCTGTTTTGTTTGTTAAACTTGTTTGAGAGCATTTAACTTGAGCTCGCTTTCTTTGTTAGTCATCTACATCACGCCCAGAGAAACAAGCCTTTGAAACACGTATACACACATACACACACACTCACAGAGGTTACACCCACCCTCCCTCTTGATCTCCCATTAATATCACCTTTTTGTCTGTCAGCAAGGGGATGGGTATGAAGTCTGTCACAAGAGTAAGAGAAATGAGAAGGAAACCCCGACAGCTTGTTTGCCAGGGGAATTTTCTTCTTCCCCACCACCCCTTCGCTCCACTCCCTCTGGTCTAATTCCTAAAGCAAGAAATCTCTTATTTTATAGTTCCAAGAACTGTCTAGTCAGTGGCAATGTAGATTTCCCCTTTCTTAATGAATAATACAGGCTATCAGAAAACCTAGAGGCTTAAAGGAAATATACTATGAGAACACAACCAAGGCATAAAGTTAGGCATCTGTTCCTGGCTACTGTACCTGTTTCTACATTGGGTAGGCAGAAAATAACAATTCATTTCCTCCATAGTGAAATCTAATAGAGGATTCTGAAACTTCTACATAGAAGACACCAGAGAAACAAATAGAGCTTTTTTCTACTGTGGGAGGGGAAGGTGCTTAAGCAAAAGCATGGTGGGAAAATACCTGTCACAACTGGACAGCAACCCAGTTCTTTCAATAAAAACTCACAAGCCTCCTTTATCCTTACTTGGAAAGAAATACCTCGTTTTGTCCTTTACATAAATTCTGATCAAGAAAGTTTAAAATGCATGTTTATTAGTGCCAGCCAGCCAGTCAAATTTGCCTTTATTATGCTTTGGTTAATGAACCTTAGGTCTGCATATGAAATTCTGCTCCTTTTTTTTTTCTGATGTGTTTTACTTAAAATTATACCTATCTTTCCAAACTCTTAGCAACACTACAATATGATTTAATGCTCACTAATGGCTAACAAGTTGGATTCTAAGCAGGTGTTTCCCCAGTTTTCGAGATTGCCTTGTGTTTTGGGCACTCGTCTGTTAGGCATCCCCGATCAGATATATGTACCTGAACTTAATAATTTCCCCTGCAAACAGGAAGAGAAAAACAGGCTTTAGGAAAAATGGGCTCAGACCTGAGCACACCATTTACTTTCTGATATTTGCAAAACAAATATTGATTTCTACAGTTCAAGCCATAGCACATTAGATCATTCTTCCCTTGGCTACTAGTCAGGTCACTATTTTTTTAATCAAATTTAACTACTCTAGCTCTAGTACAGTCCATGCAAATTTTGCAATAGATTCTAGACCTACTCTCAGACATACCAGAATCAGAATTAAAAACTTGTAACGAAAAAAAAAAATCTGCTTCCTATTCCTTCCCCTGCCTTCAAACACGATTACTTCTGTTGTGCTCACAAGTCTGGTAACAGTACCATAACTTGGCACGGCAACAAGTTAATACTGTAACAGCACTTGTTCTTTGGGAGGAAGAGTTACTACAGACAGCAGTATTTGTTTCAGCAATAGATGGTAAAACGCAGTTAAGTGGAAGGAAAGCACATTCTTTCCTAAGATTGTATTTTCAACGTACAATCTTAGAATATAAGAGTTAATGAAAAAAAGTTTCTACAGGTGTATATGCACCACTGGTTAAATCTGAATGGGGAACTCACTTTTGAAGCGAGTCTCCTCATTTCCTCCACTTACCACATTTTGGTTCACAGTGCAGAGAGGTTTCAGGACACATGTTGTTTCATCTATGATCCAAAAGACGTCGAAACTGGAAGGTGCATTGCTAACATGCACTCCAAATGCAACCAGCAGTCAGTTCATAAACTAGACAAGCAGAGAAAAGTAAAATCTTTGAAATGCATATAGTGTGGGAAGTGAGCTAACTTACACTGGGTGGGACGCACTGCTTGCTGATGTAGACATAGTATGCATCCATTTTTCAGGGTTCATTTTCTATCTCTATGAAAATCCTTCATACACGTAAGCACTCAGGACTCTAGTTACCCATGGCTGAACAATTCTGCCAGTGGTAAAGGTAACAAATGGTGAAATCCAACTTTAAATCAACAAATCAACAGTGTTTTTCTTATAATGGATGCCAGGATTTGCAGCAACTTCTAACTTACCTTGTGGCACTTCCGCCCCAAACTTAAACACACATACAGAGTCCACTTTAAATCCGATAAATACTTGTGTGGAATAATCAAGAAAAGACCCTCCATTCAATAAATCCACTGTTTTCAGTTCTGCTACTAAAGGAGGTGGCCTATATCAACGTTCTTGATGCTTTGCTGCATTTCTTTCTTTGTTAAAGAGTGAATTGAGATTGCTCTGTGCTGTAGCCAGAGAAAAGCAACCACACCACTGCTATTGGTACGCTTGGGGCATGCAAGATGTTTTCCCCTTTCTGTTGCTAAATATCTTATTTTTCAGCATATATCATATTACACAGTTAGGACAGATAATCTGCAATTGCCCAACAAAGCCCTAACCTCTGGAAGACTGGAAGCAAGCAATGAATAGAGTGTTTGTGTAAAAGATGACAGCAACAGAATCACAGTTTAGATCATCAATATTAAACAAGTTGAAATATCTATCTAAAAACAGAAAGCACACTTTCTGAAATACTGAATATTCAGGCAGGAAAAAAATAAATTGATGAAAGCCACAGAGGAAAACAGACATTTGCCCCACCATTGCTTGCTGTTTCTGAAATCACTTAACCTGGTAAAGAGCTCTAAAGCCACAGAGCTCGAGCTAAAACGAGTACAATTCAGTTAGGACTCACCAGAAATAATATCATCACTATTATAATCAGAAATTGGTTCATGGTACTGCCCATGCTGTTTGAACTGAATTAGCCCTGCCCTTCAGGAAGCCTGCCTTCCCAGAATGCTGCCAGGCCCTTCCAACCAAAACAACTCAAAAGCCCCAGCTCCCCCTCCCAATATACTGTCAATCCGCTGATAATCTTTTGCCAACCACCACCACCAATGGGTACTTGCAAAGGGAGGCTGATGTACAGTTGCTGCATTTCTGACATTTACTTACCAGGAGCCTGACTCCAAATATATCATTTGTTTGTTTTTGTTTCCAAATGATGTTTTCCTGAAAGCCATTCTTTTAAGCTGACATCTGCTCCTTCACTGGATTGCGTTACATCAAATGCCTGTGTATTTACCAATTACTTACACATGTACAGCTCATGAAGTTTTCCATGCAGAAGACAGACAGAGGCTTTGGAAGAAACAACCACCACCACAAATGGCAAGTAGTATACTGGTATTTTCAAAGCCTATTACCTTTTTTTTAAAAAAAATAAATTTTTACCTGCAGTATACCGAGATCATAACTGTGATGGAAGTTTCTTATTGCTCTTTCATTTGGCACCTGAAAAACTGTATTTCCTTTTAGAGTATGTTTCAACACAGGAAATCATCTGTCCTACTTTTTTTCCTTTTTAATATTATTGGTCATGGAAAGATACCTTTTATTCTAATGATAACTAGCCAAATAAGTTTCCTCTATTAAAAAACCAAACCAAACCATTTTAACCACAATTTCCCCTTGAAAATAATTTATGAAGCAGTACCTCTTGGCCTTTTATTTGTATAAATTATACAACAACTATAGTTTTTTTTAGACAATGCGATGAGTCTGTATTTAGTACTTCAATCATCGTTCTCAGGGTTGGAAAAGTCTCCGATACTGATGGTAGGCTCTTGTAAGAAGGTGAAATACTGAAAGAGGAGAAAAAAAAAGAAAATTATTTATCTTTTGCTAAGTTTTGCATTTTACCTAGAAGTTAACACTTTAGCTTATACTTCTCTTCATTCCCTTTTCCAACAAATTTGGGACTTGAAGCCAAGAATTTGTTGCCCACAACCAGCTCTTGCTTCTCATGAAGCTACACAGCTCGCTCACTATACAGCTATACAGAATGAAAATAATGACTACATACTAAAGCCTTCAGAAGTGGCAGAAGATAAAGCAAAATTTTATTACTTTAAATTTTCAAGCCTTGCTTACCCACTATTATTCACAGACAAATTAGCCACTCAGGTTAATTACCTTCGTATTATTACTTCAAGTCTTTTAGGCTGTGGTTCTACGAAATTTTTCTCAGCATCAAGCAAAGCCAACTTTAACATTTTCTTCACTCTGGCTCATTCCTCACCCATTATGCATCTCATTTGAGCCAGCAATACTATCGGTGGGACTATGCTACAAAATGGTCTCAGTCAAAAATAAGTTTTGGGTTTGGCAAGGTTATTTTTAACACAAATCACTTCCCTGATCTGGTCTGCTATGGATTCCCACAAATTTCAACAGTACAACTCAGAGTGTCAGAAACACATAGGTAGGGTTGAAATGGCTTAAGCTGACTTTGCTCCCAAGAAAGAATTTCCCCTTTGGTAAAGATATATCTTAAAAAGGAGACAAGAACAGAGAATTAAGAGAGAAAATGAGTATAGAAATTGGGAGACTTACAGAAAGAAATTGTGGGAACCATAAATATTTTATATTTCCAAGACAACCAAGACACAATATTTGTGCAGACGACTTTAAATAAAAACCACAACTTGCTACACTGTAGTTTAAAAATGACACTCCTTAATAAATGCTGAATTTGACTGCATTTACATGTAGATGGTCAGCCTGAGTCTGACAAAGGTGTCACTGAGTCTTCTTAATAGCCTTCTTCATTTAGGAAGAGATTTTACAGTCTAGTAAAATTCACCAGGCTGAGAACCACTGATAATGAAGTTAAACAACTCTAATCAGTATGAGATATTAAGCACTAACAGCAGCTGCCGAGTTCCTCAGGCTCTCAGAATAACTCAGGTTGGACCAGACCTCAGGAGGTCTGTGATCTAACACCCTGCTCAAGGCACGGTCAGCTGCGAAGTCAGACCAAGGTGTCAGGGCTTTATCCTGTCAAGTCTTGAAAATCTCCATGGATGGAGACTGCACAGCCTTTCTGGGCAGCCCACCCTGCTCCTTGACTACCCTCAGGGTGAAAAGATTATGCTTACTCTGAACCTGTTTCAATTCATGCACCTTGCCTTTTGTCCTCCCACCAAGCACTGCCCAGCTCCACTTTCTCAACATTGACAGGTACTGCACAGCTGCAGTTAGGTCAAAGCCTTCTCTTCTCCAGGCTGAACAAGCCAAATTCACTACCACTAAGCGTGTGCTTTGGCCCCCTGGCCGCCTTGGTGGTTCTCCACTGAGTTTGCTCCAGTTTATCGTAGTCTTTACTGCAGCAGCCCCCCAAACCAGATGCAGTATTCTAGGTGTGTTCTGAAGCGCTGAGCACCCACTAAATCTGATTATCCAAACAGCTTTTTACCCATCTAGCTGTCCATTCGTCCAGACCATGATGTGCTATCTTGGTATGAGAGTATTGTGGGAGTCCTTGCTGAAGTAAAAAATAACCAACAATGACTACTCTCATCTCATCCTCAAATCTAGTCATTTTATTGCAGAAAGCAATCATATCATGTCAGACAACATTTGGTAAACCCATGTTGACTGTCCCCAGTCACCTTCTCCTTCATATACCCTGAAATGCTTTCCCAGGGACCAAAGTGAGGCTGACCAGCCTATAGTTTCCCTGGGTTGTCCTTCTGGCCTTCTTGAAGACAGATGCAAGATTTCCTTTCCTGCAGTCGCCAAGAACGTCCCCTGACACACAAACTTTCAGAGATTAAGAACATTGGCCAGTTCTCTCAGCACCCTTTAAGCGCCTTGACCCTGACTCGAAGGATACTAAAACAGGTTTTGTCTCCGGCCCGATTTTTAGATTTTGTATAGGGAATAACCACTAAGGGACAAATCAAATGCACCAGATTCATAATATTGACAAGGAATTAACGTGTTCAGTATTCAAAAATCAATTCATAAGAAAATCAAAATTTTAAAGCATTATACAGAAGTCACGCAGTTATACTAAGTAATGTAATTCTGTATATTCAAAACTTCCATCTATTTTGAAAATACTTTTTCTCCAAATTAAAAAAGCAACTTTTGATACACAGTTTGAAGAGAACCATAAGAATGGGAAAAAAAAAACCCAAGTTAAAATTTTCCCGTGCTTTGTTCATTCAATCACCAGATTTACTAATGATAAAAAAAAATAATAATAAAAAAGGCAAATTTGACGATTGGATAAAATGAAGAAAATATTAACCCAAATAATTTTCTCAGAGGATAACACTCACATAACTGAATGTCTAGACAACTAACTACTCTGTTAGACTAGAAATAAATTACTGTGTTTGTAAATTCAAATCTTGTCTTATCTTGTCACGTATTTTATTTCCCCACCCCCCAAAAAGATTTACCTTTTCAGATTCATCCAACTCCTTGCTATCTTGCTAAAAGCTTCAGACCCTGGTGCTGTCATTGCTTCAAAATCAACCAGCTGAAAATGCAATCAAATAAAAAAGATCTTAAGAAATTAGAGAAGTTTTAAATTCTGTAATTTCAGGAAGTTAATCCTCAAATATTAACATATAAATTCAACTTTAAAAACATATCCTCCCTTTTGTGACAAAAGCCAGTTATTTTTTTATCTCTTAACAAGATGTTTATACTAACAAGTCAGTGCCAGAAAGTACTGTCTTCAGCCCTTTATTACAATATCCAAATAAAATGAGGATATTTCTTATTACTACATACTGTATTCTGCAAAACATTGTATCATGATTGGAAGATCTATATTGGATTTTCCAGGCATTCTGTATTCTTTCCACAGTTTTCAGACAAGTTTGAATACATACAGCCAAGAGCTCTGTGCAGCTTCCTATCAACAGCTGAAAATAAGTTTTCAGCAAAACAACGTTCAGTCAAAAACACTGGTTCACTAGTACTGAAATATTTAAGCTGACACATTTGTGGTTCACTGAACTCTGGCTGAATTCAAGAAAGGGTTCTGAAAGCACGCTACCTATATTCTTAGTAAGACAGGAGTAAGCTTACTAACTAGTCCGTACACAGTCTAGTTTGTCCCTCACTGCCAGTTTGGAAGTCAGTATGCGTGCCAGGCACTAAAACTCTCTGTGGGTTTGCACACCCCACCACAACCAATACTGGAAGCTACGCTGGTCATGGCTACTGACTGACCTGCCAGGCAACTACAGGATTCTTGACTTCTGGGCATCTTTGTCTACAGAGCAGTCTGATAATACATGCTGTCATAAGCTTGGGACCAGAAATACCCTTCCAAGGAATCTGACAAAAAAAAAAAAAAGAAGTAAAAAAAACCCCAGTTCCATTCAACTGGATAAAACAATTTCTTCCAGCTGGTGAAAATTTTTCTAAAAAAATGGTTTTGTTCAATTTAAGGCACTCTGTTTCAGGAAAAAACCTCAAATGTACAAGTGTCCCCAAAGTTTCCTGTAAGTCAGAAATCCTGCGTTTTATAAATCCTGAAACTCTGGCTGCCAGCATAAAAATCAGTCCCAAGAAGATGCATGCAAAAGTAAAAGACTTATGTGAGTTTTCTTTTGAACTCCCACATAACGGTGAAGACACCAGCCTAATGGCATACTGAAAAGGAAGCTTTCTTGCTACTAAGCGAGTACAGTTTGCTCTTAAATGCTACTAGGTGTTCATTGTACTGAAAGGACAAACTTCATTATTTTCAGGGCTTTCTAGAACAAAAGGGAAAGTCGCTCTTTCTTCAGTCATCCACACAGGATATTTTCTTCAACAACTCTAATTCTCACTGCAATTTCACTGATTTTTTTGACAATACATTGAAGAGACAGAGATGCTCTCACTCCTTTCATGCTGAAAAGGTAACACAGCTAACAGACCGAGAGCTGAATAAAGAAAGGGAAACCCTTTATCGAGCAAGGTGGTACCGAGCAAGTCACTTAAAAACTAGAAGTTTTCTGTTTACCAAGCCCTAAATGCTCTGGAATACATTGAGAGCAAAGACAGAAATTTTCTGCTGTGTGCCAGAAGAATCACTAATTCTGCCCAACTATTCGCAGAACCCTTCTCAAAGAAAGCTGGAAAGAGCAGCCCAGCTCACTTCAAATGTTTCACTTACAAATATGTAATTACTATGTGACACAAGCTGCTACAATTTGACTAATCAGAATTACTGCACATACTATCATGAAATCTCACCTGCCATTAGAACAGCAATGAACTTTTCAAAACTCTTTCAG
Organism: Limosa lapponica baueri; assembly: GCA_002844005.1. Taxonomy (NCBI): domain Eukaryota; kingdom Metazoa; phylum Chordata; class Aves; order Charadriiformes; family Scolopacidae; genus Limosa; species Limosa lapponica. The sequence continues at coordinate 1,775,309 of KZ505670.1, read as the reverse complement.
GCTGCAGCTAATATGCAGCTAATCCATCTCCACTAAATGCAGCTAATCCATCTCCAGTAAATAAATAAGTGTGCAACTTCTATTCATACTCAAAGCTCCTTCCTCCATTAAGGCTGACCCAATGTATTTTGATACTTGCCTTTCCTTTAGGGATTTTTCCCGATACTTCTTTTCCACTTGCCATTAGTGCTCCCATGATTACTGAATAAGCTATCACACTAAAAAATAAAATAAAAACAAACAAACAAATGAAGTACAGTAAAAGTCTTTCCATAATGCTATTTTAGACTACAAACAAATGGAATATAGTACTGTTTCATAGAAGGCTAGTAAAAATTACTGTCCTAGTTACTTTATTTTAGAAGTAAAAACAAGCACGAAACACTTAAAAAGGGAAATCACTGTTACTTTCCAACAGCACAGGAATGAAGTCATGATCCTACGGAGTTTAACTACTGAAGAGCACTACAGTAGTCAGAATCATAATTTCAGACTTACGAGTTCTTAAGACTCTTTAGAGTTGAAAAAAAAGCAAACTCCTGTTCAAGAAGCTTAGCTGTAGCCCAGGAGAGTTTATGAACTCTATTGCAACAGAGCTGGAGGCACTGCAAAGCTGTTCAGCTACTTAACTTTTTAACTTTTTTTTTTGTGAAACTCAGAATTTCTGTTAATTTTTTACATTCTGTAAGATAAAGGCAAAGTCCGATTATAAAAATGAAAGTCTCAGGTTTTTTTAAATTTTATTTTATACTGAACTGTGTTTAATAATAAGCTTAAAGATCTGTAAGTGCTTTGTGAAACACAGATTCATAATAGTCTTAGATGTAGCCAGGCTTGATTTAAACTAATTTAAGTTGATGGGATCTGCGACATTTAGGAGTTTATTCTACGTTTTCATTTGGTGACCCAAACAGTTGAATAAATTAATAAAATAATATTTTAGTGTATTTTATTAAAATAATTGATCTCAAAGTATATTTAATCTTAAATACACATTTTGGTAAAGCTTCTTGAGTGAAATTAGTGGTGCAACATAATATGGATTAGCAATCCAAGCATTACAATTTAAAAATAACACTTTTCAATCTGTGAGCTGAAGTCTATAAATACAGACTACTCATCATTTTAAATATACATGTAGCTATGAATAGTTACCAACAGCAATTACAAACTAGCTTTTAAAACAGTACTAAGTCAGTACCCATCGCCATGACAGCACAAAATGAGAGACTGTGCAGGACACAGCTCAACCCAGAGCTTTTTAGCTTTTTTTTTTTTATATATATATTTCAAAAGACATTAAGATATTGCAACACAAACATTTTACAGTGTGTATCCAAGATAACAGACATGATAAAGACAATCACTAACCTAGATCCTCTTGAAAGTGGCATTAAATTATAGAAGTAATAAACTAATGACAGGATCAAGTTGCAAACAGCATCTACTTCCTAAGCAAAGAGGAAAAAAGTGCATTAAAGATAATTTAATAGCCAGGTAATACCACATAAAGGAACACATATTGGAAAGTCCTACAGTACTATGATTTATTTTTTTTTTTAAA
>KZ505670.1:1761330-1772777 GCA_002844005.1 Limosa lapponica baueri | reverse complement strand
TATCACATTGTAACTTTGTCTGAAAGAATACATAAAGATTGCTGTCTAATCACAGACCAAGTATTTCCATTGAAGAATACGTGACAACAAGCATTAGTGTTTCACTTAAAGTAAAAAAAAAAAAAAAAAAGAAATATGAAATTTTAAAATATCTTCATGGGCTTCAGATTGTTATATAGAATATAAAGCATAGTTTTATTAACTTTTAAACTACCAAAAGTTAACTGTTTTGGTATAAAAGCATAGTTACAAACTATTGATCAAAACACACTGACTGATAGAGAACAAAGTTTGTGCAGAACAAAGACTGTTTTACTGACGCCAAAATAATTTCTCCAAACAAATTTTTTAGTTATTTACAAAAATGCCACTGGTGAAAAACAAAACCCAGTTTATGCAAATAGAAAAGGCATTTGAGAAGACTAATTGTTAACACTTCATCATTATTTAATGTACATGAACCCCTGAAAATAGCAAACATACTTATCTCCTGTTATTGTAATTGTGAATCCATCATATTCTTTCCCTTGATCCTTGAGGCTGGGAACTTTTGTGTTCACAGTAAACCCATCTCTTGTTTTACTGTTAAACTGCTTTCAAAAGAAAAAAAAAAAGTAGTATTAGGGTGAACAGAGACAGATTGCCTAGCTGTTGTTTTGAAATACCTAAAATACATGGAGTAGAAATGAAAATGGACAAACTGGACAAAGAGCTACTGTCAACTACATTATTTCATTTATTGTTTTTTTTCCCCACTGAATGGAAATAAAAAATTCTGAATGAGGCATATTGACATTCAACTTTATAACTATATAGTGAATATAAAGCAGCACTGCTTATGAAAAGCAACTGTACAAAGAAGTTTGAGTTGGACAGATTTCTCCCCAAGTTGCATGTTGATAGCAACCTTTTGGTGTAACAATGTAAATGGAGAAGCAAGAATTTGAGAGCCTATCTTATGTTTACACTAAGAAGCAGCAGCATTAGTTTAAGTGTGGGTTCCAGAATACAGCTCATAGCAACAATTTCTTAACTGTGATCCAGTTTCCATTAATATTTATCCTCACCAGAAGGAAAAATATCACAAAGTTTAAGAATTTTGCAAAGCTACATTATCTAAGTGTAATACTATAGCCAAAGAGTTGTATAAACCAGGAAAAAGTGTATTTAAGTAAAGCCAAAAGCCCAGCTTTTGACATACAATGTCCTCCAGCTACCTGAAAAACCACACTACATCAATATTAGCAGACGTTCATTTTACAGAGGCACTATTAATGACCATTACTCAATAACGTTGAATGAATTACTCGGGCAATTATTTATTTTAAGACAGAACTTGTGATCCAAGATGTTTTGTTTAAAGAGAATCTGCATTTATTTTAAAAAAAAACAAATCTAAAAGCCCCTAATGAGAAATAGTATTCCACTTTGATACAATTTGGAATGGGATCCAGGAGATTCAAACCACAGCAAAACATACAGGTTGTGAAAACCAGGAAGAATATTTGCTGCAATTTGGGACGTTTATTTTGAAATAAGTCATATAGTACACTATGTTTTTCATCATCCTCTTGGAGTAACCTATATTTTCATCATCCTCTTGGAGTAACCTATATTTTTAACTCCACTAATAGCATTTTTTCTGGCCTACAATTCAACAGTAGCCACTTTATGTGCCCTGCAGGGCCCTATTGGCACATTTGTGTGTCAGTAGGGAACGCTTAATTGCCTAGCCACCCCAACATTTATTACCTCTTCACCACGAAGTTTTGTTTAGGTTCAGTTAGTATCCATTTGGCTTCACCTTTCAAGGCTAAGAACAGGACAGTAATACAAAAAGGACCTCCAAGATTATGGTATGTTCTTTGAAGACACTTATATCAGTAGTACGTATTAAAAAATGCCATAGAAAAATTTAGTGCTTGAGCCATGTAGTTTCTGTAAAGACATCTGTAGTGCACAAGTGAGCACTACTGCTGTGAACAAATCCAAATGCAGTCAGTCTATGAATACTAGCAGTAACATATCTTCAGAAAGCTCTCTTCTACGGCAATCCATCAGCTTTGCTTAGACATGAAATTGTAAAGTGGACACACCAAATAAGCAAGCAATCAGTTTGTCTTTATTTAGAATGACTGTTTCTTCCCAAATTTTATTCTATTCTAAATAAAATTCTGTCCAATCCTTTAAAAAGAAATACTTTGCAACAGTGTTTCCCCAGACCCAAATACTTACACTCTCCTCATTCTAGATTAATTTGGGGGAGTGGTGGGAGACGGGGAAGACCTTTAACTTAAACACAACTCAAGCCTTATTACTTAAGTTGAGGCAAGACAATAAATCATTTTGCACGTCATATATCCAAAGCCTTTCTACGAAGACCACCACCAGCAAGAAGAAAACCTGCAGTTTCCTCACTCCTCTGACAGTCTTCCAAAGCACAAGAACATAAAGCAAGATTTCATTTCAGATTAGCTATCAGTCACTAAGGGCAACTATTTCCCCCTGCCAGCCTCACCATGTACTGACCCGCACCAATTCTGTTAGGCCAAGCCTTTCAAATATACATTACACATCTGTATATATCAAAGGGAAGGTCATACCCTACATATGCAAATTTGAAATAACCTGAGCTAGCGTTTCCAGTTGTTCATTTTAAGCTTATACACAACAGTCATATTCTGAGGAACTGGATATCTCTCAGAATACATTTTATTTTTATCATGTTTTGAAGTTTTTCTTTAATTTACCTTCATTATGGGAAGAAGATCTTCTACTTTATGTACCTTTTCCAAAGCTTCTCGAACTTCTAATAGTCCTTTTGGATTATTAGCGCTGGAAAAAACCATGGAATTGCAATTGTTAAACACATAGCATTTCTGGAAATCCATCTAGCTTTAATTTAATTAGCCACAGTGGAATGAAATAATTTCCAGTAGCTTTCTTCTCAAACTTAGTTCCTTCATACTTGGCTACATGCTCTCCTATTCTTCAAGAAGTAATTTCCTCCTTTATCAGCTCAGCTTATTTTTTTCAGCTTCAAACCTCAACTTCAAACTCCAGGTTTATCTTATTCATTTACTGTTGGCCACTCTAAAGCATCAAACAGTGTTTACATGAGCGAGCGTCGGCAAGGGGTTGTTGATGAGGAAAGACGGAAGAAGAACAGAGTTAATGTTAGAAATGTTCTTCTCAAAATATATGTGTAGCCTCAAAGGTATGTAAACACTACAGATGCAGGCACAGCTGGACTATAAAGAAACCTATTGAACTAGTGCTCTAATATTTATTAATTACACCCAGACTTTAAGAACAGAATTATTTTAGAAATCACAGTGCAAATTGCTCCGGTTTAAGGTGAAATGCAGCTGGCTCACTCTGAACAAACTTTTTCCCAACAGAGGATATTCTTCCACTTACTACAGAACTTACATATCTTCAGCAACTATCATAAATGATGATCAAGGGAATGGAGCACCTCTCTTATGAGAAAAGGCTGAGAAACCTGGGTCTGTTTATGCTGGAGAAGAGAAGACTGAGAGGGGACCTCATCAATGCTTATAAATATCTAAAAGGCAGGTGTCAAGAGGAGGGGGTCAGGCTCTTCTCAGTAGTGACTGGTGAGAGGACAAGGGGCAACAGGCACAAGCTGGAACACAGGAAATTCCATCTGAACATGCAGAAAATCTTTACGGTGAGGGTGACAGAGCACTGGAACAGGCTGCCCAGAGAGGTTGTGGAGTCTCCTTCTCTGGAGATACTCAAAACCCACCTGGATGTGTTCCTGTCCAGGCTGCTGTAGGTGAACCTGCTTTGGCAGGGGGCTTGGACTAGATGAACTCCGAAGGTCCCTTCCAACCCCTACCATTCCGTGATTCTGTGATAAACTCGCTAAAACTTAAATGTTTTCAACTGTTATAAGGATTCCCTGCACTTTTATTTTGTGATATTTAAGTAACATAATTACATTGAAAAACAGAACTCAATATTTAATAAGTTAACAAGCCAAAGAAAAAATTGAGAAGAAAATTAAGAAATTATTTTAGTTTAGTATTTTTCAAATTTTTAACATTATCAGAACACTGTGGCAACAAATGAGCCACAGGTGGAGAAGATACTTTACACATAAAAAAAATTATCAAAGTTTGAAATAGATGCTACAATCAATTTTCAGGTTATCTTTAGTCACATTCTCTCCTTCAAGATTCTACAACTATCTTCAGTTGCAGGACAAAGGCTACCAACACATCTATGTAATAAGTAGTAAAGATTCTCTGCTCCTTTAAAAATACTCATCAAACACCAGTTTCAATTAAAATTACCTTCCAAATCTTCTTTTCTCTTTTTCTTCCTCACTCCTACATTTAATAAATTAATCTCGGTATTTAGAGAAACTGTACTGTAATCTACCAGGAGGAAACCCAACATTTTTAATAAATCATATTTTTAGAAAAAATTGAGATCCATTTATGCAAAAACTGTGGGTATAAATTCAACACTGTTACTAATTTCGAGGTATACTGTAATTTCCAGTGGTTTTTTCTATTAGTTTAAGTTTCCTAACGTGGCAGTGAATAGGAATTTGCATTTCCAATAGGAAATAAGACAACTATTGATACTAAGAAACTAGAGCTTACTAAAATTAAGAAAATATCCCTCAGATTTTCTGAAATTAATATTATGTAAATTTCAAATCAGTATTACCAGGGGAGTGAAGCAGGGAAAAAAAAATAATAAATCAGTAATTTACCCATGATAAACAAGGATCCTATCTTTGATAAAATGAAGAATTTTCTCAAAATATTCCAGGTACCGCATGTTAATGACCTGTCCCCTACAAAGGAAATAAAAGGGCTTTTTACAGTCTTGTTTTTCAACACAACATCCCAGGGCTACAACACAAATATTACTGAATATTTTACAGAATTTTTTCTGCAGATGCTTTGAAAATTAAATGAAAGAACTAGAGGTTTTTCAGAAGTAGTGAACTGCCCATCTCCCATTTTGAATACAGACTCCATAGTGAACTTGCAAAAGCTCATGTATCATTAGTGGTGGTGTTCTCTGACAAACTACATTTCATTCAAGTTACCCTATTTTCAGTGTGCCCACGTTTAGTAAATCTTATCTATATGATAATTATCAATTTGTACAAGCATGTAATATTTCTTAAACAGTTATTCACACTCAGATATTGCAGAACTAGGAAAGAATTCTCAATCTGCACATTTATTTACTTTGAGACTCAACACTCTCCAGTTTACATATTTGCAAATATATATGTTGATCTGCTCTGACAGCCTGCAAACATCTTTCTTTACTCAGCTACGTTCCTCTATATTGCAGCAGACACCTAACAGTTACAAGCAGTAGCATAAAAAAAAAATAATCCATCAAAAAGGTGGTGTTTTTCCCACTTGCACTACTAAGGAAAAAAATATACATTAAAAATTTGGTAGAAACCTGTTAGGATTATAACCACTCTGACAGGAAAAATTACATACCATTATTGCATTTGTAGGAGTCCTTCCTCTTCTCCCAGTCTACAAAACAAGATTTTATAAAGCAAACGTTATCGCTCTCTGAGGAAGCAAAACCACTGTCAATCACAGGAAGGTGTATACCTAGCTTTTTTTCGACTCCAAGTGATTTTTGGCAGCTAAAGTCCCTGTCTCATGTCTCACTCAACAGTCTTGCACTTTTGTAGGCCTGATCTCAGAATAATGGCAGAATCAGTCTTTAAAAAATGAGCAGAATTACGACACATACATATCGGCACATAGGAAAGGGAGGTAGGGAAGGCAGAAGAATGAAGACAAATCTATATACATAATTTGCCCTTGTTGTACGTCCCATCATTTTCCATCTGTATTAAAAAAAATATCTGTACAACAGGCAGAAGCGTGTCAGTATAAGGAACTGGATTTTCCTTTAGTGGCATCTTGGAAAATACATCCAAATCAGATTCATCATTCTGTAAGGCCATCTAGAAGCATCAGTACCAAGAAAAAGCTTTTGGTGGGTGGTCAGGAGTGATTTGTGTTTATTCCTACTCTTTCTCCTTCTTTAATAAGCACTATGACCAAGAATTCAAAAGTAGCAGTGTTCCAGAGAGTGTCTTCTTTTTTTTTTATAACAATACTGACTACATCATTAATGTTTAGCTGATCCCAAATCCTTGTTTTGCCTCTGAAAAAAATTTAAGCTTTGAAAAACATTTTCTCTACTTTAAACAACACTTGGTAGCTTTGATCATTTAAGCCAGAAGGGAGATAAGGCAAAGCCACACTGTCTATAGGCCCATGAAGAAGTAGTGACAGCTGATATACTTGCATCTTGTTAATGTTAAGACCTGGAAGCCTATCAAACATTGTGAAGTGCAAGATGTTTCTTACACACCTTTAACAGGAGGTCCCTAAATTGATTAAAAACAAACAAGTTTTTATTTTTTGACACTCTCCAAATATTTTGCCACTCTGGGAAAAAAGAAATCTGTAATTCAGCAGTCACTGAATGCTAGTGCCTCCATGCCAAGACTCATTTGACAGGAATCACTGAACAATAATGGACTTTAAATGCAAAGAATTCTGAGTAAACAAAAAGGTTACGTTAACAGATATTTAATCCAAATATTTTTGCACAAGAAATTACTGTTGTACAATTTAGACCAAACAAAACCTAGAGACAGCTTGAGCTCCGCATGATGAGATCTGTTAGAAATACTAAAAAAACCACCCTACTGCTATTGTTACACTTCTTACTTGACTGAACAGCTTTATATCTTTGTATATTTAATAACCATAAAGCTGCCATTTGTCAGCATAATCTGCTGTTACACCTGGTGTTCAGGTAGCCATGCTATAGAAAGAATTCAGCGTTACTCACACATTTGTGAGAATAACTTTCAAATCATAAGCCAAATATAAAGCAATGTACGTTTTCCTGAAAAACAGTCAAAAGACCATAAAGTGATTTAAATTATGAACAAAAAGGTGTTAGCTCTGTAGCCTATTAATATCTTCAATCAGCAGCCATTTTACAGCGGAGTAATGAAATGAGATTATACAGATCTGTATAATCCATGAAGAGTAAACTGTCATTTAGAAATCATAATGGACTTGAACACGCTTCAAAATTAAAATAGAGAAAACCTATTACCACTTAATGTATTAATTTCTTTTATCCCTGACCTCATGTGAAATCATCAGGAGGGAATCCAAAAGCGGAAACAAATCACTACAGAAAGCTGACCAATAAAAGCAGTGATTGCTTGGGATGCAGAATGATCAAACAAATACAGGTTTCCAGAGCCAAAAAGGATGCAATCGTCATCCATTACTGAAGTATGATCAACTCCTAAGGCAGTGGTATTTAGGCTGCTTCAAATCTATTGTTCCTTCCAAAAAAGGGTCAAACCAATAATTTTCAGAGAACCGCTACCTAGCTATCAAAAAAGCATCACCAAAATACTGGTGAGATCCCCAAAAGTCAAGGCTGAGCCAAAACCAAAAGGTTAGAATTCGATTCACTGTGGGCCTATCACTCAGAATGTTCATGAAGCTTATTTCGAATTTCTATGAAATCACCGAAACAGCTGGAACAATAAATCATGAGTTTTGCTAGCATTCACTGATGAGAGGAAAACACGTAAAGTACTTTGGCCAGTGAGAAACAGAGTTTCTGACACAGAGATCCTGTACAGATTCTGGGACACAGTTCCCCAGATTAAATGTTCAATGCTATTTACAGTGTGGTAATTAAGTGTTGTTATACGAATGCCCTTCTGCCATCACAGATAACCTAGAAAGCAAGCTTTTACTCTCACATTTAAAATAAAAACAGGAAGAAACAGATGAGGCACGGAAGGCATCCTCATCTCAAAGTACAGATGACTGTGGTTCCTGCTGCATCATACGTGTGAGAAGAGAGAAATACAGCAACAGCAAAGATGGACAGAGCTTGGAGCCCAAGTGTAACGCTTGGCTTGGGGGAAGACAGAAACCTGAGCATAAGACTGTTCAAGAAGCACCCCCTAAAGTAAAGCCAAGGATGCAAGGCTCCATTCCGTAGGATGGAAGGAAGAGCAAGGGCAAATTCTCATTAGCCTCTGTATATGAATATTAGAATATCACTGCTTTTCTCTGCCTGAACTAATTCTTGAGAAGGCTTCACTTCCCTTATCCTTTTTTCCACACAGCTTCTCAAAAAAAGAGATAGATATAAAAGCAGAAAAACAGTTCAAAGATTCAGTACTTCCCATAGGCAGGGTGGGGGAAAAAAATGAGAGGGGGGGGAAATAGATGACACCTGGCTACATATTTACTTACACAAACACACTCTGCTCCTGTGATTGACAGTGATGTTGCCACATTGAGACTCTCACACTTCTACCATTTCATGGGAGGTCACTGTTGTGACTATGATACTGAGTCTTGCAGCATGGGAGAAGATGGAACGTACAACAGTGGTTGAAACTTAGATTTTACCTTGGTTTGAAAGTGCAACTGTTACCTTTCACAGGTTACTTATTTTGTCATATTTGCTTTACTTTGGCCTGCTTTGAAAACAACTAGAACAACTATGTTTTGCCTCTCTATTGTGAATTGGTATTAAAGCTAAGCTAATACAACAGCACTATTTCACTACTGCTGCCAATATTTTTGAGAAGCAGCATTTGCAAAAATTACAACTGTGATGAACTTTACCTTAAATGTAAAAATTAGATTTGGGGATTAAAAACAGCACGTAAAAATATGCATCTTTTGGATCCTAGTTAGATCTTGTGATAACTCAGTTCTACAATTGAGATTCAGGAAAAAGAGGAAATGAGGGAAAAATTGAGGTGCACAAAACCCAAATGTTCCATTAGAAAATATAAGATTAATATTAAAGCAAAACAATAAGCCCATATACATTCAATACTGTAATATGCTTGTTCATGAGCAGCCAGTAAGTTTTGGTACAATCCCTTAGTAGGTGTGGGAAGCCTGTTTGGTAAAACTCTCATACCTGATTAAGTTAATGTGATTATTGAAACCTCTGCTGAGGCTTCGGGCAGGCATTTGGTCCAACCAAAGTACAGGCTGGTCAGGGTCAGCTATCCTACAAAGACAAAGGACATTAATATTGGCACACATTTCACTCCATGTAATATTTTTACTATTTTTACTTGACCTTTGTTCATGCACAGAATAATTTTAGGCAAAAGCTAGAATGCAGAGATCACAAAAAAGAACTTTTTATTAAAAAGCATGTAGGATTTTCATTAGGAAAAAACCCAACTCATAAGTATTTGCTGTTGCTGGAGTTTGACATCTTTAGTTTTTGTTAGCCTAAGCTGTAATGTATCCTATGGTCCTTCACAGCTTTGCCTTAACCAGAAAATGCTATTCCCAACTCTTTCCCTCTTTTAAAAAAGAAGAGAAATGGAGTATTTTCAGAAATGCCCTCCTTGTACCTAAACAATCCTTGTCTTTTATCAGAACACTTTTGAGTTACAGAGTGGTAGCGTGTATTCATTGTCTCCTCTGCGACTTCAGCCCTTTAGTTAACTGACACATGCACCATTATTACAACCAACGCAAGGCTTGTTCTCTCTCTTCTTTTACCATTACCTTCGCCACTTCACAGCAATATCAAACATATCTCTCCACTGCATCAGCCTGGTTTTCCCATTCATCCGAACTTTTGAGTTTGCCCAAGTCCGCTGCACAGCTTGCATTACTTCTAGAGTGGCCAATCCCATTGCTGGGGGTGAAGGAGGAGGAGAGAGGGACAAACAACAACAGGAACAAAAAAACCCCAGAAACAATTAGAGCAAAGCACTCAGTTTTGTACAGATAGGAAAACTGAAGCAGGAAAAGTGATGTATTTACAGGAAAAGAATTGCCAATATCAATAAAATCTGGGACATCACGATTCCCAGTTCCCAGTTAAGTCAAGAAAGCGTTGACATAATGATTACTTTAATTTTAAACTTTTGATCTGATTTGAAAGGAACAGAGCATAAAACTTATTTGCAGATAGCAAAGGAATAGCATTAAATTATCACCACATTGTTGTTCCCCCCCCTCCCCCCCGCCTCAAATTTACAGAGCATTTTCAGTATACCTCTATGTATTCTTTTATTTGGGAGAAATCCTGGTGTCTCATACTGCATCATGGAACCCAGATGATCAGCTACGCATATGAGTTCTTGCACATCAGGCTTATAGCTTTCAAAATTCTGAAATAACACATCTCTTACAGAGGAGAAAAACATGCATCAGACATAGCTTGGCAACAAAAGTTCTGAAAGTTGTAACACACATATTTGGTTTAGAAATGTGTGTAAAACATATATCTGTGTGAGAAATACTTAAAAGCAGTGTAAACAATGCTCATTCCTCCTCCCACCCCACTGAACGTATACAGTACATGGCAGTTACACTCAGTATCTCAAATGAAATCCTGATCTGACTGAATTCAATGGTAGGTCTTACTGCTCTCACAACCAGTATTTCACCTTCAGACCTGCTCGTAATAAGTGATACTAAATAAAATTCACAGATTATACATTATCCTTCAATGTTACACTCACCCTGAAGAACTTTAACAAGTAACAAAAGAAAATATATAGAAACCAGAAGCCTTACTCCATAACTTCTCCCTTAATTCTGCAAAAGCTTCTTATGCTAAAAACATGGATTCTATTCAATATACACAACAGCTACAAATTTTTAACTCAGTTTTTTTTACATAAAGTGATGACATGAAAATATATCTAGAAACTAGTTTACAGCAGGAGAAATTGCTATCTTTCCTTTAGCTATATATTTTTGAAGCTTAATCCCCCGCTTTGTTGACTGAAATCACCCTTGTCCTAAAGTACTGGCTATCTAAGTTACTCCAGAGAATATTTTTTCCCAGTGAAACGCAGCCGCCATTAAAAATCTATTAAGTAACTAGGAAATTACACCTATAACAAAATAAAAACTTAACACACAACAAGAAACTGTAATAAGGATGCTACATAACACTACCCTGAGCATCTCAAACTTATAAACTCCTTAACATTAATTGCAAGAAAGAAAGAAATAGAATAGTTAATCAGTAAGGCCATAGAATATGAAACAACGTTATATGAATATTATTGAGTACGTGAGAAAAAGCATCTTAAGTTTCATTCTTCCTCATCTATGAGCTAAACCAACTCTAATCCCTATGACTTTGAAAAGGATTTACATGCTCAGTGGAATTCCACTTTATTATAGCATTAACACTTATGCTGCTATAATGCCTTGAAATATCACTTTACAAAAAAGACCTGAAAAAAACACCTGAAGTAGGCTTTAAAAGAAAAAAAAAAAAAAAAAAAAAAGTACTCACTTTATATGTGGTTGTAACCCTGGCTGTTCTTCATAATTTTCTATAAGAAAAGGAAGATTTTTGGCCCAGTGGTCCTTGAA
>KZ505670.1:1724888-1754325 GCA_002844005.1 Limosa lapponica baueri | reverse complement strand
TTTAATTGACACTGCCTTCAGTGAATATTGCACATTCTGTGTGCTGAAGGAAGCATAAAGACTGAAGAAAAAAAGCACATGATCATGCAATGCTTGCACACCAACCCTACCCGACTTAACCCCGGCTACACAAAAGCCATTTATGTTGTAGCACCATTTATGCTGTAGCACCATTTATGCTGTAGAGCAGTGCTTTCCAAAAATAAAAATGTAAAACAGGAAATAAAAAGCCGACAAGAACCACAAGGTTGGGAAAAGAACTACAATGGGCAGAGGTATTCAGTTGCTGACTATTTTATGCTCTTGTTATACACAAGCTATATGTACTTTTCTCCTTAGTAATTATCTGAAGAGCACCTTTAAAGTAATACCTTTTATTCAACTATAAATTAAATTATTTTATCTTTAATGTAAATTAAAAAAATAAAAACATGACTGATTATCTTACTAAATAAAGATTGGGAGTTTTTTTTAATTATTTAATAGGTAAGAAACTACATGTCCGTATTAAAAATACCCTAAACAGGAAATTAGCTAAATTCTCAGAACTGTAAATCTCTTTGGCAAGAGACTAATTGATATCGGATCTAGCAGTTCTATAAAAGGATACACACTATGCAATGAGATTTTCATAAATTTAAGCACAAATTTAACAATAATCTCAGATGGCAACTAATGAGCATATTAATCAACTGCTCATATGAAACATTTCCATCATTTAAAAATCATCGTAGCATATCTAAAACACATCTTACTGAAAAACACCATTTACCTAACCTTTGAGTCTGGAAGACTCAAAGAGCCACTGGAGACTGAATTAAAAATAAAAAGCAAACGTAGAAATTATTTTTATTGAACGTATCCTGACATGGCCATACTGAATGTAGGAGCTACCAAATACACATACGAGTCTGCAGTTTTGTAAAAAACCTGTAAAATTTAACACACGCATTTTAAAGAACACAATCAGACAGAAAACAGGCTTTAAAACTGTTTCTGAATGCAATTACCTGTAGGCTTGTCCCAGACTTTTGTATGCATCTATGAAGTCTGCTTTCTGTTTCAGAGCTTCTTTGAATGATTCGATGGCTTCCTGCAGAAAGACACCAAAAGAAAAAATTGTCACTTAATTCATTTGTTTAATTTTAGCATCCTCAGTAGTTACTACCCACGGATTTACAGTTATTCGTCAAAATCTTTGGAAGAAACAAACAAGGCATTGATTTATTACAAGATCTATAGAGTGATCATCATCATACAACAAATGAAAAATTGCAACAATCTTTACAATAATGGCAGATTTAGATGGAATTCCTCTGAAATGCTACAGGAAAGAGTGATTCTTTTAGCATTTTAATAGGATTCAGAGATGAAATCCCTTCAAAGTTTGCTTTCAAAGCTCAGTCTGGTCCGTACAGCAAAGCAGTCTCTCCTTACACTCGTTCTTCATTCATAGTACACCTCTTAACTTTGCAGTCCAAAAGACTCCTTCAAATCTGTACTGTCTTTCATTGTTTTATTGTGTTCTGGGTTAGTTGCACAGTCAGCAAACACTCTTTTGAGAGATTACAGAGTAAGTGATCATCTTCACACAATAGCATGTACTGCTGCTGTGAGGAATACAATGTAATAAAAAACAAAACAGCTAAAAATAATCATATGCATATGTTCAAACAAATCTTCAAAGGATCTGATTAAGAGCTCAGGTTTTTAAATTGGACTGGCTACTTAAATTGGCAAATGCCATACTGAGACTTAGAATTAAGGATGGAATAATCAACCACTTCATATTATGAAGGAATGTCTGAAAAGTATCTTGAAGTCTATAGTGCAAGAAATTAAATGCTGTAAGGAAAGAATCATTAGTATCTTCAGTCAATTTAAAGATTCTTATTCAGAAAAACTGTCAAATACATTCTGAGCACTAAAACGTGCACAAAAATATCTATTGAACAAAAATATAAGATAATCACCTACCCTTACCTATAGGCTCATGTCCTCTAGACAAGTTTTAACTCCAAGAAGATTATTCCCAAAAGCAATGATCTAAAAGCAACAATCTCTTTTCACTCAGAAATGAACACTCTCCCACCCTAACCTCAAATCTCAGTTTTCAGCAAGCCCAGTAAAAGCTAACATATGACGTGTAAAGCCTTCTTTTGAGAGGCAGCCTGAACCTGACTGGAAGCTACAGTATTCCTGGGGATGAAAAGCCACTCAGTCACAATCTCTCAGAACTTGAACATTAGAGAGGGAAGAGACTTCCTTTGACAAAAGAAATTGTGGGGAAGGAGGTGGTGGTGTAGAAATGCACATCTGCATATCAGAAAGAACAAAACATCGCTTCTATTTTTCAAATTGAGACATTATTTATCCCTTTATGAGAAGCTGAAAAGTCCTTGACAGTGTAAACACTGCTTACAACTAAAATATCAGTGTTATCAATATTATTCTCATTCTAAATCCCAAACGCAGCACTACACCAGCTACTAGGATGAAAATTAACTCTATTCTAGCCAAAACCAGGACACCTTGTCAGTTATACCCCCACCATCACTTTCTGGGCTCTCTGCTGCCTACACCAAAAATCAGAAATGCAAACAGACTATTACTTGCAAGTAACTCATTTGACTGCAATACGATACAGACAGTAAGTTCAACGACAGCCTGAAGTTCTCACAGCAAACACTGAGAGTCTGGAAAAATTACCAGCTTGGGTACTAAGAAAATGGAGAAGCAGCCTGTTTGCTGGAAAAAATAAAAACAAACAAACAAAAAAAAAAACCACAAACCAACCACCAACAAAAAACCCAAACACCCACAAACATGCAGTAATTGCCTATGAAAGATATTGGGCTGAAACTCAGGAGTTCTGGGCTGTCTCAAGGTTCTGTCAGGATTTCTTCCTAAAACCCCTTATGAACCCCAAGCTGTTAGCAGAGGTTAAAAAAAAAAAAAACAACTTCTAATCTGTTACAATTTAGGAATCACATAGTTGCATCTTCACTTTTCAAACTGAGGATTTCAGACAGCTTGTCTAACTACTCTCCCCTCAGAAAAACTACAGCAGTGTCTCTAAATACTTTACAAGCAAGAAACAGGTGCAATATGACTACCCCTATAACATAGAGAGGCTTTGATTCAGAAAATGGTGAAACATTAAAGAATGGGAAGAACTTTAGAATCTGAGGGAGCGACTATGTTCCCTCAATTTAGATATGGGCATTTCAGAATCAACATATAGCTGTAATACACATGCACAGATGCAGGGCTCTCTGTCAGCAGTTTCCTTGATCATATATGTATATCAACAGCTATGATAGTTCTACTATTTCAAAGAAGTAAATTATGGAAACATTGTAGAACAATACCCTCTATTTGAAGTTATAAATAGCAAAGTATATATAGCTCATTCAAGGAAGAATTTAAAATTATTTTCTTCTTCACCCCTTTCCCCTTCACAAAGCCTAGGGAGTCACCATTCCATGGGAAGACATTCTGAATATAACAATACAGATATTAGCAGAGGTGCCAAATACAAATATCTTTCAAAGCACTCCATAAACACATCAGTTATCATTGATTTACCAAGATGCAGCAAGATCAGTAGTATTTATATGTCATACCATTAAGTATTACAGCCAGTAATGGCACCTTCTAATTTCGCTTGCACTCTTTTGCCTTAAAAAAAAATCTTCCTTATGTGAAACTATGGATATCAACACCTATGATATTTCTACTATTTTATAGAAGTAACTTCAAATAGAGGCTATTGCTCTACATGAACTATTATTTAACATAACTTTACCTTCAGAAGTCCTCTGTGAAAAAAGGTTAAGCCTTTATAAAGCATAGCTATAGGCTGATTTTTGTTCAGTTCCAATGAGCGCTGAAAATCTTCGTGGGCTGTTGCGTAATCCTGCGATAAAGTAGATTTTAGATGACAGGGGAAACACCGTACAAATAAAGAGGAATGCAGGCTTTTATCTTCATAAAACTAAACTACAGAATTTTAATATATGAAGTCAGTCTCAGGGCTAAGTGGCAACGATTGTCAACTGCCAGGCAGAATATCAAAAAATAAGGAATGCACACTATGCTTCCAACTTTTACAGCAAGTGCTATATAAAACATAGTAAATTAAGTGGAAAAATAGCTGGAAACAGAGTGAAATCGGAAGAATAAAGAAGGAAATCACCTATTTAGTATTCATACAATCTTTGAAGATGAATTTACTTGTTTTACAATAAAGAGTAAGAACAACACACAGAGATTACATAGCAAAACAGGATGTTAGAATTTTTGTAGGGTTTTGTTGTTTGCTGTCGTGTGGTGTGTGGGGTTTTTTAAGTATATAGGGCAGTTACTGCCTTGGCCATAACTGTTTTCCTTTTTAGACTGGCATTTAATCATAATACTTAAATGCAGCTGTAGGTTATAAATCAAGTCAAATTCTTTATCCATATCCTACTCCTCAAACACACAAAACAATGAGATGTGCTTCCAAGGTACTTCCCCTCCAACTCTCTGCATTAAGTAGATAGGCAGATGAAATACTTGAAGAATACCTCTGAACTGTCAGAAAGTCAACTACAGGAAAATAAAGACTTTTGTTGTTGCTTTGGTTTTTAATTTAAATAGTAAAGAAGCTCTTGAACAGAAGTAACAACTGGCACAAGCAATGACAAAACAATCAACAACATCCACACAAAGAAAACCAAACCGAATCCCTAAAATCCACTGACCTCAGATATGAAGTAAAGGGTACCTCTGTGCCTGTAGAGCCGTGCTGATGGTTGTAGCTGAATAGCTTTGGTGAGATCAGACAATGCTTCACTGATTCGTCCTAGTGGGGACAATATCTAAGAGTATAAAACAAAAACACAGTTTAGAGTCAACAGGTGGAATACATTTGTTTTACAAATGTGAAGATTATACTTTTTCATGCTCAGCTGTGACAGAGTGACTGTATTGGCTAGAACAGGCTGGAATGTTCTACTATAAGTTTCAGTACTTACTGCTTTTAAACCCTTATCAGAGGCAAAAATCTGAAAGCATTTTTCTCCAAAAAGTATCAGTATACATGAATACCAATAACATTTGCAGAACCTCGTATTCCAAATAAAAACAAGTCAGCCAAAGTAAAATACTCTATTTCAAGTTACTTCAACGCATTCAATTGAACATGTAACTAAAGTATTCTCATAAACCTTTTTATTTTGACAAAATATTCTCCCCAACAGTCTATTTCCCAATTATTTGAATGCCTTTCACATTTTTAAATCAAAATTATTAATAAATCATTAAAACATGAAAATCGTTAATTACAACTTCGTATTATGGCAGTTATTATTTAGTATGCTGACTAATAAATACTTATGTTTTTTGATTTGTCTGCAAAGCTGCTTCTTGAAATATATTTTCTGTAATTTAATTGGCAAAACAAAACATGATTTTCAAAATGAAAAGTATTGTGTATCTGAATGATATTTAATTTACATGCATGAATATAAAACCAAAACATCTGATTAAGAAGTTTGGCATTCTACCAGCTAGTCCCAACAATAAATCTGCTAAGGTGACACTAAGCGCAAACAGTAAGGTCCAGGTGATATTTTGATTCACTATATTAAAAAACCCAACCAAAACACACATGATCTTGCTATATAGAATGTCAAAAAACTAAACACTTAGACACAATATATGCTATTCTATTGGCTCTAACAACTCCATATGGTATGTGTTTCATTTTAAAAATAATCATTCCACAAAGTACACTGTTTGAGAGCAAATATATATACTTTAAAAGAAAGGAAGAATGTTCACAGAAAAACAGAGATAAGAGCTTTAGTCATTAAATCGTGAAAAAATACTTGAAAACACTGTATAATTGCAACTTCTTCAAAAATCTAAAGAGTGATAAAAATTGCTCACTTCTGCTCGCTGTTCAAATACTTCAGGATGATCTGGTTCTAGACTAATCACCCTACTGAGCTCAAACAGAGCAAGTTCAGCATTTTTCATGTCCTGAAAAGGAGAAAAATAAACAAGGTAAACAACTGTGCATACTCACAGTAATATACTCCAAAGACAACTAGATTTGCTAAGTTTCTGAAAGTGTACCAGTTTACATTAAAAGCCCTTCACACCTTTGCTAGTAACATTAAGTTGCAGTATTCTACAAATTGCTGAAAAAAACCCCACCCACCCATCTGCTATAAACAAAAAAAATAAACTTCACTTGTACACATCACCTTTGTGCTGTACCTCTAATAATTTATTAATATAGCTGTGTGAATAAACATTAAGTTTATGGCTCCATAGGTACCATTCTTGGCAGCAAAGCTGGCTCAAGCTCTCACATGAACTCCACCACAGATACACACACTCACCCATTGGTGTTTTCATCACTATTGTCTGCAACTTGATCCAAGTAGTACTGGTAAAAGGGTTGATATCGTCAGCATCTTGCCTATCTAAATTTTTATATTGTCCTCAATAAATTGTAGGATGGAAGCAGTTACTTAATTGAAAAAAAATCCAAATTGGTTATATAGCGAGTTCTCCATCAGATTTCATTGATCTTTTTCTTCTTTTTCAAGGCAAAGAAATTTTGCATATGCTTAACATCATCTTTGCGTCTTGAAAGCGTCACTCACAGAAACTTTTATAAAGTGAAGCTGTCTCAACATCTAGCTGAATTGAGAAAACAAACTCATCTTGGTGTTAAAAACAGGCAAATCCAAGGGACTTCAGGCTCCTGTCAGCACCATTAAAGAATTAAATATTTTGCTCAAAGAAAATTTTCAGGGAGTTATTTAACTAGTCTTCTAGAATTCCAGCAACCAGTCAATCACAACTCAACAGGCCACAAATGTAAACTATAAGGACCATAGTCTACTTCTAAATTTATTTTTGCTCAGGGAATTGCTTGAGCAGTCAAATGTAACAAATATAAGTAAATAAATGAGCTAAAGCAATTGAACTTTGAATTGTTTTGAACAAATTTAAAGCAACATGACATCACATGTATACCACCTTATTTCCACAGTCCCACAAAGCAAATGTACCCATGGCTTGAGCAGCATGATCCGCTAGATCCCCTTATGTTATGGAGCAGCTACCAGCGGATGGACACACCACCACAGTAGAACAGCACAGACTTTGAGATGTACCTGTCAAGTTCTAATCAGTCTAGCTCCTCCTGTTATGGGCTTTATTATAGTTTGGATTCAAATAATTCAGTCAGATAATAATTTAAATAATTATCTACTCACATGTAGTCCTTTTTTTCCGTATGCTATCCCACGTCCATAAATTGCACTAACAAGCTCTGGTTCTTCCTGTTCAGATTAAAAATGAATACAACCATCAGTTGTTTGGTTTCATACTTTCATACGCTCACAACTTGCAGTTCAATTTACTGGAATTGTTCTAGAGTATTTGTCCGGAAAATGAGCTAAACAGAGTGCAGTGTCAGTGACCAGAAGCTATGTACACATTGGTATAGCCTATTGTCCAAACTTCATTACTTGTAACCTTATTGGTAATTATATGACTTCTTTTGTTTATTGTCACTGAAGTGATAATAAAAAAACCCCACACAATTCAGCCAGTCAAATCTTGGTTTGTTCCTAATTTAAATTTAAGACTTAAAATTAGGAAGCAGGAAATTGTGACATCCTGGTGAAATTTGTATTCAGGCAGCAACTAAAACGAGAGGTATTCTACCTAAACAGTTCTGCAAAACGCAAACGAACCTTCCTTGGGCCAGATTTAACTCCCTGTGTAAGAAGCAGCTTACGTAGCAAATCTACTTCTTGTTCAATGTTATTTACTCCAGCCATGGTTTCCCACCCAAATTTGAAAAACTACAGCAGCAAAACCAGTTTTCTTGGCACAACAATGCCTACGCAGTCAGTTTCCCTGCAAAGCAGTCAGGAATCACCTATCTTCACAGCTGCAACAAAATCCAGCTGTGCTACAAAAGTTTGTAGCACAGACCTGGTCTCATTTAACTGGGACAACTGCCAAGAAATAAATTCTTTCATTACCAAAACTGCAGATATGTGGCACACCAATGCTGGCAGCTGGCCAGACTTGAGCTGATTCCAAGTGTACACTTGCCAACATCAACTTCAGGTAACTTCCCTTCTTTTAATACAGTGGCTAAGCAAGGCTGGTTTGTTCTGTTAAATGTTTTAATACTCACTATAAATGTATTTTAAATTCCCTTACAGAAGACAAGAGTGAACAATCACAACCACTTTAGAGCCTTTCAGGCATACAACAAGCACAATATTAATTTCAACTGAGATGTGTGCATTGTAAAGGTATTCTGTTATATACACACTTCTCAAACAGATTCACTATATCTTGCCTGTCTTCACTTGTATTAAGTTTCCTTCTAAATAAAGAGAAGGAAGGAAACATGTTAAGTCCGGTGGTTTTTGAAGCAGGATTTCTCATTAGGGGGAAAAAAAAAAACACAAACAAAACATTCCTCACGTTAAAAACAAATCAAAGACAGATATCAGCAAACATCGAGAAGAACTCAAACAAAAAAAACCAACAAAAAACATTCTGGTCCTCTGATAAAGTCCCTGGAAAAATTCTATTAAATTGCCACGTTTTCACTCAATTTAAGTATGAACCATAAGTCATATAAGTTAAAAAAGATACATGCTAGTATTTGCAGTATAACTTTTGGCTTGCATTTGTATACCACAACCAATCTAGATCAACAAGCAGGTCCATGCTTCTGGCAGTCCCAGGTTCTTAGCCATAAAAATACAGTATTTTGAAATCAACTTTAGTCGAAGCTTTTAAATTGTTGGGGTTGGTTTTAAAAGTGGCTACCTTCTACTTCATAGAAGAAGATTCTGAATTCTTTACCTTGGTCAGAAAATAAAAAATCTTGAAGTATTAGTTACGTTTTATTTATATATTAAACTCATCAAATGCTTACCACTGAAGAAGGAGGATAAACCCAGCATACAAAATTATTTATCATCACGAAAGCGATGTGGTACTTATCACTAGAAATAAGTGATCTCTGGGGTTTTTTTCTGATGTTACTGGCAACATGTTAACTGTCGTTTAAAAAAAATCCACATTAAAATATCTCAGCCTACACATTAAGAGAGGGCAATTAAAGGAATTTCACTTTTGCACAGGTCAGGTTTCTGAAGATGAAGTGCTGTAAGAAGTTTATTCCTTCAGGTGAGAAAGATACTCAACAAATCAACAAATAATAGAATAATTACTCTCATTTTAAAATCTTTAATTGAGTCTTTGTTTTAAGCAAAACCATATGTTGCAATGGATAATTTCATAAAGTGATTTTTAGGGGTCCAAACAGAAAACTTACCTGCAGCATTGTTGAAAAATGTCGTATGGCTTCATCATACAAGCCGTTGCCAATCAACACGTAAGCAATTGCTAACAAAAAATTACAAATGTAAATAAAACAGAAGTAAAATATATTACAAAAATGAAATGTTTTTTAATTTGATTGTATTTAATCTAAGTTCCTACATTGCACTGAAGATTTAAGTAGTCAAATATTTCTGAACTACTACTGAAATGACTTCCTTCAACCACTACTTATCATTTGTTAATTATTCAATCCATACTGTGCTCATCAGAATTGGGTTTGGGTCTTCTGCTTTGTTTGGGGTTTTTTTCTCTCCTTTTTGCAAGTTGTTCAGGAAAGGGTCCATGTTTGCTTCTAAAGTGCTTAGGACCAGGAAAGGTACCATAATCCCATTTAGCAGCCCTAGGTGTTTTCTCAATTATAAGTGAGCCTGGCTAACACTGGCTAACTTTTTTTGACACTTCCACTACAGAACATCTGATTCTACTTCTTTATATACATTTCACTAAACTTTATTAGCTTACAATAAGTTTTTCCTTCATTTGTCTTATCTAGACAAACTACAACTAAAACGGTTGCTTTGCTTATAAAAATTAGAATGAAAAACTACAGGATCTTTACCCATGTTAAAATTATGAAAAGTTTTAAAATTCTTGCATATCCCCCCACTTTGGAGCAGAAGCCAAGTGCTTGAAAAAGAAACAGAATGCTGTTTTAGAAACACGTTCCTGTAATCTCCACAAGACATAAAAATACAGTCAAGTCACAAGACTGGAAAGCTGTGGTTATGCTTGCATGACTGAAGTTCAGTTCTGACAGCTAAATATCTCAAGACTGTTTCATTTCACATGTTTTAATCTCTCACAGTTCTTAACTCTGGACTAAGCTCTGCCTACACTGCCCACAAAAACCAAGTATCTTGCAGACCAGAGCTATGAAAGTTAAAGTACAACTTTTCCCCAGACAGTTTGCACGAACAGCTGACAGTGAAATGAACTAAGAGTGGGCGTTCAGCTTTCCCCCATACTTCCAATGAGTTTTAGCAGTCATGCAAACAGAATGGAAGAGGCGCCTATTGGCTTAATTATTTACTCAAAGATGAGAAGAGACAAATAAGCCAGTTAGAACAAAGGTATTTTTAATAGGACACAGACTTTCACGCAGGCAGAGCTACATTGTTTTGGCAGTGTTGCTAAGCACTGTTCATTAAAGGCAGAAAAAAGTTAAATGAAAAAGAAGTAAGAAATATATTTAATCCAGAGCTTGCCTCATTCTTGGAACATTTGTATTATGCAGAAGGAAGTACTTGTGTACAATATAAGTTGTTTCCTCAATACATAAAAAGCTTCAGTTGGTACAGATGCATAGCATTGCCAAAAAAGGAAAGCAAATTGGCCGAGTGAAGGACAGGTTAAAGAGCTCTTGAATTTTCCTCATTTCGTTCTCCTCCAAGACTACACAGTTCTTAGTATCATCTTTATGGTTCCAATCCCAGAACACAGAACAGTTGGCACATAAAATAAACTCAACTCAACCACGCCTGCATTAAATAAAAAGGGAAGGAAGCAAGATAAGGAAGACTCATTGTCCTGCTGATAAGTTTATTTTGTTTATCTAAGACTCTTGGCAAAATACAGGAAGTTGTAGATTATGTCTGTAAAACTATGACAAGTGATGGGCAGCTAGTAGCTGACACAGCATCAGCTTCTTTTGAAATTTTATCTCTTTAAATATGCTTTTCATCTTTAATTAAATACTACAAAAATACAAGTAAGTACTTTATTATGAAAAATCTAAGGGTTAACAATGGTCCATTATGCCAAGTATTTGGGTACCAACACTGCTTCAGAATGCCCTATACATTTCACACTGCTTTTCGTCAGGACAGCTAAAAGTAACATGCCCAAAAAGGACCCAGGCTCCTCACACCATGACATACTTGAAATAAAGTGGGTAGGTAGGTGCCAGCCTACAGGCCAAAAATGAGGATAGGAACCTTCTGGCATAGTCTTCCAAGTCTACAGAGCAGAAACTAAAAGCTTTAAATATTTTCCACTGGATAGAAGCTCAGTATTCCCTACAGGATTCTATGAACAAAATTAAGTATGCTAGAAATATGAAAAAAAATTGTCCCAAAATTTTTCTGGGTAAGTCTAAGAAGGTAGAAATCATGTCAATAAAAAAATTACTCAACTGTTTTAATTACATTAGACATCTTATGAGGAAAGTCTCACTTTGCCCTTATATAACCGACTCTCTGCTGCCTTTCTTGACATACATCCTCAACAATCGCTTTGCCGCCTCATAATACCTCTGCTTCCTATAGAGGACACCAGTATGGAGAAGCAGTGTGAGTAACTCCTTCCTTCAAGTCCTTTGAAAAAAGTATTTCCAGTTGGTTTATTTGAAATGCATCAATTTTCTGTGCTGTGTGCTTTAAATAAACATCAAGTAGCAGCCTGTATAAGGACATAATTCCGAAAGTCCTCCTGCTGCCTGTAAGTGTTGATGGGAAGAGTATGTGGGGAGGGGAAGACAGATAAAACAACTATGCTTGATAGAAAGCACATTCCATTCAGTCATCAATGACAGAAAAAGGGAAGCAGGAAGTACCTGAGACTGTTTAACAGGACTTAATCAATATGCGTTTTGAACACGTGCTTAAGCAGACACAGTGAAGAATTCTAGTGAGTGAAGCAAAAAAGATTTTTAGAAATAGGGATATATATTATGTAAGACCAGGGAAAACTCACTGTATTTTCAGGCTTGTTAGGATCACTTTAAAATTAGTATATCACTAAGGAATAATCAGTTTAGTTTCAAAGCATTCAATGCTAATAATTAGTATGCAATTCACCTGCACAAACCTTATAAAACATCTTACCCAATTCTTCATTTGTGTTGTCATTATCAGTAGCAAATGGAAATCGTTTTTGCTCTGCCAGTAACTTCGCTTGACTCTGTAAAACATGTTTAATTGTTCAGCAAACAACAGTAAATAATTAAATAGAAAACCTGTCTTGAATCCTTAAGAGAATGCCTTAAATCAAAAAGTTAAGACTAATGCACTTGCTTTGAAGTAATCAAAACCAAACTCATTCCTAGTCTTCCACAGACAGAAAAATTGCTGTTCAGTTAAGTCCTGATGTTACCTTCTCTAACATAAGGCTAACCAAACCTCCCAGGTGAAATGACATTGTCAGCATTTTACCAGTGGCTGATGTTTCTACATTACATTTGCTTAACATGAAGTTTTGGAAGGCTTTCTTCATAGAAAGACTACACGCTACTTCAAAGGAAAGTTTATACTCTTTATCCCAACTAATTATTCCTTTTGCTTTCCTTTTCCTGCAAAGGAAAGGGTACTACAGAAGAGTAAAACACTGAAAATAAAACGCTCAAAAGAGTATCACTCCAGCAATAAACACAAGTTTAACTCAACAGCGCCATTTGAAAGTAAAAAGTATTTTAACAGTAACTTTCTATCAGTTATAGAATTTGTTCACCCAACTGCAGCCTCATCTAAGATTTCTATTCCCCAAATAATGCGCCTACAGAAAAAAAATACTGCCAAAGACAACCCCTCAGAAATACAGAAATATTCTGTTCATTTTCACAAGTATTTTCCATAGACAACTGTAAGCCTACCAAAGCAGTTTATGTCAGAAATATACAAAACACTCATTTAATGAATAGGTCTTCCAAACTGTTTTAGGAAGCAAGAAGGGGACAAAATAACTTCTCTGACTGCTCAGTTCTCTTCTTTTTCTTCAGCTAAACAGCACATATGTACATCTTTAACTTCAGAGAAGACAGTTAAATACCTTAAACTTCAGCGAATATATTTAACTCATTTTCTCTACTAAGAGGACTGCACTTTGTCCTCCTCCCTTCCACTTTTTTGGCTCGTTCAACCAAAAGTAGCCTCATTACTTGTGTCCGTGACACAGATATTTTAATGATCTACAAAGCATAAAAGTAACTGGCCAAATCCCATTGCAGTTTCTGCCCTGTTCATCTAATAATCTTGGGAATGAGAAGAAAGTTTGGTCTGCTTTAAAAACTTGAGTATTTTGGAGGGTACAAATGATTAACAAGTCAGATTTTACAAGCCTTGTTTTTACTAAAATTAGAGATCATGCATGAGCTCTACATTATACTATAATGTTCTGAGAATTATTATTCCACCTACTGCTGCACCTACAGTAACAGAATGGAAAAGTTATTTTCCTCATAGAAAGAAGTCATTAAAAACAGCACAAGAATGAGGAGGGTTCAACAGGCATACAGATGAGAAAACTAAATCTCCATTGCCGACCGTGTATATTTACGTATTACACACCTCCAAACACAACCTTTTTATATCATCACTGCCCTTCAGGTAATTTCCAGAAAACCTACTTCAGAAAGTGATCTTCAATATTTAACTCTGCAAAATGCTATTCTTCTATAGTTGTCCTAACATTAGGAAAAAAAAAAAAAACCACTTTTACTAAAGTACAACCTCTTCCTTGGTGGATTTACAAAAAGGCCTACGCTTCTTTGTCTGTGGAAAAAAGATATGATATAGCAAGATTCCACACTGGGTACTGCAGAATAAGCTACAACCAAAATAATCTGGCATTACATTAATATCTTATGTATTACAAAGCTGCACATGACCCTCAGCAAGAGAAGTACCACACAGTTTCCCCCACCCTCATCCACCTCATCTGTTTTATCACAGAATAACAGAATAGTGTTTGGTTCTTGGGGTTGAGGAGGAAGGGGATTCATACTTCTTCAACAAATTCTGAATACAGTTACAAGTTAGACATCCTGCAGCTCTACATGCAAAAATTGCAAGTAATTCTGCCTTCAAGAAATCAGAGAATTTTCATCACAGCACCAGCTCCCAATACGTTGAATTGTTGCTCTCTTCAAAACAATTGGGGTTTTTTGAAACAGAGAAATTTCTAACAAACCAATATGCATTTCACTGCCTTAGAAAGAATTGCTGGTACAGCTAGAGTAGACTAGACAGAAGATCTGAACTATATCTGATGAAGTAAGGTTTATAGAGAATGTTCAAGTTAAATAATTGGCTTGGTGAATTTGCAGTAGAGTAGTTTTATTTCCAAATGGTACCTTTGGAGAAGAATTCTATTCAAATTAGAATATAGTTTCCATGCTCCCTCACAGTCTATAATTCCTACAAACTTGCCAAGGCTTCTTTGTATATTCACATGGGATATACCAAGAGATACTCTTCTTTCATTAGAATATTCACTAAATGTAATACAGACATGCTATGTGGAGAAATACGCTCTGAAGCTTCTAACTCTATAATCTGTGCACAATGTTATTTCTGTAGCGACTGCAAGTCATCACTCCTACTTTTACATGCATTTTGTGGTAAACCTCCTTAGGTAGTTAATCTGGGTAAAAACTAAGGCACCTTTCCCTTTTTCAGCCATAGCCCCTACACCTCTAAAAATAAAAAATTATTGGTAGACTAATCCGAGTAAAGGTTAACCTTCAGTGGAAACATCAGCTTCAATTAGTTGAAACTGCTGAGAACCCTAGAGGCTCATGATGGAGTACTAGGACATCATACTTCTATGAGCAACTTAAGTTCACTCATACTTAAGCCTTTTGGGAACCTATGCCTACTGATTACTAGATTCTATTTGTAGTTATTTGCCTGAGCTTCATTCTAACCGGTTATGCAGCTAAAGTCATCAGTGACTTCAACAATCTATTAAAATTGTTTTGTACGTTATATTCTTGATAGCATACCAAAATTTTTTCTGTGTTGAGAGAAAGCACAGATTCACAAGACGAAGACCCTCCTATGTCACAATCCGATTCATGGAAGTGCAAAAACGATGAATCTGGGGGAAAAGAGAGAAAATAGCTTTAGGAACTCAAAGAGTTACATGTGTGTTCTCTTATCACATCTCATATTTCCTCATGTTCATCCGAACAGCTTCTCCATTGGGCACTCCACAGGGCAGAACTTCCATGAAGTGCTTTCTGCACACAGCACTACATACACACAGCCAGGGAAGCAATAGCTGACATGACTGCTTTTATATAATTAGTTTTATTACTACATCCACTAATGCTTTTGGTTAAAAATACATGGCGGGGAGGAGAGAGAGAAGGGGGCTGAAGGAAGGAGGGATAAAAAGTCAGGCACCTGGAAGCAAATGAGAAAAATTTGGGGTTGCAAATCCCCATTTGGCATTATGATTCTGTTCTCTGGCCCAAGAAATTAAAAACCAAATTATGACTCCAATCCCAAGAGAGGACAAGAAATGGAATGGACCATACAGCAGCTGCTGGAAGTTCAGGAAACAGAAGTATGAAGACTGTAAAAAGCAGATAGAATAGTAAACCATAACTGACTGAACATATACAAAGGTCCTCACAGGTATATTACTAAGGAGTCCATTACAAAAAGTATAAGATTGATTCAAACCTATGAAAAGTCAAACACAGCTTGTTGGTACAGCAAAGAAAAAGTTTAAAAAAGGAAACAAGTAACAACAGCAATCAACAAAACCCTCCAGATTGATAGACTACAGAAGCTACTACTTCACCTACATAGTGCTTTAACTACTATCGCAACAGAATTTTTAGCTTTTAAATCTTCAGATCATGAAATGGTTTGGGTTGGAAGGGACCTTAAAGATCACCGAGTTCCAACCCCCCTGCCATGAGCAGGGACACCTCCCACTAGACCAGGTTGCTCAAAGCCCCATCCAGCCAGATCTTAAAGCTCCTATTAACTTGAAATATTTCAAGCGCAAACAAGAAAAAACAAATAAACAATATTATCTCTTCGATCCATGTCACAAATACCAAATTTTATCATCTCCCCTAATGTTTGTAAATATAAGCTTGATGTTAAATTTGAAAGACTAGGTGGCAGCATGTGTTTCTAATTCACTGTTATAGGCAGTGCTGTTCTTATATTTTGATTACATAGGGTTGCAGTTAGTTAACTCCCCATTTCTCACAAGTACAGTGCTAAAAGAGAAAAAGGAAGTCTTCTTAGAAAGAGAAATCAAAGTAGTATCTAAAATCATTCCCTGTAAATAGAAACTTGGAACTAAGTTGAACCATAAACGATAACTGGTGGGAGAAGTTTTAAAACAGAAGCAAGAGTGGTGAAAAGCAGAAGGTCAAAGTTTAAAGTCAAGAAGTCCAGTAAGAACAGTGGCTCACCACCCATGGTTTCCAGAAAACACATTGCCAGTAAGTTGTTTCAACACTGCCCTTTGTTCTTCACATTGGACAAACCCTCCTGTGCTATGGCAGCATTATTAACACAGTACTTGTTCTGTGTTGGTGCTCATAATTCAATGACCATTAAGAGCCATCGCTGTGGACTCACTGAGCAACTTTTGCTTCACAGACAAAACAAAAAGGTGCAGGAACAGTCTACCTCCAGAATAATTTTCTGCATAACAGCAAAAATTTAGTGAAGGAATTTTTTAAGAAGGTGGCGGGGAATAAGAACAGCCTATCTATTACAAGGGGGGAAGGACCCTTCAAATATTTCAATTCTTGGGGCAACAAACTGTTTTACTCATAGGGAAGAATGGATCTGCCTTTCTCTGCAAGATAGATACAGTCAAACCTGTACCACACTGCCTCACTGACCACTTCATGAACAAATAGAAACACCAAACAGAGAAATTACCCTGGACCTTATCGTAGACTGTTTGAGACAAAAAGATTCCCAGCTTCTGGGAAAGTTGTACTAAAATAAAGACTGAGAGCCTAAGGTAATTTTCAACTGGAAATTTATTTAGCCACAGGATTTAAATGGCAAGGAGTGAATTGGTATACAGCTATTTTGTGGTAAGTATGCTGTTCTGTAATTAAGGGCTACCCTATTATCAGTGCATGCAAAGTACCTGAGGCACCTGATGATTTAAGCAGAATTCCTTCTATCAATCCTATTGCACTGGCCTCTTTAAAAGAACACCCACCATTAAATCAAAATCTAATCTTCCAAATACACCTCTGAAGGAGTATCCCGAGTCAATCATTCATGTCCTAGTAACAGAAGAGATGTAATCAAATGCTTTGCCATTTATTAACCTATATGGTATATAGATTTTATCTTAACACTGGGTGAAAGTCTTTTTGGTTTTATGTTTAAGCTTGAATGATTTGGAGCAATGGTCACCTGAGATAACTTTCATGATCTGATTTAGTGTTCACGTACTATGGCTCTCAACCACTGCAGCCCCCCCCCCAAAAAAAAAGCAGCTGATGTAAAATACCTACTTAACACTGCTGATATAGATAAAAACTAACCAAATAACACACACAGAGCACACACACAGAGGGGGAAAAAAAAAAAGCAGATGCAGGAAACTCATAACAAGTTATTTCTAGAAAGTTTGTACATGTTAGTGGATTATACTAACTGTATATTGTCTTTAGTGAGGACAGCAATTGTTGATATGAGCACAGACTTTACGAAATAAGGAGGGGAAAAAAAAAAAAACCTACCGACAGCTAAGCAGTCATGACACAGCAACGGTTATTCTCATATAAATAATTGAGCGTCTATACTGCATTGAATTGATAAAACCTTTTTCTTCATCTATATTACATGTACATTGTGATCGAGGCTGGCATTTTTGTATAGCACACTCACACTATGCTCATGATCCCGATGCAACAGATACTTAAGCACATAAAAATAGTTTTAACTGTGCCTGTATTACAAGCCATCAATTAACTTGAAAAAGACCAGAAGATCTGCTACCTGAACTTGGTGCTCATAAAGAAGAGCATCCAATTCACCAGCAAAATATTGTAACTGTAGCCAAAAAGGAATCAAGACATATTCAACTTGATAACATAGAATTATGGAATGGTTTATGTTGGAAGGGACTTTAAAGACCATCTAGTTCCAAGCTCCTTGCCATGGGCAGGGACACCTCCCACTAGACCAGGTTACTCAATGCCCCATCCAGCCTGGTCTTGAACACTTCCAGGGATGGGGCATCCACAACTTCCCTGGGCAACCTGTTCCAGTGTCTCACCACCCTCATAGTGGAAAATTTCTTCCAGATATCTAATCTAAATCTACCCTCTTCCAGTTGGACGCCATTACCCTTTGTCCTATCACTACATGCCCTTGTAAAAAGTTCCTCTCCAGCTTTCCTGAAGGCCCCCTTTAGGTACTGGAAAGTTGCTATAAGGTCTCCCCAGAGCCTTCTCTTCTCCAGGCTGAACAACTCCAACTGTCTCAGCCTGTCTTCAAAGGAGAGGTGCACTAGCCCTCTGATCACTTTTGTGACCCTCCTCTGGGCCTGCTCCATCAGGTCCATGTCCTTCTTATGTTGAGGGCCCCAGAGCACAAAGTGCTGGCTTGTCTGTCTACTACTGAGTGCAAGGATTAAAAAGCACATGGCATCCAGCAGCTAGACTGGCCAGATTGGCAAGTGGGACAAGAAGAATCCTCCTGCTTGATAGTACAGGCCTGACAGTTCACCCACTCGAGGGGCGAGAGCTTGTCCCCGGCTCAGCGCCACCGCAGCAGTCCCTGCCCCGCACAGCACGACGGCACAAGGCTATACACGGCGGGCGCGGCTCACACACACCAGACGCCTCGGTGTGAGTCAGCCGAACAGCAGCAAGGCCTGCAGCCCAGCCGCCGGCACCCCGCACCGGGCCAGGCCGGGACGGGCCGGCGTCCCCTCTGCCAACCCCCGGCGCCTCAGCGGGCGGCAAGGCCCTCCCGCCTTCCCCTCTCTCGCTGTCCTCCGCAGGGGCGAGGGGAAGCGGCGCCCACCCCCGGCCTCGGGGCTCCGCGGTGCCGCCGGGCGAACGGCCCCACCGCGAGGCTGGGGGCCATCACCGTGGCAGCATCCCCCGACTCACCGCTCTCGGCCGAGTACTGCTCGGCCCACTCCCCCGCCGAGGCGCAGCCCCCCGCCGGGCCTTGGCGCTGCTTCAGCAGGGACAAGGTCGGGTACTGCTCGGTAAGGGCCAGCGCGGCCCGGGCCAGGGCCAGCGCGGCCAACAGCACCCACGACCCCCTCACAGCTCCGCAGCCTCCGGCAGGTGCCATCTTTCCAGGGCGCATGTGCATCGCTGCCGCCTGGGCCGGGGACGCAGGACGCCCCACGGGACGCGCGGGGGTGGGGGCGCCGCCGCGCTGCCTTCTGGGACAAAGAGTTCTGCGCTGCGCATACCACCCCGGCTGCGGCGAGAAGGAAAACCACAACTCCCAGGACA
The DNA here is from genome assembly GCA_002844005.1 of Limosa lapponica baueri. NCBI lineage: Eukaryota > Metazoa > Chordata > Aves > Charadriiformes > Scolopacidae > Limosa > Limosa lapponica. Next base: position 1,734,701 of record KZ505670.1, on the reverse strand, counting down.
CACCGCGGCGTGGCCCCGTCCCCGAAGGCGGAAGCGAGGCGGGTTGAAGCCCTGACAGGTCGGGGCGTGCTCTCGCGTGCCATGGCGGCGCTCGGCGCCTACCGCTGCATCGAGTGCAACCGGGAGGCGGCGGAGCTGTACAGGGACTACCAGCGCGGGGTGCTCCGCATCTCCATCTGCGTGAGTCGCGGCGGCGGGGCCGAGCAGTGGGCGAGGTTGGCCGGAGGGGAGGGTAAGCGGCAGGCTTAGACGTCAGCAGGCGGCGGCACGTGGCGGCGTTCCCTCCCTTCTGCGCCCCGCCCGGGGCCCGGGTGTCGGTTGGCCGTTCGCCCGTTGGCCGTCCTTCCCGCCGCCATCGCCCCCGGTTCCCCGAGGGCAGCAGCCTGGCAGCGCTCTCCCGGCTGGCCTAGATGCGGCTCTGAACGGGGCCCTGTGGCAACGGGCCTGTCCCTGCGCTCTCTGTCCTTCCCTCGCTGAAAGGCAGATCCGGGCCTGGCGCCGTCCTCGGGCAACTTCAGGGCAGTTGGGAAACAGTCGGATCCAAATCATAAAATCGTCACAGAATGGTTTGGGTTGGAAGGGACCTTAAAGATCACCGAGTTCCAACGCCCCTGCCATGGGCAGGGACACCTCCCACTAGACCAGGTTGCTCAAAGCCCCATCCAGGCTGGTCTTGAACACGTCCAGGGATGGGGCATCCACAGCTTCCCTGGGCAACCTGTTCCAGTGCCTCACCGCCCTCATAGTGAAGAATTCTTTCTGGTATCTGTGTGTCAGGTTATGGCTGATGATTATTCGATTCCAGAGGAGGGCCATGAAGATGATCAGAGGGCTGGAGCACCTCTCCTATGAAGACAGGCTCAGAGAGTTGGGGTTGTTCAGCCTGAGAAGAGAAGGCTCCTGGGAGGCCTTATTGTGGCCTTCCAGTACCTAACAGGAGCCTATAGAAAAGCTGGAGAGTGACTTTTTACAGGGCATGTAGTGATCGGACAAGGGGTAATGGCTTCAAACTGGAAGAGGGTAGATTTAGATTAGATATCAAGAAATTAGTCTCATCCATACTAAACCATTCTATGATTCTACATCTTGATTTTAAAATCTTTGATTTTATCTGTGATTGTGTTTCACAACATCCTTTCTGCGCCTTATAAAATTCAGAAACCTTGTGCTTGAACTAGTTGTTGAATATTTTGTATTTTGTAAGGAATTAGTTGTGTATCCTTCCAACTTCCTTTGTAGTTGTTTTCCCCACTCTTGTAGCCCTTGGCATTTTGAGAATGCTGATAGAAGATGGATTAATTTGCTAACCATGGAGCAATAAACATAACAGACGATCAGAAAGCTTTGTATGAAACCTGTGATGAATTCCTTTACAGCCTTATGACTTTTGAGTCATTCAAGCATTTCTTAGATCAAAAATAGAGATCATAGGCAACCAGATCATAGTGGTTTGTGGCCAGTTTATATTTGGAGAATTAGTGGCTAGCGGTACACATTAGATCTCAGCTTCTGTTGTCAACAAGAGGCTGTGAAAACAACTTATGTACAAGTTACTGATGATAGTAGAAAGAGCTGATTTAGATCCTTTTCTTTTCCCAGCCCAGCAGTCAGTTAAAATAGCTCATTGCTGTAGAGTATAAACCAGCTGAAATTTTACACAAAAATCTCTACAGACTTTGGAAAAACTGGAGAGATCAGCAGTTTTCTTAGATACAAGACAAAGTAATAGAGATTTGTGCTCACTTTAGACATGAACACTGCAAGGAAAAATTGATTTTTAGCTGCTTTTTTGTGCTGCTATAATGTATTGTGTTTAGAAGTGGATATGAACTACATCAAATCATTGGTAGTCAAATCATGTATTCAAAATTCATCATTGGTACATGATAAAAATGCAAATGGTTTTCTTGGGAGCTCTTTCATGTGAAGCTTCAAAACTCATCTTTGAAATCAAGGACAAGTTGGATACAAAAGGACAAGTATACAGCTTATGCCTGCAGCTATATCACATAAGATTTAGCACATCTTGTAAACCCAGGTCATCAATTATGGTTATTAATTTGGCTGTGATAGTCTCCAAGGCAGACTGGGAGCCAGTAGGTGGCACCCGTTCCTCTTAGCATTTAACCATTTGAGGACTGAAGATTTTGATCTTCCAGAGCTGTGGCATCCCATGCAGAATCAAAGAATTAAGTCACAGTTGCTGTGTACATCACTAACTTAAACTCTTAACAAAAAGAGTAAAGGACTTAACAAAAGGAGTAAAAGAAAGAGCAAAGAATCACATATTCCTAGCAAATTGGAATTCTGTCCACCTTTCTTCATGCAGGTGCAGATCGGTACCATTTTTCGCTTACTCATACCTGTCTGTTTCCTCTCTCTTTGTTGTGGGTTGTGACGGATCAGTTGCAGCCTTAGTTCTAGTTGCTCTTATGTGGTGTGTCTCCTACCATCTCTAAGCCTTTCTCTCCATTTCTGGCCACCCAGGAAGTGCTGAGAGTAGGAGTGGTCCACATGAGGAACAGGCATATGAAGCATGTTAGTAAGAAACACGTTAGCTCACAGTTTGTAAAGTGGAGATGAGAATATTAGAAAATTGCCAAGATCAAAACTGATCTGAATTCAGCTTTATCTGCATATTGCAGGAGAGCGCTGCTGTTGTCTCCAGGTATCAAGACCTCATGGTTTCTAATAGGGCGGTTCTTGTTTTACTTTATCCTTTTAATCTGGAAGAATAGTTTTGTCAGTGCACTAACCCTCTGGAGGCATTCTACTCCGTGCAGGCAGTGCTGTGCTCCGGCCAGAGACCTGAAAAGTTGGTCAGCATCGTGCTACCAACAACAGAAATTAGTCAAGTACAGAACGTCATTTGATATCCTTCATAAACTTTCACGAACAGTGTTATAATGAGTTTGTCAGTGTTATGAATCGTCTTAACCTGAAAACAATGATAGATTAGGAAGTCTTCTCCACTTCAGAAAATGCCAAGATCCCACTTACCAGCGTGAAACATCATTTCTGTCAGGTATTTATAAAGCTTAGAGTGTGAGCCTCTAAAAATTTAGGAAAAGCTGAAAGTATTTAAGAAAAATTGGAAGTCTGAGGCGAGATTAGAATGTGTGATCACTCAACCTGAGAACAGTTTTCATCTCTCTTTGTGGAATTAGAGCATTGAGTACTGCTACTCCGTTGTAGCTCAAGAGAGAAAAATGAAAAGTACCTAGAAAGATTGCATAGTGATACTTAAAGTGAGGCCAGTGGACATCGTCTAGATAATTTTTTTGATCAAAAGCTTTGGGATACTTGTGTTTCATTCCCATTTTTAAGTAGAACATGAAAATACTGACACATTAAGTAAAAAAAAAAAACAACAACCCAACATTTGTTCCGTATGATGTGTCACATAAAGGGCCCCAGAAATTTAGGAACAAGCAGAACATTGCCAAGATCATCACTGTTTTATACTGACCTACAGACTTGCCCCAATCCTAGTTTAAAGTTATCCTTGATAAATTAATAAATTTGCATCTAAAAGATTTTTGCCAATCTCAGGATGTTCTTGTCATTAACACCTTTTGGAACATCACCTTGAGGTTGAAGAAGCCAAGTTCTTCCATCAGCATCCTCTACATCTATTTTTAAGATGCATTTAACCTGATCTGTGCATGATTTTCAGGTGGAAGACTTAAATTTGAATGCCTAAGCAAAATTCCATGATTTTGTATTCTGTTATTAATCTGTTGAAGAGAATAATGGATTTTTTTCCAGAGGCAAATACTAAAAGCTTCCATTAGGGAACATCTTTTCCAGCCCAAAATATTAGAGTACAATGTTGGAAATTCAGCCTAATATTTATCGGGCTGCTTCAGTTTAGTTCTTGCAGCGTTTGTTATTGCTCTTAAAATAATTAAAAGTTTCTTTGAGCTCCATGTTGTCATTTCAGTGCAGGCAACCATTAAAGGCTTCACAAGTGTTACCATCCTCTTTGGAAATAAATTTGCAACAGGTACAGAAGAAACTAAAGAAACCTTCTTCTGTCAGACATAGAAGTCCACACAGTACCATAAAACTCAGGATGGAAAGGTCATGTCTTTTCTTAAGAGCTCTTCAAGGTGGCTAACTGCCACAAATTCTCCAAGTTCTGTAACTTTTTTTAATCTGTTTCGTTTAATCCAGGCCAGTTCAGCAGCCTAGCCCAGACTTCTGCTATTGTACATTCCTTCTTGCTTGAGATTCCCATTTAGTGAATGAACCTTTTTCTCATCCTGCATACATTTTGCTGTGCAAACGCCATTACAAGAGACAGGTGGATTATTGCTCCTTAAAAAGAATTTAAAAGTACTTAAAAATTGATAATAACATTCTGTGGAAGCTCACCTCTTTGGGCAGACCTGTTCAATATGCTTTTTCTTTAGTGTGATAACTGGGGGGTGGCGGAGGGTGTTGGGAGGGGGTGTGTGTGTGTGTGCAGGCATGTTAGGATTCCCTCCAACAAGGTGACTTGTAGTCACGTTGCAACTCATGGGTCTGGTTCTAGTCCTAGGCTGTGAACATGCTGATATATTCCCTATTCCAAACCAGAATTGATGGTGAAAGTAAGCCTAGGTGGTTCTCTATAGAGGAGCTTTTTGTTAATTATTTTGAGATCCTTAAAACTTAAATAATGTGTAAATAATGCAACAAATCTTCACTGACTATGTTAAGAACTAACCATTAACAAAAGAAACAAAAAATACTGTTCAGATAATATTCCCACTATAGTATTAATGCTACAGGGGGGGAAGAAACCCACATTCAGCCAACCTGGAATAAATTCTGCAGTCAAGGTGCAATGAATATAAAAGGAAATTAGCAAACTTGACTTATTCAAAAATAGAAGGAAAATATGCAAATTTTTTAAAATTTGGTTTTAAATTACACGTATGTTGTTGTGCTTAAAAAATGTTAATCATTCCAGACCCCAACAAAGGGAAAGAAATTATTCATTGCAATATGTAGAGCTCAGTCAGAATCCCCCTTGTGTTTTGTAATAAGAAAGCCAAATTGCCTGAGCAGTGCACACTTCATTTAGCTTTTTTGCAATTAAAAAATAATTGAAAAGCTCTTTTATTGCAGCAAGGCAGAGAGACTGTAAGTGCTTTGAATGCAAAGCATTTATGTGGTAAGGTAAAGAATCTGTCAAGAGTACAAAGATTATTTTTTATTTACGTAACTCAATCTATAGGCCAACTCCGTACTGGAAAACATAGGGAAATTATAAAACAATATTTTTATTTTCAGTTTTCTGAAATGAAATGCATCTGAAACTGGGCTGTATTGTTTTTCAGCTTATTATAACACTTAGTCTCATCCCTAACAAAGAACCCATTCCTGAAAGCAGCACAGCTAATTACATTTTATTGTTTAAGGGTGCAACTGGGATTAAGGGCATTCTCGCAAGATGATGGGTCTGTGTTAGTTTGCCCTAATAAATGGACCTATGTTCATGTTGAAGCTATATACATGTTGTTAAAATTTGATGTATAAAAAAAATTGTAGCTTAATTTTGCCAAGCTCCAAACCCTGGAGAAAGGAATACTACAACAAGACTGTTTCACTGGTGTTTCTAATTACCAGAGATTTGCAAACATATTCCTGGTGTGGTTTTCATGGTATTTTTAGTTCAGGATAAAGCGTGGTTATTCAATGTATATTTTTATTTTCTGTCGTGTCCTGTGGCCTCCTTTTCAAGAACATTTTTCCCTTCCACCACCCCCATCCCAAAATACTTTTACTTAAAAATTCAGTTGTGTTTTAATGTTGGAGAGAGAGCACTCTAAAAAAGTAATGTTCATATACTTTGAGAACTTTGCCCTTAAGTGACAGTAGGTATTTCCTCAAATATTTGTACACTGTATTGTATTTGGCGTACATTTGTGAAGTGTGTTTGCAGTTGAGTATCTTTGATGAACAAAGAAGAGGTATGTCTTTTGAGTAGTGTTTTATAAAAGGCTGATAAACATGCAGTCAGAATTAACATTTCAGTACTTCTTTTGTCTTATTTAATACAACTGAGATGTTAAAACATATGTTACTTTCCTTAACTGTTTTGGAGTGCTTTGATCAGATAGTATCTGATACGCTACGCTATGAAGAACATGGTTGTACTAGCTTTTGAAGATTTCTTTTTTTTCTTAAAGCTACCTTTGCTCATTTTTTAAAAATAATCTTTTTAAGATAATGAAGCAAATTTCTAAGTTATGAAACTTTTTATTTTTAAAAAACAGACAAACACAAATATTCCTAAATACTTGATTAGTCAAACAATTCCTAAATAATATCAATTTAAATTAATTAGAATATTGAAATACATTCAACACCCTTTTTAAGGGGAACGCAGTATCTGTTGGACTTCTGTGTGTCAGCTTCAAACATTCATAATTTTCCTTAAATTTACCAATTTAGAAGATAAGGCATAAATAGAATTTGTGGTATCAAGCTTGACCTTTACCTTCTGCAACATTACCTGAAAGTACCTTTTAATCAAAGTAATGTCTGTTTTTTTCAAGGGAAGATACCAGTTGTTTCTGATGTCAGTTACATATTTAAGGAAGAAATTAAAAACTGGTTAAAAATGATGGAGAAATCCTTTCTATCATTTTAGAGCTGATTATGTTAACTGAGGCATTTCTTTGAGAAAGCCCAAAGAAGATTGAAAAAGCTCAGTTTTGTTAAAGATGTGTCTTCTTCAGTCAACAGGCCGTTGACTACAGTTGTGCAGAACTGCAGTTGGGAATGAGAGGTGAGCACCAGTATTGTATTCACTCTAAACTGCCTGACTAAAATCTTAAAAGTCAGCATGCAAGCAGTTCTCCAGAGCTGAGCTGCTCATGCTGATCTTCTCTGAAAGTGCTGGTGATTATCAATGTCCATAGAGTTGTATCACTTTAACTACATCAAGCCATCTAGTTAAACCTATATGTATTTAAACTGCATTAACCCTTGCTTGCATTGATTTTGCTGAAGTCAGGTTCTAGTCACAAATTTCCTTCCTAGGTATTTAAGGTTAGTGTCAGATGTTTTAGTAGTACAGCTGGAAGAAATAACAAAACCAGGTATGGAGAAAATTTCATCCTAGAGAGTCTATTAATTCTGTAATGTTCTTATGATATAGCAAGTGTCATCTTCATTTTGTCCCATAGCCTCTGGCAGGGCACATGCGAGTCTTTTGCAGTAAGGTGGTTTGTAGGTCTCACAGGTCCCTGAATGAACTCATGCTGGCTAGGGCGCTGGCTGGGTAAGCACAGAGGACTTTTCCTTCATACAGTTGAGACTCAAATAGAAATAAAGTATATTAAGAATAGGGCTCTCATCTAGCTCTATAAGACATGAATGTGTGTCTTTGTGTGAAAAGTCCTTGAAGATGGCTGCTATTTTGTGATATGGCAGGATGGTTTTGCTGTTGATGTAATGCAAAAGAAATAAGATTCTTAAATGTTTGGTGGTGGTATGCTGGAATACTGAATCAAACATCATTCTCACAGCTGCAAAGATTTGGTTGTAGCTGCCAGAAGCTGTGGAGCAGAAGACCCATTCCTATGGGTAGCACCACTATTTCTGTATTCATTTGTAGCTATCTCCTTATATATCTGCAGTAGAATTTCTGCATTGTTGGTTTTGCCTGGAGAGTTAGTCTGATATATTTTAATTGTCTAAAAGTCATGTCAGTTGTCAGTGAAAATTTTTCAGTACCTCTTACCTGCAAGTGTTTTGATCCGTGTTCAGTTGGGATCCTCCACTTGAAAAAATCACTCTTTACTCTTCTCAGAAATATTTTTGACCTTGGTGAAAAAATGTTCTGTTGTAGGAGAACTTGAAAGCATGATAAATGCCAAGGTATGTAGGATATCCTTCATCTAACCTTCATGACACCCACTGTGTTCAAGAACAATCTTCTTTTGTATGTGCTTGTCCAGTGCTTGTGTGAATAAGCCTATAAAAAAATTGGAGTTTTCCTGTGCTACATCAACTAGAGATTTGACATATGTAAATTACCACCTATAAGAATATCTGTTAATGATTTCCCTGTAGAAAGAAACGAAGCAAGACACTGCCTTTAATTATAGTTGCAATTTCTTTTTCACTCTATTAAATCCTGTAGCTGTGGTCTTCTGTTAATTATGTCCCTTCTTCCATCTCTCTCGCTTTAATTTTAGACCTGTCGAACTGATGGTTAATTGAGTCAATTTTTGAATTCATTATCTCTAACTTTTGTGCTGTCATACACAGTATTTACTTTTCTAATCCAAATTAGTATGTTGGGTTTTTTTTCTTGAGTTGGACTAAGAAACACTCATTAGTGGTAAGCAACATTCCTTTGGCACTCTATTCAACTTAAACATTTGTTTGGATGTTTTTCTTGATATAAACTATTGAGACTATTGAGTCAATTTGCTAGTGAAATTTTGCATTCTCAAATTCTCCAATAATAATTCTGGTAAATAGCAAGGAAAAGTTGACTTTGGACACATGGAATCCCTATAAAATTGAAAAGTTTTCATTCTTTCTTGGGAGTTGGGCTGTAGGTGTGTGTTGCTTAAAGCTGCATTTTCAGCGTTACAGCATTTCAGAAACATTTTTCAGAAACATTTCTATGTGTGCATAGATTTCTCTTCTGGCAGTGCACAGCCGTGCAGTCATTAAAATGGAAATGGAGATTGTTTCTAGGACTGTTGTGCTCTGAGCATGGCAGCTGATGTGGAGGCCTAGGGGAGCGGGATTAGCTGAGGACAGGCAGGAGGATGAGCAGCAGGAGGAAGCTGACCTGCAGGCAAGCACCCTCCTGCAAGGGCATTTGTTTGAGCTGAAGGGGTTCCTGTGGTCACCTCCTCCTGCTCCCCACTCTCTGCTAGAAGTTATTTCCCTTTCAGGTCTGTTAGATGAGCCTCTTGTAAGACTGTTCGTTAGCCATCCTGTCCACCGTTAGTATAATTGCCTTTTGTTAGCCCTTCCCATTTAACTCAAGTCAAGGAGGGATCACCCATCCAAATCAGTCAATAAATCTTAAGGGGGTTGACAATAAGCGGTTCCCAGTGGTCTGGGTGAAATGTGTTCTAGTAGGCACAGCAGATGTATTGGAGAAGTAATAGTCTAGTGTCTTACCACTATTTAGTAGCAACTTCTGATTCTTTGGCTGTATGTGTGTGAAAACTACATTATCAGTATTCTGAATATATTGGTATTTTGTCTGTAATGGAAAATCAGTTGAAACATCTGGACAATTTACCAGTACGGAAGAACAACGGAACAGCAAAACATATTTACTGTCTTCTTGAAAGGAAGAAAAAGGTAGAATATGAGGGTAAAACATCTCTGAAAAGAAGGAAATGATAGAAGAAATTAATTTTTTTTTTTAAATTTTTTCCCCCAAAAAATACCAAAAAACCCCTTCAAAAATACTAAATAGATGAACCATGATTAGTTAACCTTTAACAAAATCCCGGTCCATTTCTTGAGTCTTGGGAAGGTAGTTTGTTCTTTTGCATCTGTAGGGCACAAAATGACAACTAAGTACATCCTTGCATAGTTTATTTCTGTGTTAATCTGAAGTCTGTAAAAATTGATAATGTGTCTTTATGTTTTATAAGGGAACCTGTGTGTTAACTGTAGTGTCAAGGAAGGGGAAGCAATTTTTCTGGGTGGATTAAAAACCTATTGAAAATGGAAGATTACATTAAGGAAAGACTGATAAGAATTGAATAGCTAGTTTGGACTCATACAGTTCTGTCAAGATTAGAGGAACATTTAATAAACTCTTTCTTTCTTTCTTTCTTT